>JARHVA010003917.1:0-327500 GCA_037957365.1 Torreya grandis
GAGGAGGAAGAGGAAGAGGAAGAGGAAGAGGAAGAAGAAGAGGAAGAAGAGGAGGAGAGAAGAGAGGAAGAAGAGAGGAAGAAGAAGAGGAGGAAGAGGAGGAGGAAGAGAGGAGAGGAAGAGGAGGAGGAAGAGGAAGAAGAGGAAGAAGAGGAAGAAGAAGAAGAGGAAGAAGAAGAAGAAGAAGAAGAAGAAGAAGAAGAGAAGAAGAAGAAGAAGAAGAAGAAGAAGAAGAATAAGAAGAAGAAGAAGAAAGAGATTCCCCTTGGCAAGTAATGGGGTTTGTACCACATTAGAAGGAGGCTAAAGTCTTGGAGATTTACAAGCCTTTAACTTGGTCACGCCCTCTATAACCATATTTGATAGCCCCAAAATAATAATAATAATCCCCTCTGGGTACCTCAAGACTAGTTCACGCTAGTATAAATGGCCCAAGGCACCCAAATCTAGCCCTTAATCAAAGCCCATGTAGAAGGAGATTTAATTAGTGGATCCCCTTCTTTCTGCCTCCACCTCCCTCATTTCCTCCATGTCTCCATATACCATCTTGCCTCAAGTTGTAGTAATCTCTATGGCCCAAATAATTACTTCCCTGGCCCCACTTTCCTGTTCATCCACTTAGCCCACTACTGAGCTCTCACCACTTTATTTTTCAGTCCCAATCGCTTCCCACATGCCTTTCCTAACCCCTCCACCTTCATCATCCACCTCATCCTACATCATGGTGTAATTTCCATTCACTCCACCCCAAAGACTCTCACCCTTTTCTATTTCCACCCTCACCCTCTATTCACTCACCTCTATAGGGATAGGGTCTACTATTTCACATCAATAAGTGACTAGTCCATTCATATTGCCATAGGGAATCCCCTTCATAGGGGAGATAATTAAAGCATACGAGTAGTACCATCAGTAGATAAAATCAATAAGGAGGGTGCATAAGGCCTAAATGGAAAATAAAAGGGGAAAGTAGGCCAGGGCCCCTACACAGACTCACATGTGATCATTATATGACCCCTACATAACAGTATCTCATGATTTATCATCTAGACTCTCGAGTAATCAAACCCAAGAGAAGATGCAATTAGGGGAATATGCCATAAAATATATTGGCCTAAATCTTAGCTAGGCTAGACCCACTAACAAGGTTGAGATAATGGAGGAAACACATAAGTCTGTAATCATAGACTACATCAAAGAGACTTGATAGCTAGAAAATACCAAGTTAGAACTCACTAAGTTGAAGGCTATGATCAACCACCTCAGTGCTCAAGCTAAGGCCAAAGATGTAGAACTCAAAAAATAAAGGATTTAACTTTAGAGCCACATCTCTAGTGAGAGATTCTAAGTGAAAGCCAATCTGTGAGTGGCCACAGAGACCAAGCTATAGGAAAAATAGACTAAACTAGTGTAGACTTTCCAAAGCTCTCAGATGATAACTAGGATTTTCAATAATTATAGTAGTAGGCATAGTATAAATCCTCAGTCAAAGACCATGAAATTGAAAAATTAAATAATGTCCTTACTACCTGTTCATAGGCTATGAAAATCCTCCTCATTATCTACAACTGTATAAAATATTATTAGGAGAGTATCAAGGGTGCAATTTTAAACCTAAATTTGGCCTCACCTTCATTTTAGACTTGAAAAATATGAGATGATAGGTGAGCATGTCCATTGATCAGGTCATTGTCTTCATGGTTCCCAAGGGTCACAGATTCCCAACTCCTCATCCAAAATCTCATACAATGCTTCAAGATAAGATGCTATAAGTAGCAAGGAGTGGCTGACTAAAGGTAGGTAGTGGTGAATTTTAATGATTTTTTAAGTTGTAATAAGGTAGCCAAAAAGTGCAAGGCATTCCTTAATTCCTTAGAGTAAGTTGGTCTTGAGATAAGCGTGGGACACATCTTAGTAGACTAGTCCAGTTGGAGACTCCCCTCCCCTTTTGTGGTCAGATAACAACATCCTCTTAGAGGATTATAGTAAAAATGTCTATTAGAATAAAAGTAGAATGACCAAGCCATATTTCATGGCTCTCAGTCAGTCACCTACTATCTCTAAAGTGGATAAGATTTTGTAAGTGACTCACCCTAGCTTGAACTTCCATATAGCTAGCAGTTGTTTAGGGTTTTGAGAATCATCTCCTTCAAGGAGATTATTGATCTTGATAGATGCATCAAGGATTTCAATAAGAAGACCCATCTTAAGGAGGAAGATTAGGAAGCTTTTGTAGGTAACACTTTCAAAATTATAGGTTTCTAAGATTTGATCTTTATTTTCTAGTTTTGCTTTGACTAGTCCAAGTACCATAGTTTTAGGTTCTCTCATCTTGTAGGTAAATATGCCCATATGAGTTACCAAGAACTATGGATCAAAATCCACATTTTTGTTATTTTGGATAAATTCATATTTGGTTTTAAACTCACTTGGCATAACTAGTAATTCCTTAGCACCCTCTATCAGTTCTCCTTTTAGCCTTTTCCTTTCTTAGGACCTCTTTTCAAAGTTTTGCCTAAGTATCATCCTTTATCTACTTCTTCCATGTGGTATCCTAATGCTTATACATTTCAAAGAGGATCTCATTTCACTCCAATGGAGTGCTAACTTGAGACATGACATGACCACACTCTTTAAATCCATTTCATTTTGGGTCAGACATCCAAGCAACACTATTGGCCAATCGGTAAATAAACAGGCCCCACCAAACCTTTTACTGGTGAACATAGTTATAATATGTGGTGCCTTCATGCTCAATTTATCAAAGAAATTCCCTTTTTACCTAGGAGGAACATCTAATTTACACATGGCACCCCCACACTCAAGCTTGCCAAAGGAGTGCCCATTCCCTAAATAAGTACCAACTTGACATGTGTCATCCCTATACTTATCAATGAGCATTTTTGGTCTATCAGAATTAGGATTAGTACCATTAGCCAAATAAGATTAAAGGGGACCCACCAGTTGGTTGTAACAATAAAGATTCAAGCCTTTCCATGTGGTATCATTACTCTTTTAAAAGGCAAATGTTCTCTTATCAGAGCTTAGAGTAGCACCATTAGATGAGAGTGCGGGTCTCTTCTTCTTATCAAAGCTTTTAAAACACTTTCAGCCTAGCTTGAAGTGTAATCTATTGATTTATAAGGGACTAAGGCTAAGGGAATGCAACATAACAAGGACAAATTTAGAGATGTACACATGGCATCACTTACACCACTCCTAAGCATTATGTCCTTAACAAGACAGAGTAGCCATGTAGTATTTAGGTTCTGGAGGCTAACTAAACTCATGAGATCAAGACACTCTTTTAGTTTCAATGACATCATCATGGGCATAAGTGCTAGGATATCCACGTGTCATTTCCATGAGAGGACATCTTGCCTACATATTCTAGGATTTTTCCTTTTAGAAGGGTTTGGTTACCATTTTACTTGTATTAGATATTTTTTTATGCAATCATTTGTAATAGAATAAAAGTAATAATAGTTAGCATTTTCTCATGCTTCAGCCTTAATAGGTGCCCCTCAAAAGTATGACTAGACATTTTGTATGTGCCCTCGAGGCCTCATGTATTCATTTCTCCATATAATAATGAAGAGGATGTGATATTCTATATCAATTTGTATGGAAAACTATCTCTACTTGTTATCTCTTTTCTTCTACTTCTATAGTATCAATCTTTGCTTTCATTATAGATCTTAATTCATGATTTATGCTCCTTTATGGTCTGTAGTATTTAAGGGTTTGATCTATTTTATGAAATTATAGTTTAAGTGATTTAAATATTTTAGTGCATTGCCTTAGTTTTATTTTCATTTCTCTCTCCCCTTTTCACCCCCAACTTTGAATGAAGAGTCAACTTATAAAATCTTGAAGGTTGCTTTACAGATCACATTCAGTCCCATACCTATAAATCTTTCCATAGGAGGTTATTTAACATAGAGTGAGAGTTTTAGGCATCAAAAAATGGATTCATAAGCTTTTACTCAAGCAAGTACATATAATAAAATAAGTCATATAAACACATAAAAGTCTAAACTAACATTAGTTTACACTCTCAAGGTTGTATGTACACATACATGATGTCCTATTAACTGTTACAAAACATATTGTTCAAGTAATAACCAAATCATACATTTAATCAAACAATATAGGTGAGAGTATAGAATTATAACTAAAATATGTACCATCTAGGTATATATATTTAAGCTGAAGTATTCTATGATATCCTATACTATCATAGCTCATTGTGCATGAGCACCTTACTCAACAAATGAACAAACAATCTTACACTATAATTATTAAATAAATAAGCATAATATTATACCACTTGGGTATACCCTAGATTATGATGCACACTAATAATCAGACGAAAACATAATCTCTAGGTACACATCATGATTCACTATTTAATTCTAGAAATGTCTAATCACTTGCACAAAATATTCTCAAAAAATATACTATACACACATTTTCAGCTTTACATGATGCTACTGAATTTGACCCTAATGACATGTATGCATAACACTACTATGTTACATATATATTATTTGTCTCTACTAACATTCTAAGTAAAGCCATATTATAGATTTAGATCATTTAATTATATCATCAAGGATATAGTATTATTCAAATAGAAGTATAATAACATTATCATAGAAAAGTCTAACTTTGCTATAGTTTATCCAAATCATAGAGATATTCATTAAACTATAAAACTCTAAGCATGTAATCATATGAAAATGGATTACAAAGATAAATAATCACATCTCAAATCACTAATTGACTAAAGCTCACCAATTAATCTAAGACATATTAGAGGATCGAAATAAGTTGAGAATCAATCATCTTATATAATCTTATTCTTATATCATATGATCATAATATTTATTAACAAGCATATCAAAATTTGCATGAGTAAGATCCTATGTAATGACATTTGATCATAAGGATGTATTTATCCTAATGTAGAAGGTATCTCACTTGTCTTACAAGCATCAATGTAAGCTGAACCAAGTATTCAACCTAGACTAAAGATAATCATACAAATAATAGAACCAATGTAATGTTTTCTTACAAAAAAATAATTTATATTTACTCTTAATTAATATTTCTTCAATAAATTTTGCTCTTTTTATTCTCCATTACTTTACCCAATTGATCAATATTTACTTGGCAATATCACAAATATTTGTTTACAAAGTACCACTAATATAATGTAAAGCTCTGTATTGTTTCAATTACATATATATTTATATATTATAACATTATTTTCAAAAGGTTAAATAATTAAATATTGTGTGAAATGAAACACAAGTTTTACTAATCTTTTTGAGCAGGGTATACAGATCATTCCAACATTGATTATCGACTAAGGGGAAATACTTAGAAAATATCACAATTCTCATTATGTTCTCATGATAATCATGCTATTTTATTTAATTGCTATACTCGAGCTATATATAATATGAAATCCAAGTCAAAAATTAAAGTTCCACAAAAACCTTCAATCTTGCAATAAAGAGGCAATATGGCTCACTTTAATAATTTCTTTTTTCTCATGAATATAGATGATGCATTCTTTATAATTAATATTTTAATAAGTTGAAATTATTATTTTGAATTCATCATTGTAGTCATAATAATAATTCAGTGATTTATCATTTAAAGCCTCAACTATCTATTTAAAAACTCAGTGATTTTAATATATGACTCAGTATTCCAATTTTATACTCAACATCTAATTTTAGTGACTTGAAGTTTCAATTTAGAATGCAGTCCAATATAATTAAAATACAACTTACAAAATATACATTCATAGCTAAAAACATAAAGCACTACCCTAGTGTGAATATAAGCATGTTGGCTATTCATAAGGCTACAATTTTCCTAAAATTTCCATATCGGTTGCTGCCCATACTTCTTAATATGACATTACCACTCTCTTAATAATTCACTACATTCCTATTTAAAGGGAAGATATAAAAGGTTGGATGTAGTCCATAGTTTAAGAATTGCTTCATATTAAATTATTCATAAGTCTCCATCAAACTTATTTAAATAATACGATGCATGTCAAACAGTTTCTCTAGTTTACATAAAGATAGGACACTAAACTCCTTAATATAAAATGTAGACCTTAGAAATGAAATGCAAGTCTATATTTTGAAATGCAAGCCAAAAGAGTGAAGTGCAGTCATTAAATTCCTCTAACAAATAAATACAAAGGATGTTTTCAATAATGTATATCAAACTAATTATGAATTCAATATAATTTTTTTATAATGCTGTATAGAATAAGTGAAACACAGGTTTATAAAAATGAAATGTAGGTTTAGTGAAATGCAATCCTATAAGGTAAAATGTAGGTCTATATGGGAAGATTTAGCCAACACTATAGGATTCCATCTATTTATTAAGACTTAGGCTACACTAAGTGAAATGCAGTCAAAGTAAAGGTGGAATACAACCAAAAGAGTAAAAACATAGAAATATAATTTGCAAAACTAACTTGATAAGAATATACTTGAAAATAATATGCCTAGATACCTTTTTATTTCTCTAACTTCTATCCAAATTCTTCTACCTACTTCTTCTCCCTTCATCCGTATTCCATCCTCTTTTTCTTCCTATGTCTCTCTATCCCTTTTTGATTTTTATCAGGGTTTATTTATAAATCAATTCCCTTCAATTATACTATGCCTCTTCTCTTTGAATGTTAATGATCATTTAAATTTGCATGTCTCTATTTATCCAAGTTCACCATCCATGTATAAAATATCTTCTTTCCTTTAATTTAAATTTTTTAATTATCTTGTCTTATATCTCACCAATAGTCATTGTCTACTTACTTTTAGTTTTATTAATTAATATTTAAAACATGTAATTTGCTCCTTAAAGATCTTTATGCCCTATTACCCATGTTATCTCAACATAAGTTTAGATTGACCAATTAAAATAATGGTAACCAATTTCTAACTTTAAATGTAATTTCATGCAATCCATATTCTAGCTCATAAACTTGAACTCAACCAAAGACTACATGTACAACTAAATAATTATGCCTATTATTAGCAATGCCAAAATTAATAATTACTTTATAAGTCATTAAGAAAAAAGTTTATTATAAAAAAAATTTAGTATTTAATTTAGATAGTATATTTAGGAATTAGCATAGGTATTATATTAAACACTAACATAACAAAAATTGCCTAAACCGATATTTCAAACATTTTAATGTTATATGTTCAAATTTATTTGCCTATTCCATTAAGAATGTTAGTTCATGTTTTCATCTATCTTTAAAAATATGTATTAAATAAAATGGATTAATAGTTTAATAGGAATAAAATCACATAAACATAATAATCATAATGGTTAAATCCATATAACTAGCTAACCAAATTAGATAAAAAGAGTTAACGAGTTATTCTATTGTGTGTGTGTAGAGTGTTACTAACAATTTCTTTGTCATCCTCCATCATCCCATATATTCCATCCTATATGATGATGATATTCCTTGAAAATATATGAGGGTAGGATCAATCCTACATCCACCTCACAACAAATAGGTTTAGTTCGAGTCATCATAAATATCCTCCAATGATGCAAAACTAACAAATACATATCCATAATGTATAAAATAATAAAATACAGCTGTCACAACATTATAATAATTAATAATATCACCATCCCATAATAATATATGTCATAAATATCATAATAAATAAATAATAATTAGTTAATAACCATACTTATCCATGGATTTAAAGATTGTAAATCATAAGGTGAAATCAGGATGTGACACAATTAGGCCTAATAGCAACCTAATAGAATTAGCCCTTCACACCCACATGTTACACTTGTGACCCCTTGGACCAAAATTTGAATTTATAAATGGATGAAACATATTAAAAAAACTTCCAATATATCCTTGATCACTCCCACATAAGTCCATACCACCTGGAACTACAACTCACCACTTGAACCAAACCATTTTAGCCTACTCATCATTAGGCCTAAAAACACAAAAAAGTCTGTCTTAAAAAATAGAAGCATACTAAAACTTTTATCAAACAAACCATTTGAAAAAACACACGAATAGATAATTCATGACTTCATCAACTTTTTCATGTCCATTTTACTCCTTCACTTAGGCTCAAATCATCCAAAATCACCTATATAACAGGTTCACTTAGTTCTAGTCAAACATAATCAAAATACAGTCAAGCATCTTGAATCTCTAATATTTATAAGGATAATATATGAATTTAAATAAATTATTATGAAAATTTTATATTTATAAAACATATCTATACTCATTGTATTCTTCAACTCTACCAAGAACACTTCCAACTCACTTTTGCAAAGTGGTCACTCAAAATGCATATAGCCTTCAAGAACAATGTTATGAACAAGTTCTTGTTTAACACCTACAAGAGCTCACACAAGATGTATAATGCACACTAATGGATTTTATGTGATCTCTCTATCACTATAAAGTGGATAGATCACATTTTTTAATGTTACTCATTGGTCTTATAGAACAATCTCTCAAGTCTTTTTCACATAGTGCCAACACAACTAGATAAGCATTTTTGGATTTCATGATTCAAACACTTAAAAATATCTATTATGATTACATAAATATTTTATAGTTTATTTAGGTATAAAAAACATCAATATTTATATTTTATACATCACCTCTTGTCATAAGGACTCAAACTCATCACTTTCCTTAGCACACTTGGAATTATCAATTTGACTCCAAAACATAGTCATAGTGAACATGATCCTAACACTTGTAGGATAAATTTATTGAACTAAAATTCCATTTAAAATTTATTTAAACATAATTATAATAATTAAAAATACTAATACATATATGTATAATGGCAATTATGAAACATATGGATCAACTTCTAGAACACAAACCTTTATAGTGTTGACTTACATAGATAAGTCACTCTGTGAGCATATTTTAGCCTATGTATGAGCACCAAAAACAATTAAAAAACAAAGGTAACATGAGTAATAGGTATTAAAAAATACCACAAACCATTTTATCCATTCCTATTCACTTGTAAATTCTTCTTGAATCACTTTTTCACTCTACTTGGTTTCTTTCACTATTTTCACTCTTTGTAGATTTAGCGGTATGACAAATGTTTGAAAAAAAGATTGACATAGTGAACATAAATCATAAAAATAAATAAATTTATCTCAAAAAAGGTATTTACCTTAAAATTCTAACAACTTACATGTTTTGACTTGGTCAACTTTGCCTATAGCATTAAATTCTTTAGAAACAAGAACTTTTTTATACCTTTTACTCATTGCCCTAACACACCACTACCACCTAGAGATGACTATAGGATTCCTCTACCAAATCCAATAAAAAATTGAATTTATAATCCATTCTAGGGACTAACCTTTCACATATTTCCAATCATTCCATTATGAGGGTTTGTAAGCATAAAAACCTCCTTACCTTCTTAAAATTTATTCATAAAGCTGATAGCTTAGTTTCTCTACAAAATGATTCTAGAAGCTTATTAGGAAACTTCAAAAAATACTCCAAAAGGTTAAGGTTACCATGCAAACTCTACATGTGCCAATGATTATCTCAACTTCCTTGTTGGGCTTGGAACCTTCATTGTACATGCATAGGAAAACCTTCCAACATTATTTCTTGATTTTTCTTCCTCTTCAGGACCTAGAACTTGGTAAATTTTTTTTAACCACATTATTACACCTAAATCCATGTTCACATGATCTTAAAAACCTTGGAAACTCCATTTTACCCTTTAATTTGACCTCATTAGGTTTTTATACACATTAGGTCTAGAACCATCAGTTAAACTTGGATATTGAAAGCATTTGGAACCTTCTTGTATCGATATAAAATAATCATCAACATGTCATATGAAATAATTACATTCTCTCAAACTTCACTCCATGTTCACATAGGTCACATGCTTCTTACCTCAAAAACTACCAAGCTTGTGCCTTCACACTAGGTCTCTCATGCTAGAACTAGAATTCTTAAAGCCTTCTTGTCACTTCATGACATATTCATCAATGACATCACCAATTTATCATTACATTTGACATAAGTGACAAATTTTTTACCAACATCACCATCCAATCATATAAACCATCCCTAGTATTGAATGCTATTTTCCATTCATCTCCTTCATGAAATTGAATATGATATTAATCACTCCTTAGATCAGTCTTAGTAAAGTATAAGAACATCCATCATATCATATAAAAAAGGTATATAAATTTTGTATTTGATGGTAATTTTATTGATTAATCTACTATCCACACACATTATCCATTCCCTATATTTCTTTGGAGTTATAAATGTTGGTGTTACACATGGACTCATGCTCTCCCTTACTACATCATTTCTCACCAATTTAGTAACCTGTTTATCTAATTTTGAATGATCTATTAGACTCATCATATAATCCACTTTATTGGGTAGATCTGATCTTATAATCAAATCAATATGATACTGAATATCTCTATTTGGTGGCAAACCATCTAGTAACTCATTAGGTATAACATCTACATATTATTTCAACACTTTTACTTCTTATGCTTTTATTTGCACTACTTTTGTGTCTTCTTTCTTTGTTATTAATGAATAACAATAACCTATCATCTTCATGTATTTGATAAATTATTTTGTGGACAGCATGCTTTCTACCTACCCTTCTTATTTAAAAGGTAATAAAACTATCTTTGTACCACCTTTCCAAAAAGTATATGTATTCTTTGCTACATCATGAAGCCTTTCTATCATATTGCCACTATCTTCCCAACAACATATGGCATGAATACATTGGAATAACATCACATGATATTTTATCTCTAAAATTTTTTCCTATGGAAAAATTTATTCAACACCTTTTATCTACTATAACTTCATTCCATTTCTTAAACCATGAAATCCAATAAGAACAAGGTTACTTTTCACATTGCAAACCTAGTTTCTTTACCATTTTTTTAGAAACTATATTTTTCTAACTACCACCATATATAATTACTTTTCATATCTTACCTCCTAAAGTGCACCTTACTCTAAAAATATTTTTATGTAGACATGCATCACCAACTTCCTTATTTTGCACCTATTCTTTCATTGGAGAAATCACTGTTCTCATTATCATGAGATTTTCTCCAATGTCTGTTACTACAAATTCTATATTTGACTCTTCTATCTCAACCTCTACTAAATTTACTCTTTGGTGGTCATATTTACTCCTTTCTTGTTCATGATAGTGTGGATGCTCAAACACCATGTGTCCTTATTCTATAAATATGTAACAAACATAAGACCTACATTGATTTGGAAACTACCCTTAAGTGCCATAATAGACTCAACCTCTATAAAATTCTCTTTCTCTTTGTTGGTTTTAAAACCCTTGTCTATTACCTTGTTACTTTTTTTCACCATGGGGAGATCCTCATCTAGTTGTGTAAATAATATTTATGGATTATATAACACCTCAGTCTTATACACTTGTAAAACTCATACCTTGGATGTTCCTCTCAATTTTAAACCCTTTCTCATTTTTGAAAGTATTACATCTACTCTATCTTATGCCCCTCATCTAATCTCTTAGTCTAACTAGTCTTATGTTGATTAATCGGGCCTTCTATCTTACCTAAAATGCTTACAATTTACTTATCTTTCATCTCTACAAGTTTTAAACCTATACCTATTTTATTTCTCCCTAGAAACTAATGTTCAAAATAGACACTAGCGTTGATGCTAGTGTCCTAGCCTAATGCAAGTGTCCAATGCCATAAATTTATCTATTTTGAAAATGAAACATATGCTAATGGTTGGCCTAAGTTATTTAATGTGAGTTAACTTCCAAAGGGATTTATATAAATACAAGATCAACCCTCATTCATTTTTCACCTAGAAAAGACCAAAAGAGACCAAGGCAACTTATCAAAATCACTCTATCAAACATTTAATTTAACAAAACTTCCCTATTTATATAACAATCATAGGTATAACACATTTACAGGTTTAAAGTACTAAAAGAGTAGGCCAAGAGCCTGATTTTCCAAGTTACAAACTAGGTCATTATTGTATTTACTTTTGCATATATTACATCATTCACACACAAGACAACATGTAGGGGAGAACTACATCAGTTTGAGGCTCTCTTCAGAGTATTAGATATTTAGGTAACACTCACTAACAAAGGGGTCTTTTGGGTCATCTCAAAACTATGTGCCCACTAACCCATTTCCCTTGAAAGTCAACATGAAGATGAAGAACTAAGGTTTTGAAAATTCATGAGGAAAGGTAATCCATAACCCAAATCTGAATGCATTAAAGCAAAGGTGAATTCAAAGATAAAAGTATCCAAATGGTTGCATCTTTTTCTAATATGTATTCCATACATGACACTTTTATCAAACCCAAATAGAGATTTGACATAGGTGTCATAGGCTAACATTAGTGTCCAGAACTCTAGAAGCATTAGCTCTAGAATCTGAAGAATATTCTAGGATATCCTTCTAACCTAATTTCTATATGTCCCATATCTGAAACCATTATATCATCAAAACAAATTAATTATATTACTTATTTGTCATTTTATGCATGGCATATTTGTACTTTTTATATTTAACCTATTCTTAACATAATAAATTTAGTGTATGTTTATATATGAGTTTAAAATTTAAATGGCCCACTATAGATCTAATTATCACCCTTGTGCATTGTAATTTATATATTATTAAACTTATTAACACCAATTTAAGATTACTCAATCTAATTTAGGGTTAAACATTTGGTGAACCTAATATTTGAACATCAAACCCTAGGTTAATTAATTTTTTCTAGTTTTTCTATTGTTGACCCTTGATTTTTACAATTTTGCAATCATGTTTGCTATGGATATATTTTTAAATTATTTAATTGTCCAATAAATTATAGTTTCTATGGTTTAATACATTAGTTACATTGCTTAAGAATTTAGGTATATGCGTGCCAATAATGAGAGGGTTCTAAAGCAAAAACAACACTTGATCTCTCTTTAAAATTCCTTTTGCAATGCTATTGAGTAAGTATTTACACATTAACATGCATTATATCAATAATTTATTCTACCTAAGTATTATTTAAATGATAAATACCATCTTTCACCCATGAATTATATTGGATTTTGTAGTCCATGTTATTACTACTCAAAAAGGTAAGATTATTTAACCTATTCCTCCCCCTATTAATATACAATAGGTGCCTCCTAAACCTAAAATTTTAATAAAATATAATGGATATGACATTATTGTCTAATTGATCAATATTCATGAAAAAGTTTCAATCCTTGAGCTCCTAAAGTAATCTAATATCTATAAGGATATGATATATGAGGTATTGCATGAAACTCAAATTTCAAGTGATATTGAACCTACTTATTTTGTGGATATTATGAAAGATATAAATAAAAATAATAAGACCATCACATTTGATCCAAAAAATTTACCATCCAAAGATATTTTTTACCAAAATTTTCCTTTGTTCATATAAGTGAAAATGCAAAGTAAAGGTATTGAAATAATTCCCATTGATAATGGATCAGGCCTAAACATTTGTAGCATACAATTCCTAACCACCAAGCATATAATTCCTAACCACCACTAGTATCAACATAAACCTTATTCAAAACACATTTATGTACATAAAAGTGTTTGAAAATTCATATAGCCCTCTAGTTGGTCAAATTACATTGAATGTGACCTTAGGACAAAAAATTATTTCAACTACTTTTCAGGTCATGTCTCAATCCTTACATTATAATTTACTTTTGGGTAGACTTTGGATACATTTAATAGAATATTTACCATCTAAACTTCATCAATGTGTAAAATTCATATATGAGGGGACCTTAATATCCATGCCTACTAATGGTTAACCTTTTAAAATTTGTAAAATTAGACATTCTAAAACTGAAGGGATACCTAAATTGATACCACCTAAACAATACATCCATTTCAAGCATATACATATGTATGAGATAGGTGAGTCAAATATAATGGATCCTTTATCTCTAGATGAAAATAATACACTAAAATCTAAGATGTACATGGATACACATATAAAAAAAGAACCATTACCAAAAGATCCAGTAAAACTACAAGACCCCCCAACATTTGAGCTTCATTTATTAATCAATATTGAGCAAAAATATGGCCATGTTTTAGATTACTATGAAAGTCATGATGATACAACCTATGATATGAAAGATGAAAAAATGTGAAACTTAAAATTTGATCCACTTGATCACATATCACGTAACCTATTCAAACCTATTGGTCTTAGCACATATAAGCTAAACACACTTGAAAAAAATACATAATTGAATCTAGATAAGGGATAAACAAAAATAGTATATGAGAATGTAAATGCTTGTTGGAAGAAAACATTGAGTCAACCTTACAAGGGTCAAATGCAAATTCATCATGTGAATAATGTGAAGTCTTCTCAAAAGGCTTCACAATAATTTTTTCATATCACAACACAATAAGATACTCTACATACCATGTTATCTATGTTACTTGAGAATATAATGATTTATTTACCTTCTACCAAAAATAGATCATGCATTAAACTTATACCCACATAAGACACAATACCATACTTTAAATATCATTAGATCAATCGCCATCATACCAATTAATGTGAGATATTGAATAATAAAATTCAAAAATATAATAATGAAGGATGCATACACATTGTGTCTAACATGAGGAAAATGTAGAATCCCTCATATCTTTTAGAAAAAAACTATCTCTCAAAGTGACCAAAATATGAGGATTTAACCATTATTACAAATATCGATGGGGTATATTTATATGACATCCAATTTGATAACCAATGGGGTATAAATTATGTTACCACTTTTCTTACCCAATTTGGACATTCTAAATATGAACTAACATACTCTTCATTAATGCCATAATATCAAGGATACATTTGGTTACTTATCACATGTGGCTCACATGTGGAAACTTAGACCATATGGATATTAGACCATGAACCACATTTAAAACTAAAGTATGGACAAAATTTTCAAGCTAAGTGGAATTCTAAGCTAGATACTATAAACATGTGTGTTAATTTTCTTAATATGGATATACAAATTTGCATACTACATGGTGGCCATGATTGTTTGCTACACCATTGGATTTAGGTAAAACATTAAATAAGAACATTGAAGTCATGGTATTACATCGATACAAACAAAGCTTGATAATTTTTTTTAGGTGGTCTTACACCTTTGATGATGAGGAATTCCTTGATTATAATCTTCAAATATTCCAAAATAAAAAAAACAAAAACATTCAAAAATCCAAAAACACTTTCAACACCTACATGATCTATTAACTCCTTGACATCTATGTGTTAGTTCCATGTTGATGGATGGTATACTCAGTTACTTCTATATATGCACATGTGTCACACTTCTACCTAAGTTTGATACAAGCATACAAAAATACATGATCTATTCCTATTTCATGGGCCTTCCCTCTATTCCTGTCATGTAGAAATTGGGGGCATCTACTTCTTTGATATTGAAACAAATAGGTTATATGGTTCGATGATCACATTTCATTATCATGTTTGAGATTACATATGTACTTAAAAATGCATTTATCCATGATTATATTTTACATAGGGTACTTGATAAGTTATACACTTGACCTTTTTGCTTAACACATTGGATCCATGGGCTACTATGACATCCTTATGCTAGTTACTTATGCTTTACTTTATGCACTTCCTTGAGTGTCTTGTCTTACTATTGTATCACTTATTTGAGCATTTGAATATTTTCCTTTGATTTCAACCCTCATGTCTAAGTATTCTTTAATTGATATTTACATATGTCATTATTTATTATATAGAAATTTGATTATGTCATCCTTGATTTTATGGATATTTGACTAAGTCATGTCTCTTTGATTGTAAAACAATTGAATATGCCCCTTATTTGTGGTCTCCTTAGACCATTTCCTTTTGAATTAATTTTGAGTGATATTTTATATGTACCTATTTGCTTGTTGAGTTTGTACTATTAATATCTAGATGTTTCCATGATCCTTATCATGCATCTTAAGACTTCATGTGATCACATTGATTTTATGTGCTTTGATACTATATCTACCTAGACATGTTCCTTATATATACTACATGGTTACATTAACAAATTATACAATTGTATTAATATATTAAGGTGAGGTAACTACCAGTTTCTATATTTTCTCCACCTCAAGGGGGGTATATTAGTGGGTGCATGTCATAGAGGCATGTTCTCCACACTTGACACGGTTTTTAGATTTAGTGGGGGTATGCTGTAGAATCATGTTATCCACACTCATTTATTATACATTGCTTATATCAATTTTTAGATTCAGTGGGGGTATGTCATATGGTCATAAATTACACACATTCATAATTTATAGATTCAGTGGGGACATGCTTTGAAAATATTTTATCCACACCTATTCAGTATTTAGTATCACCATATTATAGTGGGGGCATGTTTTGGAAATATGTTCTTCACATTAGTACTTATATTAATTTTTAGATTTATCCATATATAGTAGAGGCATGCTTTAGAAACATGTTCACCACACTTACATAGTTTTTTATGAATTACCCAAAACACATACTTATATGATTCATATTCATAGTTGTGGTAGAATTCTATACATTGGTACCATTGTCATACATAATTTCAACATCAAACATATTTAAGGTGAAAATTATATGTAATGTGCACCTCATATTTCAAAATCTAAATTATTTTCAAATTTCAAAATATTCTCAGGGATTGTCACCACCTACCATTTGGAATTTTATGAACTATATTGAGCCAATCTACTGTAGTAGCTAGTTCACCTTCTTGGTATGGTTGAAGTGATAAAATCACCAAATATTTCCAAGTTTTTATGTTGGAATTGATAGTATCATCTATCCTCACTAATTTGATAATGTGGGTGATTTTGTTCACCCATACTCACCATGTTATAAGTATCATTGGGTTGCAATATTGAGCTAATCTCAACTACTAGGTGGTAACTCACTTTTGCTCCAAAACTAGGTGCATGTGCCTTCTAATCTCTCTCGATGTCTCTATCTCCTTAGATATATGCAATTTAAATATTTATCTATATTTTTCTTAAAATCAATTTTAGATCCTTACAATGGTACATATTTTTCAAGTCAACTTGCCAATAGGCAAGGTAGTTACATTGAAACATAGGTGTACTCCTAAACATTGCTCTTTCAATTTCAATCTTAAGTAATTTCAATTCTAGATTATATGCACTAATTACATACTATAACATACTCTTGGTTGTAGGTCAATCACCAACAACACAGTCATGTTAGGCACATGTAAATAAAAGGTGTGTCATACACACCTAGGTATGCATTCCTTTCATTTAAACTAGTAATGTTATTACTAGATTAAAGGGGCAAATGTAGATGATATTAATGCATTATATATCACCTCAGTCTTATACACTTGGAAAAATCATACCTTAGCTATTCCTCTTAGTTCTATACCCTTTCTCACTTTTAAAAGTCTTGCATCTACTCTATCTTATGCCCCTTGGCCTATCTCTTAGTCTGACTAGTCTTATGTTGTGACCAAGGCCTTCTATTTTGCCTAGAATGCTTAAAATGTACTTATCTTCCATCTCTACAAGTTTTAAATATGTACCTACTTTCTTACTCCCTGGATACTAATGTTTAGGATATACACTAGTATCGACACTATTTTCCTACCCTGATGCAAGTGTTCAATTCCATAAAGTCATCTATTTTGAAATTTAAATGTATCCTAATGGTCAGACTAAGGGCTTTATTGTAAGTTAATTATCTAAAAGGATTGATATGAATATAATATCAACCCTCATTCATTCCTCACCTAGCAAAGACCAAAAGATACCAATGTAACTTATCAAAAACACTCTATTAAGAATTCAATTGAACAAAGCTTCTCTATTTTTTACTAGTCATAGGTATAACACATCTATAGGTTTGAAGTACTAAAGGAGAAACCCAAGAGCTCAATTTTTCAAGTTACAATCTAGGCCACAGTTGGACCTAATTTTGCACATATTACATGATTCACACATAAGCCAACACATAAGGGAGTGATACATTAGTTTAAGGCCCTCTTTAGAGTATTAGACATGCAATTAATTCTCATTGACAAAGGGGTTTTGGGTTCATCTTGATAATGTGTGCCCACTAACCTATTTTTTCCCAAGGTCAGCATGAAGGTGAATAAATAGGGTTTTACAAATTCATAATGAGAGATAGTCCATGACCCAAATATAAATACACCAAAGCAAAGAAAAATTCAAAACTAAAATTATCTAGGTGGTCACATCCTTTTTTAATAGGTATTACATACAAAAAAATTACATTGAGCCTAGACAGTAGCATCGATTCAACCATCCCACGCTGATGTTAGAGTTTATAGATCCAAAAGTGTTAGATACTAAATTTGATGATTATTCTAAGATCTCCTTTGAGCCTACTTTTATTTGTTCCCAATACAACACTATGTTAGCATTAAAACTGCATACAAAGGAAAATGCAATTGACCTATTAATCAATCCTCTCTTGTAAAAGATAAATCCTACTTACACTTTCATTTGTTAATACATTAAATAGTCATGGTCATGACCAAGATGCATCCATTAAACATAAGTAAGGGGTATATTAGCATAATAACATCAATATAGAGGGTTCTAAAGCCTCTAGTCAAGCAACACAATGCAATAACCCTAGCTAAATCCTATATTTTCATATTCACTAAGTAAATGACAAGTAAAGCAAAATCTAATCTAGTGTTCACTAAAGCTTGTGGCATAAAGTGGGGGTAATAAACATAAAAAATAAACATACATGGAAGATATATAATCAAGTCAATGTATAGAAAATACTAATACATGGGAGAGAAGTACAAATGCAAATATATCTACTTTAACAAAGGAGGAACAAAGTTAGGAATACTTACCTTTGAAGATGAACCCATTGAGCATCAATCTCTCCCTTGGTCATGGTACTTCACAAGAGGTTATTGTGTTGTGTAAGGATAAACATGATAAGTCAATTATAGACTACATAACTTCTCTATGCATCAAAAACACTTGTCCACAAGACAAGATCTGTATCTCCAAAGAAAGTATTAAAACCCTAAACAATATTCCTCAAGTAGAATGGTGGATAAGAAGATGCATAATATGATATTATTATTATTCCCTTATCTCTCTAAATGATATAAATAGATGTGTATATATAGCTAAATCTAACCCTAAACCCTTATAAAATTTTAGCTAACATGGCCAACCCAATTTGAATCTCTATCATTAATTGATAAACATGAGTTAGGTCCTAGTCTGGGTCAGCCAAGGCTGACCTAGACATGTAAAATGCAAATATAAATAAAAATATAGGGTTAGCCTATACTGATAATGTATGATAAATATAAAAAAGGGTTTTAGGATTAATTAGGTGCTAAGTAAGGTGGTGAATTACTTAGAGGAGTGTGTAAGAGATATGTCTAAGCTTAGGGAAGTGTATAAGAGATGGTTGTGTAGATAACAAGTGGTGGTATAGGGGACAACAATCCTAAAAAACACCAATGCTCTACCCACCCCTTTTTTACTACACCTTTTAAGGTGCAAACTTAGAGAGATTAAGAATATATGAGTTACTACAAAAGAGAAAGCATCAATAATTAATAAAGTTTGAAAATATTATATGTTTACATATGCCCCACTTGAAGCTCATCATGTGTCATGTAGGTGAAACCTGGGATGGTGCTTCAGGAAAAGAACATAACAACACATAATGTTGAAGATGAATAAATTTCAGTAAGAAGCAAAATAAGATAAATGAAAAGACTTAATTGAAAAACATAGACCTTTACTTACCTTAATGATTTAGATAAAGAAGGTGTCTAATGTAGGTAACATTAGGAAAACCTATAGAAATTAGTGAAAAAGAATGAAAAATCATTTTTTTTAATAAAATATACATGTGATATGTGAAAAGATTCTCTATAATGTCAGGATTTTAGAACATAATGCAATTTGAAAAAGAGAGAAGAAATAAATATATAATCAAAAAATGGAATCTAGTTGTAAATATTTGATAGGTAAATAATTTTGAATAGTAAATATAAATAGGGTGAAAAATAATTCATTTTTTATTTTTACTATTATGATAAAAACATTGATCTGAGAGATCTAATTTGAGCCTAGAGAGTGACCATGATGAGAAGATGATAACTACAGTGTGAAGGATGCATAACAACTATAATGAGCACAACATAGGAAATAAAACATGAATTTCAAAATTTTGAATAATTTTGATTTAAAATTAATCTAACTATAGAAAATTGAATGTTAGGAAAAATATAGACATCAAAACTTACCATAAGAAATTTTTAGGTAGATTAGGGGTGGAATGGGGTACTAGGTAGGAAAATATTGAACTAATAAATGCCTTCTAAGGCATTTATGTTAAATGGTCAAAAGGTCATCACAGATAAAGAATAGAGTCGACCCTATTGACTCAGTTCGTAAGGTGAAGGAGAAATAGGGGTCAAATACATAGCAGTGGATCGACATAACATTGCTGAAAATGGCCGACTACATAACAATATATTGACATAATTTGAAATAGGAAGATGGCTAACTAGTACCCTCTACCTAATGTAATTGGTAATATGTGGCTGATACCTTTTTGCTAAAAGGGGCTGATTGTACATGAGAGGCCTATGTAGTATGCTAAAGCTAGAAAAGGGCTGATTTAGTATCAAATAGGTTAATACAATCTAAAATAAAAGGGTTGACTATGTACCAATGGGATGATATGATATAAAAATAATGTAATAGGGTTGATTTAGTATCAAATGGGCCAATTATGTAGAAAAACAAAAATACTATAAAACTAAATCAAACAAGTTACTGAAGTAGTTAATTTGTAGATTCTTAAGAATGTATTTTAATTATTATGATATTGAGATATAATGCATCTTATGTTGTTTTATATTTTGAAAAAACACTATAGATTTTGGCACCTGGTAGATGTATCATGGTTACCATATTTATTGGAGTGATTAACTAATGTGGATAAGGATCGACTAGTTTCCTTGGGCTTCAGTGACATTAAGGATATGAGATGGATCCCTCTGAGTGTTGATCTAATTGTCATATTCCTAGGAGCATGGAAAAAAATTAACCAATACATTTTAATGGGAGGTGGAGGGGGACACCATTGAAGTGGATATTACATTGGAGGATTTCCATGTATTACTTAGACTTCTGATAGGTAGGACATTGGTGATTATTAATACACCAGAGTTAGAGGATGAGAGACAAGCCTTATCCCAATGGGATATAGGCTTAGATAAGATCTACCTTGGGCTATGCATAATATTATTTTATGTTTATCTTTTTTCCATTATGGACATTTAAAAGGATATAATAGGACTTGTGATAGCACGAGTGTTATGTCACAAGATGGACAACAAGGTACTATTATACATGATAAACTTGTTTCAATTAATTTTAGATCAGGGAGTGATATATGATTTTAGTTTTTTCATCTGGGTCCATCTCATGTATGATATGTATGGGATGTTGTCATAGGGATAGAAGATGATGGGACCAGTTATCTTTTGAGATCATGGATATATGAGAGGTTCCCTATGTATCAACCAATTGGGTTACCCCATATAATCAATTATAGGTTACCTCAAGTCATTATATAGAGGTAAGACCATGTAGTGTGGTCTATACCCCATGTTTTAACATTGCAAACTATCACATTGGGGTAGATAGTTTGGTAACTATACACTCACATAGTTACCATATGGCCTAGTTGGGATACCATTACTACAAGTTTAGCATATGGGTGGATCATGGGTCACTATACTTCATGGGTGGAGGCTCATCTAGTGGCTCATATACATGGATAGCTAAGACTTACCCATTCAATAGATATTCTAGTAGTGCCTGCTTATTGGGCATGGCATGCTAGAGAGCCAAGAGGGAGAGGAGATAAAGGGGTACCTATGGATATACTAACACTAGTGAGAAATATTTTAATTTTGTTTGAGTTTTTGCATAACATTATTTTCATTGTTTATTATGATATAAATTAGGTATTAGAATATTTTGTGAGGAGGGTCTGGTCTTATCCATGGTATTACATTATAAATCATAAAGGGGACACCAATGAGATGGAAATAACTATGGGAATGATTAAAAATATGTTTTTAAATGGGTAATTTATGATGTCTTAATCTTATCCATGGTCTTACACTGTAACTCACAAAAGGAAACCCTAAGGGGAATGATCAGTTAATAAAATAATATTTATCAAGGGTAAATATTAGGAATGTTGTAATGAAAGAGGGAATGTAAAAATCATGACATAGGAATATATGAGAAGACCCTAGGAAACTTGAGGCGTGCTAGGTATAAAGGGTAGACACTAAGAGTCTAGTGAACATCAAAAGATAAAGGATACGTGCTCACAATAAGCACAAACTTGTATAGGTAAATAGGTGAGATACTAAGATCAAATCATGCTAATTATATGAACAAGAAAATTAAAATGGACCTACCTTCCCTAACATGTTCCTTGTTCCTTAGGACCTCTTACAAAGTCGTCAGTCTACTACAAAGATTGGGTACATGTGTGAGAAAGTAGGTAGCACTAGAATATTTTTTTATTATCCTATCCTAATCTATTGGCCTACTACACCCCAATGGACCTCAACTCTATCATGAGGCCAACTATGGAGTTTGATCTTTGATTGGAACTAAGAGACATGATATGAATCATGTATTTTAGTGTGATTTGAATTTTGAATTTGTATGTTTCCTTTTATTTAAATGATTTGGCTTTTAACTTTTTTATGGGGTTTATGATTCCTCATCTATATGTATTTTTAATAAAAAATATGAGTGATATAATAAATACACACAAATGAGCTTTAGACTTTGGTTAAAGGAAGATAAGTATCCAAATATATGACTGATTAAAAACTTAGGCTTACCTATGAACCAATATGTAATCTCAAGTTTAAACTGTATGTATGCTTAGTATGTAAAAGGAATATAGATGAGATCCAAAGTAGATCAATAAATAAAAGTAAAATGAGATGTCTTATTTTCTAACTAATCATATGGTAAATAAATCTTACTAAAAGGATCAAGGTATATATAACCAAATCACAATAATAATGATCTAAATTTTAATTGAGACAAGGTAGTGAACAATCATTAGAAAAGAAAAGAAATCCATGAAAGAAGTGAACTAATAAATATAAGTGTGCAATCATGACATGAATGATAATAAGCCATAATAAAATAGCAAAGTAAATGAAACCATATAAAACATATAAAGCATAATATAAATATCCATGTAAAATGGATAGGTGAAACCAAAATTGACACATAGTCAAGTGTATAACATATATAAAAGTGGATCACACATCCAATCTAAAATCATAATGAAAAATAATGTGAAAGAACACCATGTCGTGTTCATAAATACTAATAAATTTGTACATAAATATTATCCATGACATTTAAAACATCTCTATGAAGTTAGATCTTAACAATAACTAGAGTCTCATCAATCCTCATGGAAAGCCATGCAAAGATTTCTCTCTGAATATACTTAACAAAAAATGTAGGTTTAGCTAAAAAATCATGCTCATGAGGGATCTCTTGAATAAAATACTCAAAGAGAGGAATAGGTTCCTAAATAGGAATGGTATCTATAGGATGAAATAGACTCATAACTGGTGGATAAGAAGGAGCCACGAGTGGAAAAGAAGGTGCCATCGATGAAGGAGGAGGAGCCTTATCGCATGTGTGACCTATGGAAGGAGGAAGAGATGATGTAGGTGTTAAATGAAAGTGATCACAAATGTGCTACTGAAGAATATGACAATGATAGATATGATGGGTACTGCATTGGTGCCAAAAATAATATACCTCCCTATATTTAGGCATATACTTAGGTAACAAATTATAAGTAGGTATAGCCTTATATTTGGGATAAGAAAAGGTGGGATGAAATATGTCAATATACTACCAAAATTTATGATAATGAGTGGAAGAGTGATTATCTATCCCATAGAAGCAATAAATACACTTATTAGTAGACTTTAGAGGCCTACTAACAGAAGAGGTAGAAGGAGAATTCAGGGATGGCTAATATGACTAAAAATCTCTAGTCTAATGATTGGTAAATTTTTAGATATCACATTAAGGCTAATCTACCCATTTGATGGGCATGGGATCAAGCTAAAAAAAGGAAGAAGGTCATCATCAAGGGAAGGTAGGGCTGAAATATAAATTAGACTATGCTCATATGAAGGTAAAGCAGAAGTAGAAATAAGATGGGGATCAACTAAAGGTAGAGTAGGAATAGAAACCAAATTAGGCTCAAGTAAAGGTGAGGCTAGTCATGTGAAAGACTTAACAGTAGTAACTGACATCTGTGGGGGAAGCAAACTAAAAATATCTTGGTATCTATAAAAATGGTAAGGAATGGTCATGGAATGATCCATGAGCATGTTTCCAAGAGGCTCTACTAAAATTGGAGGTGTACCATGTGATCACTCCATCTCTATCTTGTGAAAAATAGGAAGAAGACTATAATTAGGCATTATGAAGGGATGAATTCTAAAAGATGAACAAATAAACTAAAATAAAGAAATACACTATCAAATAATCTCAACATTTATAGCTTGGACAATTCTACCTTAAAATGGGTCATCTAAATCATAAACATCATCATAGTCATGTGTATGCAATTCAATGGTACATGTAGGTATGACCTTATATTCAAAAATCAAATGATGGATAGAATGTCTAGTCTTATTTAAGACCACATGTATATCTTTAATAGGATGTTGATAGGATTGAGGTTATAAATAAGGAGGAAATTAGGTGATGATATGAGGGAATATATCAAAATTTTTGATCTTAAGGCTGATCTCATCCAGCTCATCATCATCAGAATATAGGAAGTTAGGTGGTATGTTCCCAATGAGTTCAAGGTGACCATTAAAACCTCAAGTAGAATTGACAAGATAATTGAAGAGTTGAGATTCCCTAAATGGGATACTAGGCAAATGTTCAAAGGTAGGAATTTTAAACACACCACATTCTTGGAATTGTTTGAAATTCCAAGGGTTTGTGTCTCCTTGAATTACAATCTTATAAATAAAACATTTATGGGGGAATTTGATGCATTAACATACATATGAGGTGAATACCCTCATACGATGAGTCTAAGGTCTACCAAACAAGATTTTATAAGAAAGGGGAAAATTAAAGATCATAAATTTCATACATACAATGACATGAGGGATGGTAATGGGAAACTACACATAACCTAGAAGAGGCATTTACTTCTATTGTATCCTTGACATGTGCTATATGTGGACTTGAGATTATATTTTAAATATCCAATATTTTTAATGAAATCAATGGAGTAAATGCAAGTACCTAAACCTTCATTAATTAAGGTGCACTTAACTTGGATATCATTGATTTGGATGATAATAAATATGGGATGATCATCTACATGAAGAAAAATCTAATCAAGAAACATGGAAGTAATAGTAAACTTAATGGAAAAAGCAGTATCCACTATTTCATCAACATTTATGGACATCTCTTCACATTATTGAAGGATACTGTCTTTGAATCCAAACAAAGTATATTTGCATCTTACTAGAGGAGGATGAGGGATGTTCATTTTAAACAAAAATTGCATTAGATGGTTTAGATGATGGGGAGAAGTTCACATTAATTTGAGGAAAGGTATTTGAGATTGGATATGATAAATTTACATAATGGGGTCCCATTCATCATAACCCATGGGGGGATTTCTAGATATAGACATATAATGTTACAAGAGCTCCTATGAAGGAGGGTTGGAAGTGAAATTAAACTTGTATTGACAAATTGTAGTTGATTTAGGTTGAGGACAAATAGGTTGATTGAATTTAGGTGGTGGGATGGTAGATTGAAGTATTTATTATGGTTGGGTAGAATAAATACTATTGAAAGGTTGGGGAATATTGTCTAGGTATGTAGATGTTTGGGGAAGAGTAGAGATAGTATGAGAGGTATGATCAAGTTGAGTTGTTGAAATTGGTTCTTGGAAGGTTATAAGGTCCTCTTTCCCTACTCTATTAGATGAGATGGGGAAGTCTATTGAATGACATGGAATATTTGAGAGGTTTGATGTGTGGGTGTTGGATTAGAGTCCATAAAGTCAACTAATATTCAAATTTTATTCATATTTACCAAATTTTATTCACTAGTAGTGAGGTTGATAAGAATTTAAACATTATTTTTATAAAGAGTAGGCTTATTTGTGCTATCTTGATGGTTGGGAAGAAGACCCTTGTATATATCAAGATGAGAATTAAATTGATTTTTTGTATTGCATTTAATGGGATTTAAAATCTATATCATATGATTTTTTGCACTTGTAAATGAGTGATTCATGATAAAAGTTTGGACTAAGAAGAAAATCCATATCTAGATTACACACTTGTCTACAAGCCTCGTGAGAATAGCCCTAACTTGCATGAAACCAACAAAATTTATTCAGATCATACCATGATTTCATTGGATGAGCGGGGTCAAGATCTCATTGTAGAGGTCTTGGAAGACACTTTTGAAGCTTAGATAAGGATAATGGTTTATGGATCTTAGTGTTGTTTGAATATTTAGGATTAGGAGTGTTGTTTGGATGGGGAAACATGTTCCATAATGTTGTTT
This sequence comes from Torreya grandis, assembly GCA_037957365.1. NCBI lineage: Eukaryota > Viridiplantae > Streptophyta > Pinopsida > Cupressales > Taxaceae > Torreya > Torreya grandis. Next base: position 26,884 of record JARHVA010003917.1, read on the forward strand.
AAAATCATTGCTTAAATGTTGTGAATAATATCATAGGTATTGGTAATGACATCATTAGTTGCATGACATTTTTAATTTTTAATGAGAATAAAAGTGCCCATTATAGATTGAGATGGTTCAAATTGGCACATGAGAAAGTCTTGTCACTTAGATTCGTCAAGGGCTTATTCCAAATTTCTTGGAGAGAGAGTCCTAACCCAATATTGTGACTTATGGTAGAGAGAATTAATGAATAGGTGGAAAATGTTGTAATCCACCATATTATGCTCACATTTTTTAGATAAATTATTGCATCATTTGATGAAGGAATATACCATCTCAGTTTCAAGTTGTTTACAATTTATGAAGTAAGCTAAGTTATTCTTGAGAAGATCACTAATTTGAAATTCTTTTACTAGTGAGTTAACCAAGTCTTCAAGGATAGTGATAGAATGGGTTTTAGTTGATTGTACCAATATAAAGCATCTATTCAGAGTGTTTTAGCTAATAGTTTGTTAGTAACAAAAGTATTAAGTTTGACCTAATCTTTATAAAGGTTACCAAATGTCTTTAAGTGTAATGTGGGATTAGTGGACCTATTATAGGTGATGGTAGGTGTAATACCTCCTATGTTGACATTAATAATTTGAGGTACAAGAGGTTCATTTTGGATATGTTTGAATTTTTTATTAATGAGGGGTGGTTGAAGAATAAGGTTACCATGAGAATCCCTATGGGGGGGGGGGTGGGGGGCATTTGAATTTTATGCTTCCCCATAAAAACTGTTGGGGTTGGTTTTCAAGGTTAATGAGATGGTTTTATCTTTGTATTATTTGACTTGCATTATTGGTTTTAAAAGTATGTATTTAATAAGTGTTTATAATAAGAGTTGGTGAGTTTGGGAAGTATTTTGACTAGTGTGCACAACATGTGATGCACTGGTATTGGTATTAATGGATTTAATTGCATTATGAGTAGTTTTATGTGTTGTACTAGTGGTTTGAAAAGAATTGGTAGAAAAAGAGGCACTAGTAGCATGATTAGCATTGAAATAAAAAGAATCACTAATAGAATGATTAACATTGAAATAAAAAAAAGCACTATTGGCATGATTAAGGATAAAGTTATTTGGAAAAGGCCCCCTAGAAGTTGAACCTAACATGTTAATGGAGATACTTGGCATGGAGGTTGAATAAGTCATAAAATTTGTCATGCTGTTTGAAGGAGACATAATAGAAGGAAAATGTTTAAAATAAAAGAAAGTGTTTCCCCCAACTCTGTGAGAGAAAGTAGGGGAGGGTGAAAGAGGTTCTTCTATTTGAGGACCTATCATAAGATTATAAATTGTTGAAGGGTCATTTCCTCTATGTTTAGGAAATTCATTAATAAATAAGATTACTTCAGTTGTGACACTCTAAATCATGCTCATTTTCTAAGGTTAATAAAGGATTATGAACTGAAGATGAAAGGGGAGGAGTCTCATAATTGCTAGTGTGAGTGGAAACATGAACATTATTTTCATCTAAGGTGGGAACCACAAGCTATGTCTTGGGAAACCTATTATGATTGGTTAGATTAATCATGTTTATTTGATTTAAATCTATATTATCCTCAAATAGAAAATTCATTATGAAGGGAAGAGGATAAATAGTTGATATAAAGAAGAATCAATTGATAGGATACATAATCAGATAAAACAATAATATTCTATAAAATAGGCAACATAATAAAGAAAAAGAGGACATAATCATATAAGTAAACTATGTACTACTAGATATGAAATAGAATAGGAAGATAATATACATAGTTGGATAGGTTGACCATGTATTCTAGAGGGAATATATGAGTAGGCTGACAAAGATACATAGTCAAATAGGGCAACTATGTACTGAAGGCAAACAAGATGAATAGTCTATAAAAAACTCTGTCAAGAAGGATGAAAATGTTCTAAAAATAGAGACTTTTTTTGCAAGATAATATCTAAGTCGATAAAGTGAAACACACAAGAAATTAGAGTTATGTGATTTATCCAATTGGAACACACAACACAAACCTTACACTAATGCTAGCTAATGTAATTTTTACAATATAAAATACAATGATCAAAGAGCAAGAAATAACTTGAATGTAAGTGTTAACTAATTAGTCATTCCTAAATGTTGTTAATTTATAATATAATTTGAAAATAATGTGATGGGGATTTGGATATAAGACTGAAGTAGAAAGTAATCTATGTATAGTTTTAGGTAGTTTAGGCTCAAAGGGATTTGTATTATTGATGGTACTATCTTGGTATTGGGGCCTACCCCCTCACTTCATAATATTATAGTGATAAGCGTGTCAGGTACTTTGCCAATATATAACATCAACCACATATTTATATTTGGCTAGAAAATCAAGTCAGCTTCCCCCTTGGTGATGAAATCTAAGTAGGTAGACCTTGGGAAGAAAAATGTTTAATGTTTTTTATGTAAATTGATATGAAAGTGTGTGCAAAAGAGAAAAACTATTGTGACTAAATCGATAAATTAAAAAAAAACCTAGTAAATATATGTTTGTTACTCTAATCATGCAAGCGGATGAAATGAAAAATGAACTATTTACTAGAAAAAATAGGTTAATTATTTGATTGTGTAGAGTATAGAGTCAGTTGAGGTGAAACTATATGCAAACAATATAGAATAGAGTCAACAAGGTTGCTAATATTCTATAGAAGAAAGATCTAGAAGAACATAATTAAACATGTTGACTATTTCTTCTAGATAGAAATTAGGCTATAGAACTATGTTGAGCTAGTCAACCCAGTTCATTGTTGGATTGCAGTTTTCTAGACTATAAAATTTTGAAAAATAGTGTTCTAAATTAAAACTATAAAATGACAGAGAAGGTAAGAATGAATTTTGGTGTTTTTGAAGATGATTAGTTTTCAAAATTTATGTTATGCTACTCAAGTTCTAATTTAAATATTCTATGAATAGAATTGACTGGATTGATAGAGTTTGCAAAGCCTATGTGCTAAAAATGAATCTATGAATAGAGTCAACTAGCTTGACTATGCTTGTAAACATGTATGCTAAAAAATAGAAATTGTGAATAGATTCGATTGGATTGACTATGTATGCAATCTTGTAATGTAATAAGAAGATAATGTTGAGTTGATCTATGTAGTCACCTATATTTAGAAAAGACCTACATAGATAGAACATAGTTATTTTGGAGTGGCTATGTGTTAAACCTATGCATAGACTATTAGAACTATACCAATAGGGTCGATAAAATATTATAACAATAAAATTAATGTGTGAAATAAAACCTACAAGGTTTTGATTCATGTCAGGTTCACCAGAATGTATACAAAGAAAAATGTAGTTGATCTATTAATCAATCCTAGCTTAAAAAAGATAAATCTATTGAACATTATCATTGAGTAAGGAGGAGATTCATGATCATTGCCATTGATTTTTGAGTTCCTAAAATAAGTGTTTTCATTGATGTCAAAGGTTCTTGTGAAGGTGCATGGTCAAGTAACCCAACATAGTGATTGTTGTTGTTGTATGAGAGTAGTAAAGTGAGAGTATTGTTTGAATTGTGAAATATAATTTGAGATCATCATAAGTAATTAAAAATAAGTATGAAAAGTTTTAAGTAACTTAAAATCATTTGTCTAGACCTTATGAGATGATATGTGTAGGCAGCATGATGAAATGAGTGAGATATAATGAAGAAACTATATGCTCTAAATATCTATGTAATTAGTTATAAAGATGATTTGAATAAGTTACAAAGATGTGAATGCTTCAAAGAATGATTAATAGTTTTTAAGCATGAGAGATATTATTTGAGTTTGTACATGAGGCATTGAGGACCTTGAAAATGATTAGAAGGTAAGTTTCAAAGATATATGTATGCAATTTTGAAGATGTTAAGAAGATCCTTAGTCGAGCTCCTAAGATTTGTAAATAGATCTAAAGATGATATGTTGAAGCTTTGAAGAAGAGTTAGTGTATGATGTTTCTTGAGAATACATAATAAGCATTAGAACATGGGAGAGTTTCAAGGTGAAGCCTACAGGGTGGCTAAAAGGTTAGATTAAAGGCCTAATGAGATTTGTAGGTCAAGGCAAAAGAGAGATGGTGGTCATATGAGGTATTTGAATTATTTTCCATGACATGGATGAGCATGTGATAATTGATAGAGGTGATTCAAGTTAGTTTAAGTATGTGCATGAAGTTTTAGGTCATGGTTTCAATAAAAGGCTTGAAGAATGTTTTGACATTTCACGAGTACATAGAATGAAGAGTTGTCTACCAAAGAAGGTTTTTCAAGTGATATTTAGCATGTTCATCATCTACATGAGAATATAATTTGTTCATGGTAGATGAGTAAGGGTTATATATCAAAGCTCCAAGCATTGTTTTTTGGAAAGAGAAGCTAATTTTTATGAATGATCATTAAGATTGGAAGATGGTCTAAACTCTCAAAGAACCCAAATAATGACCTAATGTTGAATATATTATTATAAAGAGCTTAAAATAGTTTGGTATGGTCATCCAAGTAATTATAGGTTGAATCCAACTTTCTTAGGAATCTCTAGGTGTGATTTGTTTCTCAGGTGAGTGGTCAGACCCTACAAACAAGTTCTTATTTTTTAGAGATCTATTATAGCAGGTAGAGTTGATCGAGTCAAATTTTATAAGTGGATGAATATTAAAGTGTGAGACTTATATTTGTTGTCCATGAAGGTTTTTGGATAGGTTTTATATCTAAGGTGTGTACATTTTATGATTTAAATTGGGCAGTTGCTAACAAACCTAATGGTGCAGATAGTAAGAAAATCAGGCATAAGTGAGAAGATGATTCTTGATGTGTTTTCATGTAAGAGTGATTAATTTAAGCGCATGATTATTTTATTTAATTGAATAATATATCCATGATTTTCATAATCATGGAATTCAATGTAAGAGGTTGAAACATTGAAGCCAAAATGGCTTGTCTGACTAAGTGAAGTCTATGAGAGAGAAGATCAACAGATTAGTTTGTAAGATGAATATTTTATATCAAAGTTTATGATATATTTGATGAAGGTTGATTTGAGTTTGATATGAGATATTTTTCATGCATTTAAATCCCTTTAATTCATTCAATAATGTGTCAAAATGTCATGTTTCCTTGAATGTGTTTTGAATTCAGCTGACAGTTCTAAGTAAGCATCTTATAGAGAAGAGTTTTAGCCTATATGCCTTGAGTTGAAGCATTTGATGAATTTTATGATTCCCTTGAGGTCATGAAATTTTTGAATATGTGAATTTTTTCCATGGTTTTTTACAAAATTTGAGTTTATTCCTCAATTTTTTAAGACAAAGTTTCTATATATGCATAGGACTTCTATGAACAATATTTTGAGAAAGGGTTCAAGTGGTGGTTGGACCTAGAAGGTGTTATGGACCTAAAGTTAAGTTTGATAAGGTAGATTGGAATGACATATTATGTGTTCCTTATATATGAGGTTTTTAAATATTTTTAAAGAGGATCAGAGCGTAATGTGTTGTTAGGAATACCTATTAGGTCTCCTTAAAGCCTAAAAGAGGAGTAAGGGATAATTGAGCTATGGTGGACCTAATGTATTGATTGATTCATGATTAATATGATACAACCTATTCATGGATTAAATAAGAGATTTGATGTATGATTGGCTAAGAAGGATATGATCAAGTGACTTATATAAAAGTAAGGTAGTTTAAGCCTATTTTGGTGTGCTTAGAGTGAGAGCAGAAGAGAAAAAGTGAATGATATAGATCATTGGTGAGAAGAAAGAGGTCATGAATACTATCAAAGAGATGTAATGAATATATAATAAATGTTTATCATATGAGGATCAAGGTCATAATACTTAATCCAACCATGAAGAGGGATGGTTGAATGAAGTGGGATAAAAGATAATTTGAGAGGGATAGAAGTGAGCAAAGAGATGAAGGAGAAGATCATCATATGTTATATGAAAATCAAGGGTTTCTAAAGGTGATCGAGTATATTAGGTGGTTGAGTTAGTGATAATTCATCTAGGGGGTTTGTGCCTCCTTACAAGTGGGTGCTTGCTAAAATCCTAGTTGAATTAGTGTTGAGCTAGTTGGGGTTGGTGCTCCATGTGAAATGGGTACTTCACTAAAGATTGATGTTTATCTTATAAGAATGTATTCTATTTAATTAATCAATGGGTTTTATTCCCTTTAAGGGTTTACCATATATATACTATGTTCATGTGTTTCATGCTTTTATGATTTGGTGTTTATGATTATTAAGATGAACATACTTGTTTTAATGGTCCATAAATGATTAAGTGGAATTGAATGAAAAGTTTTAAATATTGATTCAACCTCCCCTCTCTCAGTATTTTGATTTAAATAATTGGTATTAGATCTTTGTCCTTTAAAGTAGGTCTAAAATCCTAAAGGATATTTTAAGAAGCAAGGATGACTAGTTAGCAAGCTCAAGGTGATTTCTTTACTAGTAAGGCTCTATTGTTCAATAGATCTAACCATACATTTTAAAAATTTATAATGAAGATATATTTAATGTCACAAGGATATGATATCTAATATTTAATTATAGATGGTTATATTTCACCTCCTATTCTACCAACATATGCTATAGGTAAGAGGGCTTGTGAAAATAACTCCAAAGTAATGAATGCCATTTTGTGTGGCCTATCAAAGGTATAAATTATAAAGGTAATGCATTATTTATCAACCAAAGATAAATGGGAAAAATTGAAGACCATATATGAAAGAGACACCAAGGTAAAGTTGGCCAAGTTGCAGACTCATAAAAGATAGCTTGAAATCTTGAAGATGAACAAAGTTGTCAATATCATTAGAGGATTTGGAGAAAATGTGAAAGAGTCCACTATTGTCAAAAATGTGTTGAGTTTAATAACTACAAAGGTTGAATCTAAGATTTATATAGTTAAATAGATGCAAGATCTCAAAAAGATAGAGATGAATGGATTTAATGGCATATTGACTGATTATGAGATGAGAACCAATGAAGGAAGATCTCCTAAAAAGGAATAAGCTTTCAAAGTTAAAAACAAGTCAAAAACCAAGAAGGTCAAGGATGAGGTATGTTCAAATATTGATGATTATAATCTCATAGCTATGTTTGATATGAATCTAAAAAAAATTTCAAATAATTACAAAGGTAAGTTACCATTCAAGTTTTGTAACTATGGATAAATTGGACATTTTTCTAACAAGTGTCCTCATAAACATAAGGTTGAGGATCATGAAGATCATGATAAATCTCATGATATAGACAAGAAATCTTATATGTATAATAAGAGCAAGAAGAGTTTCATAAATTATGAAGGTGAGAAGAATTCATTCAATAAAAAGATAAGCTTATATACTAAAGAAGACAACTCATCTAATTTAAGTGATTAAAACACATTTAACAGTGATGATGGTACTAATGAATCTAAACATAACAATAATGAAAATTTGTTTATAGGCATAGAATCAGACAATGAGTGTTGTTCAAATGGGAAAGGCCTTATGATTGATATAGAATTAGATAAAAAAGTATACTATGATAGTGAATAAGGATAAACTAAAGTGGATCTTGAAGATAAGCTCATGATCACCTTAGAAGAGTTAAAGCTTGTGAAGAACAAGAAAAATAAATTGAAGTCACTAGTTCAGAGGATTATGAGGAACATATTGGATTATTTGAGGGAAGGTTGAGAAAAACTTACAAGGAGTATGATGAGATCATCTATCAAGTGGAAACCTAGATGGATATTATGACAAAAATCCTAATGACTAAAGAGGAAGAATGTATCAGGTATGAAATTGAAGTAGAATCCCTAAAATATGAGTTGGATCAAGTATCTAGAAAGGTGAAGAGTTTTATGAAATTTGAAAAGAATACTGAGGCTCTAGATGATATCTTGAGTAGTCAAAAGTTTACAAGTGACAAGACAGGTCTTGGTTTTAAATAAGACCAAAATGAGGCAACTCAATTCATGAAGAAGACTATTGAAGACAATAAGGTCAACATGAAAATACCTATCAGACAACCAAATGTTATAAGGTATGCTATTTATTTTAATGGTTACTTTTTTACATACAATTAGTTTCATCATAGAGCAAGAGAATGTAGAAGACCCTTCAAAAATGAGTACTCATAGAACTATGGAAGGAGTTATAATTCACACCAGCCAAATGGTATGTATAAGGTGGTCTATTAAAACTATCATAGTGTAACACACATTAAAATATTCTATCCTAATAGAGTTAGAAGATCATCAAGTAAAAATAGGATGTTTGGAACTCTTAGAGTGCAAAAAAAAAGCTAAATGAATGTATGGAAACCAAAGGTAGTAAAGATAAGTAGTGATCAGTATACAAGCTCAAGTGGACTTCTAACTGAGATAGAGCATGCCTCAGATGAGAAATCAATTAAGGAATGTCTATTGTCATCTCACATTGATGATCAAATGGTTAATGATGAGATCAAGCCTATAGTTCCAATCAATTCCAAATGGAAGTTGAAGAATGTTCAGTCTTGTTAGAGTATGAAGATCTAGAAATCTCTTGAATTTATGTTGTTTTAGTTTAATATGAAAAGGTGTGGATCCATTAAGCTTCATGGAGACATTATTATATCAATAGAAGCATGAGGTTATAGTCAAATAAGGTTTTTTTTAAGAAGATTCTAGGTTGTTTATGTTACAAATAGGGAGATAATGATGGATATTATCCATTTATATGTTGGTAGCTCTATGGTTTGAAGTATAGTAAGTAGAATGATGAGAGATATAAGGTTTTTATAAGGTATTTGAAGTCAAAGTGAAAGCAATTAGTATATAAAAGGTAAGATTTTGATATCTATTTATATGAGTAGTTAAGTCTAATCTGTGAAGACAAAGGGGGAGTCCCTAATTTTTTAATTGGTATCAAGAATGGAATAGCCTTGTGTGTGGTCAAGAGTTTGATCTTCTTTAGACATATCAAGGAAGGTAAGTGATCTGAGTTTCTAGTTCTTTGAAAGAGGATATGCTTGGTCTAAGGGGGAACTTGGTAGCTCTGAGTCCTTTGTCAAGAAAATAATTTCTTTTTTATATGCATGAAATTAAGGAGAGATTGCATCTGAGATGATTCATAGACTCTATTTTTTGAGATTTTGATGTATTAGCTAGGAGAGTGACCTAATTGAGATAATTTTATGAGAATGGTTGTCATAGGTGGTTGTCATAGTTTCTAAAGATTGTGTTCCATCCTAGTGTCTTTGAGAGATAGTATCAAATCAAATGAAGAGAGTATGATTTTAGTAGTTATAGGTGACCCTTGATGTATACTACTACTAGAAGCATGGTGGATGTTTGGTTTGAGGGGGATACTTTTAGGTTGTTGACTGAGCTTGATCTGTGATCTTGTAATTTGAGTTCATCTTGAAAAATATGATAGTTGTGAAATACCTTTGTCATTAATGTCAAAGGGGGAGAAAGATTAGAAAAGGAAAGAAAAGGAGAAAGATAAAAAAGATATGAAGAGATTTGAAAGAGAGAGATTAAAAAGAGTGAGAAAAGGCTAAAACTAGGGTTAAAGAAATGTTTGCCATCAAGAGTGGTTGACATAGTTTTTGAGAGTGTGTTTGCCATCAATGATAAAGAGGGATATTGTTGAACATTTTCATTGAGTAAGGAGGATATTGATTAGCTTTCTCATTGATTATTGAGTTGCTAGAATAAGTGTTTCTATTGATGTCAAAGGTTCTTGTGAAAGTGCATGGTAAAATAAGCCAACATAGTGATTTTTGTTACTGTATGAGAGCAGTAATGTGAGAGTATGTTTGACTTGTGAGATATCATTTGAGATTAACATAAATTGTAAACACCTAAATCTGGCCATTGATGACCTCTAACCAGGATTTTGACCAATTTCCACCAAAATGTATAATTTTTCTTAAAAACACTAAAATACATTAAAAGATTTGAATATGACATATTCAAGTGTTGATTTTGGCTAGGGTATCACTAAATTGGGCAATGCAATTTATGGGTTAGCTAACTTTGACTAGTTTATTTTGAGTAAAAACACTAATTTTATACTTGGGTATTCTGGATTACTCTTTCCTATCAAATATCTTGCACGAGATACATGCCTTTGTTATTTTGTGTTGACAACATCCTAAATGGGATAATGGTTCCAACACATCTGAGATTAACTTCCAATTCCAATCCAATCAAATTTTGGACCAATAACAAGGCATTATGATCAATTTAAGTAATTTATACACAAAGTGCTTAATAATGCTTAAGAAATAATTAAAACAAATTAGAGCCTAATTAAGAATTCTATGGAAACTTGTTGAATACTTATTTTTGGAAAAGAATATTGAATATCTGTATCATCATGTGACCTCATTTCTTGGGAAGACATCCCTAGGCCATAAATGCCACAAATATCAAGATTCATGCCTCCCATGCCTCATCAAAGCCCTCCATGCCTCTTTATTTATTCATAATCCCAAATATTGTGAGCCTATTTATCAAATTTAATTATAAAATTGGATTAATCCTTAGCCACACATCTCAATATTGAGATAGACGATTCAGGTTGAATATAATCAATCTCAAAAATATATAAATAGAGAGGCCATGGACATCATTTCTAAGTCTTGATAATGAAAGTTATAATGCACACATAACTATAAAAGATATTTAAATTAGTGTTACCATGCCAAATTTATTTCAAGCCAAGCCAAGCCAAATCCACAAGGTGCCAAGAAGAAGAGGAGATAGCCAAGCCTCCTTTGATGAAGACTTCATGAGCACAGGCTGAGAAAGCCACTACAACAAGTATTTTACAGCATCCAAGGAAAGTAAAAGAGGGTTATTTTTACATTTTAGTTGTGTGTTTTATTCATGTTTTTAAAATAAGCTCTCCCTAGTGTTTAAGCCTAGAGATGTTATGTTAGTTAGTGTGTTTCTTTTATTTTGTTTTCATTTTGAAAATAACATGATACTAACCATCATCTCTTGATTCAAATTCCTACATCACATAATGACATACTCAATGGGACTAGAAACATCCCACACATGAAGAAGATCATTATGAAACTTTAAAATATTCATTTGGATCACTAAAACTCTTGAAATTTGATTTTTTAACTTTGTTTTGCCATTTTTATTTGTCATGGGTTTACACAGTAACCATCATCAGTTGGCATAGCCATCATTAGTCACTATTGGTATAACTATTGTTAGTTAGTATAACTATCATCATTTAGTAAGTTTAACAATTGTTGGTTATTCGAACTGATGTCGATCATTGTGTTTTTCTTAAAAACATAAACTCGAGAGCTAATAGGCAATTTTGAAATACATAGTTTGGGGTCATACAGACTACATTTTGGATGAGTTTTTTTTAAAACCATGTGTTTTCTCCTAAATTATCAGAATTTGACATTATTTTATCTTCAAGTTTCATATATTTTTCACAAATTTTTGAAAATATATTTAAAATTTTTCTAATCTAACTTATTTGCTTTTGGGGTAAAGCCTTAAGGGTAAAAAGGTAACCAATAGACTTGGAACTTGTTAGAACATGCTATTAAGACATATTTTAAGTGATTTTAAAATGAATTAGGAATCCTGTTTTTGGTGATTAATGAAACATTTAGGTGATTAAGTGAATGTTTTCATAATTTAGGCTTTCAAAGTTCACAATTTTAAGACCAAGGGGTCAAATGAACACCACCCAATCTTTCAAATTTGGTGCTTAAAAATGAAGTCATCTTTCTAAAGGTTTTTGGTATTCAATAGTTTCTTGATATAATTTTTTTTAAGAAAAGAGAAGGGTTTTTCATGTATGCTCTTCCATTTTTCCCCTTTAAGGAACTTTTGGAATCAAAATCACCATTCCTATTACAAATTGCCTAGTCCAAGGCATAGAAAGAATGTCATCTAAAACACTCCCAAAAAACTCACAAAAATATTGGGTGACCTTGACATGACCCTAAAGTCTTTTTATTTTATGCTTTCTTTCATTTCATTGAATCTTGGCTTGTGAAGGGGACTTCATCACCTACCACAATTTATTTAAAGAAGCTTTGACCCAGGGTTACATCTCCTAGCACTAACTTCATTTGGCTCCATATTGGAGTTGCATATAGGATGTAGTGGCACTTTGGACATCACACTACACTTAGTTAACAATAGGATGTAGTGGTTGTAAAAAGGACTAGACCTTTTTGAAACAAGACAAGTGATATAGACCCAAAATCTATGATTTTCTTTTGATTATTTGATGTGAAAGTCATTGTATAATTGATTCCCATAAAACGTTTGAAAAATTGTAGATATTTAGACAAATCCCCACTTATTTTGGAAGTATTGTTTGTGTAAGGTGTGCCTCAAGGCCCATGTCATATCAATGTCATTTGAGAGAAGGGATGCATATTTGCTTTTGGATGAACACTTAAAAACCTCCCAAATGATGTATATTAGTGGATTCCAAAAATACAAAGCAACCTTATTAGTTTAGGATATAAGGGAAATTAATTAGTTAGTTTTGTCCTAGATTAAAGTCTTATTTGGAGTCAAAAACTTGGTGGTAACAAATGATCCAAAAAAAAACACATGTTCCTCAATATTATTTGAACAAGGAGGCATTATGCTACCTGCATAAATCTTCATTTTTTTTCCTTGTTCAAATTTATCATAATTTATTTTGAGTCATATCATCAACTTTGGTGCAGTTATGCTACCGACATGAGTTTACCTTTTTGCATAAAAATTGTTTAAGCCCTTAATTTATAATTCAAATTCAAACTTGAACTTTTCTAAGTTCTAAAATTTGGTGTGCTAAACTGGGTTTGCCATTTACATGCTAAACTTGTTTTTAACTTGGGTTTAAATTCCCATTTGGATTAAAGGTAATTTTAGAGACTCATAATCATGTTTATCATCATAGTTAGAATCAAGTCCTTTCATGCTCAACACTTGTACTTTGAGTCTATGAAACTAACATTTGGTGGTTTTATTATAATTTTGTGAGTTTTTGAGACCATTTGAGTGCAACACTTCTTGCCTTAGGTACATTACCAAAACTTTGAGAGTGTGTGCATAATTTGAGTCAAGAAAGATAATGCTATGCTTTCAAATTTTTGGAAAGTTATCTTTGCCTTAGAGAGTTTTTGAAATAAGCATTTTATCACATCTTTTGGGTAGTTTAGCACTATTACTCTACCTAAAACATTGTAGATATTAATTCATAGGCCCCCTTGTATAGAGTTCAAATTTGTTCCTACATTTTTAGACCAATTCGAGCGTACCTTTATCTAGTACAATTACGTTGTTCACTTTTTGTCTAGCTTATTTTTCAAAAGAACTAAGTTTTATACCTTTATTTATGAGAAAACTAATTATCTCTAAAGTGCCTTTTATTTCATACCTTATACCCTATTTGATCGAGTCCATGCCCAATAATAAAATGCCTAGTTTTTGTTAGAAGTGTTTCAAATCTATTAGATTAAAACTTTCATACATTTTAAAGTCTAGCTTTTGATGCCATTTGGCCAAGAATCCTAGTGCATGCCTTGTTTGAGCCTAGATTTTGATGCCACATTTGGCCAAAAGACCTAGCAACTTTTGCTTTCCCTAGATTAGATTGATCTAAAACACTTCAACCTTAGAGTTTGGCATTTTGATTTTTGATCTATTTACTTGCTTATCTTTATGTGAAACATGAAGCATTAGATAATTAATGCTAGCTTATTTCCTCACAAATCTTTGCATAAACCTTTTGATCTTTTTGATGAATCTAGATCAAGTTTTGAACTTTGGCTTTTAGACATTGTCTTTTTAGAGTTTGGAGAACTCTTTGACCTTTTATTGTAAATACATTGACTATGGATCCCAACATGTATTCTTATACTCATAGTGGACTCATGTACAATCCAAGGATTAATAATGTGGCTGCACAAGAAGAAATGGTGAAAGAACCCTACATAAATAATATATGTTTATGAGGTGAATCCTTATCCCTCTTATAATACTCAATTAGGGGCACAAAGCTAAGATCCATTAGCTAACTATTTGGTTAATACACCACCTTATTTAGAAAAGACCAAGAACAAACTTCACCACACCTAGCTACAATACCCACAACTGATGAACCAGTTCTTCAATAGTCACAACTCTACTAATACACCTTCCAATTATGATCCATTTTTATTTAAGCATCATTTTTTAGAGAAAAAAGGATGACATTTTGATTTGATCCATAGAGGAAGGGGCTACATTTATAGCAAACTTCTCCCATGATAATTTTACCAAGCCCAGTAATAATGCTCCACAACATAATTTATGATCAACATGCTTCTTCTAGTGATCCTTTGGCTCTAATCCAAACAATGTATCATGAACCTAATATGCCTAACAGAGGTAAAAACTTCATGGAAGACCACTTTAACCAAATATAGATGACATATCAAACCTAACTGAATCTAGCACATAATTTCAATTAGATGACTATGGCGAGCAAACCTCTTATTAACTTACTTCCTTCAATAAGAGTTTTGATGGAGTTAACTAGTTAGGACAATCAAAGTTTAGACCCATTTCATACAAAACACTTTGGTAGACAACTTATTGCATATGCCAATTATTAAAGAAGTATCTTCTACTTCTACACAGAATAATGAGCAAAATATAGTGGACAATGTGCAAGCAATACCCAATCCAAATCAAAGTCGTACTAACACACAAACAACTAGTTAACAATATGTGCCTGTAGTTAATACCATGAGCAGATCATCATACCAAGGAATAGGAGCTTCTACACCCCAAACTTCACCACCTACTTCCCAAGCTCAACCAACTACTTCGTCAAGTGTGAAACCAATATAGTTAGGTAGTTAACCAACAATCAATGTCATGCCTCAATAGTCGAATATGATGAATCCTACTACTCAACAATTGATGAGTAATATTCCACAATAGGAGGCATAATTTAGTGTATCAATGCAATAGACAATGAATATATTACCACCTCAACAAGGGGCAACTAATATTCTACCTCATTAGGTAATGGCAAATATACCTCCCCAGTCACAAACCAATGTACCAATCCAAAACCACATGATGACTAGCCAACATCATGTAAATATTGGTTAGCAATAGATGTTGAATCTTCAACATGATTTCACTTCCCAATAAGGATTCATGCAACAAGGAGGCTCTCATGTTTCTCAAGTACCTACTAGATAACAATTGGCTCAAAATGTACCATATGTTTAGAGATAGGGTTTAAGTCCACAAGTTCTTACTCAATATCAAGGTTCAATTAGTTGACAACATGTCCATTTTTAACTATAGCAAGCACATTAAAGTTATATCCCTCCATTCCAACCACAAAATCCTCTAACTCAAACCTTCATAGCCAATACAAACCAGAATATTGCATAACTAAATGTGCAATTTCAAGTACATCATAATCCATGTATGCATATTCTTGGTCCATTTCCCAACCAAACCAACATACCCCAATAGATATCTCCATCATACCCTAGTCAAAGTGTCCCACTTATGACCTCTCAACCATCTACCCAAACCAATATTCTCCCTCAAACCAATATTCCTTCCAGTTTCCTATCCTAAGAATTACAACAAATGAAGGATGCAATTTCTACCATTCATGCTGGGAAATAGACTAAAAAGTTTAAAATGGATGACATGTATTATTATCTATTCAACATGGAGTACTTGAAAATACTATTTCTTCCAGGATATAAACCATCAATTCAACAAATATAAAGGGAAAGGTGACCCTAAGGCCCATTTAACTGAATTATTTGTTGCATGTCAACCAGTGGCATATAGTGATATATACCTTTTGTTGTTATTTCCAAGGATCTTGGCTGGACAAGCCTTGGAATGGTTTTTAAAGTTACCCAAGAATTTTGTAACATTGATCTTTCTAATAAGTTTGTGTAACACTTTTCCTATAATCTCAAACATGAGATTTCATTGGTTGACTTAACACAAGCAAAATAGAAGGCTGGTGAGAGGTTTGCAAGTTATCTACAATGATGGAGAGCCCTTACAAGCCAATTCACCCATAATTTACTAGATAAAAATTAGCCACTATGTTTACTAAAAATTTTCATTGTGAGATAGCTTATCATCTAGAACTACAATGTGCACATACTTTCAAGGAGATCATCAATGAAGGCTTATTGATTGAGTGAGCTCCTATTAATAAAGGGATCATTAAGCTTATGTCAACTAATCAAAATCAAGGTACCAATTAGGGAAGTTTCCAAAACTAATATCTAATCTAAGTGTAAGCATCACAACCAACATAGGCTAATAACCAAGATAGACCAAAGCAATTCAACAACAATAGGAATATTGTGGGTAATGGATTAATTGAGTCACGTCATCCAAATAGTGTAAAAATCATCTTCACCACATTTTTAGCTTACTCCTACCCAAAAACCTCTACAACCAATGATGCAAACACAACAACCAAGACCCATGAAACAAATACAATAACCTTTAAAATTATAAACCCCTCTTCCAAGGAGAACCATGCCTACATGTCATGTCTTTAGTGACCTAGGAGAGCCTTTGAGTCTATATTTTGAAAAATTACCACTGCCAATTTGATTATTTATCTTATACCAAAGCAATATCCAAAAGACATTCCTTATCCTAATTAGTACCATGAAAATGAATTCTATGAATATCATTGAGTTAATAGACATAATCTACGAAGATGTGTGTAAATCAATCATTTGATTGAGAATATGTTGAAAAATGGGGAGATAATATTGGATAATGGTGCTTCCACCTCCAATCAAACTCTTGGGATTTATCAAAACCCTTTTCCCTAGCATAACATACAACAACATAATAATAATCAATAATAATAACACCAATTAGTATAATAATAAAATCAATAGTATCAAAATTAAAGGCTGAACCAATAGAATCAACAAAATCAATAAAATCAACAATATAACCCATAATATCAGAATAATGGATAAAATTAAGGTCAAAATGGTAACAACCAACAAACCTAACATGCAGTTGCACATGTCTACAATAGGGTTGTAGGTCATATTGTAGGGGGTAGTGCCAATACCATTTCCATTAATCCTAGATCGAGCACTACTCAATCTAGACTATTTCTAAATAATACCACTCAACCAAATTACATGGATAATCTTTCTTTGACCTAGGATTACACATAAGTAAATCAAAAAAATAGGACTTCCACTTTTAGACCTTATATTGATAACTCGCTCTTGCCACATGACCACATACAAGTGCACCATCAATCAAGACTTGTCCTATTTAGTCCCACACCATTCCCAACATTTGTTAACAATTATGGTCCAACATATAATTTTGATTGTGTAATCACAACTCAGAGGTCAAAGATTACTATCCTAGGCCCATAACCATTTACCACTTTGCCTACCATTTAGTCTTGAAACAAACCATTCACCAATGACCAAGACAAGAAGTTTGATATCGTGGAATAATTATAGAAGACACAATCACAAATTTATATTTTAGATTTTTTGTGAACATCAACAATCCAAAAGAATATTTTTGAATGAATTTTTAACCCAATCCACTATTACCAGTGACATTTATCTAGACAAATTTCAAGATTTGATTGGACACCTAGCTCTAGCCCAACAAGTCACATTCAACCAAGGTGATATGTCTTCCCTTAGCCCACTCCATAATAATCCATTGTACATATAAGTTTGTAAAAAGCAACATAAATTGAAATGTGTCCTTATAGACAATGGATTGATCCTCAACATAGTGTCTCTAAAGCTCATCGAGCTTCTTGGGTGCACAATGGTAGATCTCTAACCAAAAATGATAACTATCGAAGCCTATGATAATCAAGAAAGAGAATCATAAGGCACCATTAGCTTACTAGTTATCATTAGGTCTTTGACCCATGATATAATTTTCCATGTGCTTGATATTGAGTTGTCATATAATATGCTTCTAGGAAGGCCTTAGTTATATGAGATTTGTGCAGTTCCATCAACACTGAACCAATGTATCAAGTTTCCTCACTCAAGGATGGAAGTGACTATTCTAGGATATTTACACCTATATGAAAACTGCAAACATTTTGATGCCAAGTTTCAAAGCTATAATTACCAATAAAACATGAATCTAAGTTCTAAGAAAGTTAAAGGAAAGGCCATACTTATTGATCCTTAATAGGATTATTACATAGATCTTAATATCTTGGATTCCCATTCCCACATGCTACCTCCTAAAGCTTTCAATCATTTCACCATTTTAGATAATGGCCCAAGGGAGTATGTGACCCATGATACCTTCCATACTGCCAATCTTCCTCAAAATCTAAAGACATTTGGGTGACCTAAAATCACCCCACACATGTATTGGTAATAAAATAATAAAGATAAGGGACCTATCATATTTTTACCAGCATCTGGCCTAGAACCATACCCTCTTAAAGGAGATGAAACATGGTTATACAATGACAACCAAGCTGATTGTTATAAAAGTGCAAAGTATCCTATTCCTAATAGGATCATGGGGTAACAAGATTATGAAGGAAGAGGCCTCAAATCAAATAAAAAAGGAACCATTGAGAAAATATCTATGACTAAATACAAAAGACCTTATTAACTTGGATTTAAACCACCTAGAGGTGACCCCACATATCTTATTTGATTTCCATCACCGATGGCTAGTGTTGATGATGTTGATAGTGAAGTAGAGTCTGATTATAACCTCACCTTTTATGACCTAGCTAAGACTAACCTATTCAACAACAATACCATTTGTACCCTTACCCCAGTCATTCATCATAACCCATTGCCATTATACTATCCCTAACTGATAGATTGGGACCAACAAGAATCTAATTTGTTAATTGATGATTTTTAGAATGATGAGGCATTCTATGAATTTTTAGGCCTTAGAGACAATGTTTTATTAGGAGATCATAAATCAAGATTCTTAATTCCATTAGATTCTGAAGCCTATTTTGAATAGTGGGTGAACACCCTTAGCCAAAAATTTATAAATAAAACATTGAGGTCCCAAAGTGAAAATCTCTTTGAGGTACTTTTTGACTAGGTGAAAATTAAAGATAAAGGCCAGTCTAGTGGTGAAGCCTTATTTAAATCACTATTAGATGGGGGTGTTCATTCTTCTTTGAATTTAGACTAGGAGACCACCAATGATGAACTTGCCTATGGATCCAAGTTCAATTTTGAGAAATAAGTGTTTGATCAAATTCTTCAAGAATTTATGACTATTTTTGTCACATGGTCAACTCTCCTATTGGTGGACTTAGATTCATCATGCCTAGGTGATGTTGAAGACTAAGTCCTAATAGAGGACCTTGATATAGTCCAACAATTCAAGTTTTTACCTACTATCTTAGAAGATGGTTTAACCCTTCTAGTCAAAGATACAATAGAGGTAAATGTCAGGACTCCATTAGACTTGAAATGGATAAAATTAGGAATGTCCCTCACTGAGGAGGAATGTGAAGTATTTAAATCTCTATTGAGAGAATTTGTAGGTATCTTTGCATGGGCTTATTCTAACATGCCAAATTTGGACCCCACTTTGGTTATGCACCACCTTGTGGTCAATCCTAATGCCAAACTGGTGAAACAAGAGCTATGTAAGATGCATCCTCATATTACTATCTTGGTAAAGAAATATTTGTAAAAATTATTAGAAGCAAGATGTATCCAATCCATTGACTACTCAAAATAGATATCTAATATTGTGCTTATTAGCAAAAAGCCTAAATGAATCTAAATCTATACTAATTTTTGAGACATAAACAAAGCTTATTTTAAGGATGACTTTCCATTACCTAATATTGACATGATCATCAACTCCACAATAGATTATGAAATGCTTTCAGTCATGGATGGCTTTTTCAGGATACAACTAGATCAAAATAACACCAAAAGACCAACATAAAATAGTGTTCACCACTCCATGGAGAACATTCTATTATTAGGTAATGCTATTCAATCTTAATAATGCTAGATATACATATAAAAGGGCCATGAATACCATATTTCATGATATCATGCATGATATTATTGAATACTATGTCAAAAATATATTAGGAAAATCCAAGACCAGAGCTGACCATCCAATAGTTCTACATAGGATATTTGAAAGACTATAGGAGTACAAAGTTAGACTCAATCTAAAGAAATGTGTGTTTGGAGTAACCTCAATAAAGTTACTTGGGTTCATTGTGTCTTGTAGGGGCATTGAAGTTGATCCAACCAAATTCCATTCTATAATGAAGATGTTACCACCAACCAATTTGAAACAACTTTGTAGTTTATAGGGTAAGATCCAGTCAATGTGATGCTTCATCTCTCAGCTAGAAAACAAGTGCCATCCATTTACACATATTTTGAATAAGGGAGTTGAAATTTACTAGGATGACCACTACCAAATATCTTTTCAACAACTCAAGGAATATCTAGTTAATCCACCTATTTTGTTACCTCCTATGCCAGGAAGACCATTCTTGTTGTATCTATCAGCTACTAACAATGCCTTGGGAGCATGTTTGGCTCAACATGATAAAAATGGAAAAGAGCATGTAGTATACTAATTAAGCCATACCTTTGTCACATATAAACATAACTATGCACCTATTGAAAAATCTTGTTTAGCCCTGGTCTTCATAGCTCAAAAACTGTGCCATTACATGTTAAAAAATAAGACCATGGTCATTTCAAAAGTAGATCCAATCAAGTATCTACTATCTAAAATAGATTTACAAGGTAGAATAGCCAAATAGATCATGATTCTTAGTGAGTTTGACATAGAGTATGTCAATCAAAAGGCAATCAAGGGATAGGTTCTTGTAGATCAACTTTTTGAAGCACCCCTTATAGACACAAAGCCACTCACATTTCATTTTCTTAATGAATCCATAATGACTATGATTGACTCACCTCTTGAGGAAAAACACTAAATTTTTTATTTTAATGGTTTATTTACTACACATGGATCAAAGGTAGGCCTCTTATTTATTACACCATAGGGAGATCTAATCCCTATATCATTCAGAATCAATTTTTCTTGTACAAATAATATGGCTGAGTATGAAGCACTTTTCACAGGACTTTGATAGATAATACAATGGAACATATCTCATCTCAAAGTTTATGGTGATTCTTAATTAATCATCAATCATGTCACACACTATTTTAAGACCAAAGATGATAAGTTGGTTCTATATAAAGCTATGGTTGATACCCTAAAGAAAAAAATTACAAATATCCAATTTGAGCATACACCAAGGGCTAGTAATATAACTGTAGATATCGTGGCTACTATCAGCTCTCTGATTTAACAAATAGACAAAGCTAGAGATATCAATTCCTTGTTGATAATTTGTTCACCAGCTCATAAACCTTTAATTGTTGCAATGATTTGTGATATTGTTGGTCCCAATTCTATTTGGTACTTAAACCTTTACAACTACCTTCATGACCAAGTTATACCACCTAACCTATCTCAAAATCAAACCAAAGCCTTTGTCCATCACTCCACTCATTATACTCTATTTAGATCCACCCTTTACCACCATAGTTTTGATAGAACTCTACTTTATTTTATAACTTTGATAGAGTCTACAATAGCATTAAAATAAGTTCATGAAGTACATGGAGCTCATTATTATAGGGAAATCATATATAAAAAGCTCTTGCATACTAGTTATTATTGGCCCATGATGGACATAGATGTAGATACATATGTAAAGAAGAGTGAAAAATGTCAATGACATGCTAATATGATTCATGCCCTAGAAAAAACTCCAAAACTAATGTTGACACCATGAACATTTTATACATGGAGACTCAACATCATTGGTAAAATAAACCCCACTTCATCTGATGACCATAAACATATCCTTATCACCACTGAGTATTTCACTAAGTGGGTTGAAACTATACCCCTCACTTACATGATTGAAAAGAAAATTTTCAAATTCATCTTCAACCATCTCATTTGACACTATGGTATCCCCTCTGACATTATATATGATAATAGAAGATCATTCAGGAACAAGGATGTAGACTAGTTATGTATCAAATATATTATCACACAATATTTTTCTACAACATATTACCCTTAAAGTAATGGCTAGGCTGAAGCATAAAACAAAACCATTATCAATATTTTCAAAAAGATTATCAATGATGATGATCATGATTGGCACTTATAGATATTCTCTACCCTTTGGGCATATCATACCAATCATCATACCCCCATAGGAGCCACTCCATATTCACTTATTTATGGGACAAAATCCATCCTTCCCATTGAGGTTATTTTCCTTCACTACACATATCTTTCAAACATGTCCTAGATGATCATGACTATTGAGTAGCTCACCTGTAAGAGCTAGACCTACTTGATGAAAAATGCACAAATACACTCAATAATCTTTAGGTATATCATAACTAACTCAAAGGTCACTATAATCGGCATGCCAAGTATAGAAATTTTGAACTTGGTGATCTTGTTCTTAAATAAAACCAAAATAATACCATGACTGAGAAGAAGTATAAAAGTAAATTCAAACCAAATTAGATAGGGCCTTTCATCATTTTTGTAGATTATGGATCAAGAGCATACAAGCTTGCCACACCAGATGGAGATGAACTTCCTGAGCTGATGAATATTATTCACCTCAAGTGGTACTATGCTTGAGCATTAAGGTGTATTGTCTATAAGGATCATTTCATGTTGTGCCATTTTGTCTTAATTTTTCTTTGTAAAAATATCATTCTTATCCATATTTTTTAGCCCATTTTATCATTTTGTTGTATCAACCAAACATGTTCTAAATCCTATCCACCCAACCCATTTGACTTTGATTTTTTTCCATTTGTTTCACATTTTTAGCATCAAGGAATGTGATCAATTTCATTAGTTGTTTCAATTACTTCAAAAATAGATCATATTTTGGAGAAATATGACAAAAGTTTTGGTATTTGCATCCTTTGTTATTCCTTTCTTATCACCAATTTTTCTACTAATTATAATTGCTTTTAGGAAAATTAATACCATTGATATATGCCATTGTGTCCTAGTTATAACCACCTATGGGAAAACTAGGGGAAACATTTGTTTATTGAGCTTTGATATAGCAACTTGCCACTTCTTATGCATACTATGCCTTTTTACCAATTGTGCCTATTTTGTTTGAATTGACTACTACACTAGTCAAATTCCTCTGCTATAAGTATGGAACTATAGTGACTTAAAGTCCTACTCTAGGACTATTTAGGCAGTGCCAATACTTGTTGACATCAACTCAGTCACCCTTTCCACCATGATCTCACTATTTTGTAAGTAACCTAAGCCATGCTCTCACTCTTTTATGAGCAACCTAAGCCACACTCTCATCATTTATTGAGTAACCTAAGTTTGAATGATCTCACCATTTTGTGAGCAACCTAGGTTTGAACACTCACCATTTTGTGAGAAACTTAAGCTATACTCTCACCATTTTGTGAGCAACCTAAGCCACACACTCCCCATTTTTTGAGAGACCTAAGTTTGAACACTCTCACCATTTTGAGAGCAACAAAAGTTTGAATGCTCTCACCTTTTATGAGCAACCTAAGTGTGAACACTCTCATCATTTTGTGAGCAACCTAATTTTGAATGCTCTCACTATTTTATGAGCTTGAACCATTTAATGTCTCATCATTCTTGATCGAGTTGAGATAATTTAAAAATTCTAAAAACATTTGTAAAATTATTAGAAAAAACCAAAAACACTTCTTTACCTTAAGGATTCTTGGAACCCTTACTAAGTTGCAAGAAAAATCACTTATTTCTTAGTTTCTCCATCCTTTTTGGCCTTTTTCTCTCATGCACTTGCCATTTTTCAAGACCATTCCTATTATTCTATCACATCCATTTTGTTTTTTCATCAATTATCACATTCTTCCCATTCCCTAAGAGAACTACATTTAGCCTAAAGTTTTTTTGGATATTACATCCATGGAACTATGTAGGCAACATCCACTTGCCTAATGCATATGGAGATAGCTCAACCACCCCCTTCCTTTTTATTTTATTCCCATATTTTATTCATTTGTTAAGTTTTCACCTATTTTCTAGGGGCAATGTTTGTATGGTTTCTATTATGTTATTTGCATTGTTTGTTTTTTTGTCTTTGCTTATTTTGTTTATTTGTTTACTTTCAGCACTATTGCTTTGATTCAATTTATATGTTTTCATTGGGTGATTCCTTTCCCACAATTATACTCAAATCCATCCATATTTATATTTTTACATTATCATCATGGTTTTTATCATTGGTGCATTATTTTATATTTAAGTATTGGATTTTTGGAGTTAATCTTTATTCATATTTCAGCCAAGTCCTCATGATGTTATACCATGATGCCTACTGACATGTGCTACAACAAATATTAGCTTCAATAAGTCTATTCAGTAATGGTAGAATCAACATCTCTTTGGCATTGACATCATGATTTAATCTCAATCATATCCTAGATAGAGTAATTAACCATGAAATAATTTCAACCTTTATTAGTTCAGATGAGCATCTCCCTACTAGTAGGTTGTTCCAATTCATCATTACCCTTTGTGTTAAGTTACAATCATCAATCAACCAATCAATCATGTTTACCATAGTTGGGTTCTAATGATTATAACTTCCTATGGGAAAATCATTGCACACCATCCCACCTACATTTCTCAATGATTATAACCACCTTTGGAAAAATCATTATTTTTTCACCCATACAGGGGCACATTGTTTTCCTATTTGTCTATCCTAATTAGGGTATCTCCATCTTTTTAATGATTATAACCACATTTGGGCAAGTCATTATGTTATAATACCATGTTGCCACTATCGAGGTACAATGCTTATAACTATCTTTGGGTAGACCATTGTACACCATCCCACTTGCATTTTGAGTGATTTTGAATACTTTTTCAAAATCATAATGTTTTCACTCCATCATCTTTCCTTTATTTGGTCCCCTTATTTTGGTTCTTATCAAGGGACTATTTGCCAACCTACTTATGCAAACCATTCCCTTGAGGGGGTATCATACAGTTAGTTTATCATCATTACAGTTGTAGGCATATAAGACCTTTTCATTCTTTGAGAAGATGTTATTATGATTATAAATTACAACACCTTCCCAAATAGGGGCAAACTGTAGACACCTAAATTTGGCCATCGATGACCTCTAATTAAGCTTTTGACCAATTTCTACCAAAATACATAATTTGGCTTAAAAACACTAAAACACATTGAAAGATTTGAATTTGACATATTTAAGTGCTAATTTTGGCTAGGGTATCATTAAATGGGGTAATACAATTTATGGGCCAGCTAACTTTGATTAGTTCATTTTTAGTCAAAATGCCAATTTTGCATTTGGGTGCTCTAGATTACTCTTTCCTATGAAATCTCTTGCATGAGATAGGTGACTTTGTTATTTTGTGTTTTCAACATCCTAAATGGGATAACATTTCTAATGCATCTAACATTAACTTCCAATTCCAATCCAATCAAATTTTGGACCAATAACAAAGCATTTTGATCAATTTGAGTAATTTATGCACAAAGTGATTAATCATGATTAAGAAATAATTAAAACAAATTATATCCTAATTAATAATTCTATAGAAACTTGTTGAATACTTATTTTTGAAAAAGAATATTGAATATTTTCATCATCAGATGACCTCATTTCTTGGGAAGACATCCCTAGGCCATAAATGCCACAAATATTAGGATTCATGCCTCTCATGCCTCATCAAAGCCCTACATGCCTCTTAATTGATAATTTATCCTAGATATTGATGAGCCTATTTATCAATTTTAATTACAAAATTAGATTAATCCTTATCCACACATCTCAATCTTGAGATGGATTGTTTAGGTTGAATCTGATCAATCTCAAAAATCTATAAATAGAGAGGCCATGAACATCATTTCTAAGTCTTGATATTGTAAATTTATAATGTAAAATTGATTTCAAAAGATATTTCAATTAGTTTTACCTTTCCAAATTTATTCCAAGACAAGCCAAGCCAAAGCCACAAGGTGCCAAGGAGAAGAGGAGATAGCCAAGCCTCCTTTGATGAAGACTTCATGAGCACAAGCCAAGCAAGCCACTAAAACAAGCATTTTAGAGCATCTAAGGAAGGTAAAAGAGGGTTAATTTTAATTTTAGTTGTGTTTTTTATTCATGTTTATTAAATAAGCTCTTATTTTCTAGACCTAGAGATGTTATGCTAGTTAGTGTATTTCTTTCATTTTGTTTTCATTTTGAAACTAACATGATACTAACCATCCTCTCTTGAGTCAAATTCCTAGATCACATAAGTATGTATATATTAGTATATCAAGTATCAAGTAACTTGAAATGCTTTATCTAAACCTTGTGATATGACATGTGTAGGTAGCATGATGAAATGAGTGAGCTCTAAAGAATAAATTATATGCTCTAAAGATCTATGTAAGTAGTTCTAAAGATAATCTGAATAAGCTACAAAGATGTGAATGATCCTAAAAATGCTTAATAATGTTTAAAGATGAGATAAGTTTTTTGATTTTGTACATGAGGCATTGAAGACCTTGCAAATGATTAAAAGGTAAGCTCCAAAGATTTGTGTATGTAACTCTAAAGATGCTATAAAGATCCTTAGTCAAGATTTGAAGATCTATAAACAACTCTGAAGATTCTCTATTGAAGCTCTAAAGAAGAGTGAGTGTATGAGGTTTATTGAGAATACACAAGAGGAATTGAAACATATGATAGTTTCAAGGTGAAGCCTATAGGGTCGCTAGAAGGCCAAATTAAAGGCATAATGAGACTTACAAGTTAAGGCTTAGAAGGTAAAAGAGAGATGGTGGTTAGATGAGGTATCTGAATTAATTTCCATGAAATGAGTGAGAAATTGATCATTGATAGACGTGAGTCAATTTTTTTTAATTATGTGCATGAAGTTTTAGGTTATGAGTTGAAAGAAAAGTCTTGAAGAATGTTTTGATGTTTTATGAGTGCATAGAATGAAGAGTTGTCTACCCGAGAAGGTTTTTAAAGTGATCATTAGAATGTGTATAATTTACATGAGAATATAATATGTTCATGGTAGATGAGGAAGGGTTATATCTCAAAGTTCCAAACATTGGTTTTTGGAAAGAGGAATTATGTTTTATGAATGGTTGTTCAGACTAGAAGATGGTCTAAACCCTTAAAGAACCCTAACAATGACTTGATGTTGAAAATATTGTTTTAAAGAGATTATAATGGGTTTTTATGGTCAACCAAGTAACTATATATTTAATTCAACTCTCTCAAGCATATCTAGATGTAATTGGTTTCTCAAGTGAGTGAGCAAACCCTAAAGACAAGTGTTTATTTTTTAGAGATTTGCTATAACAAGCATAATTGATCAAGTCAAATTTGATAAGTGGATGAAGATAAAAGTGTGAGACTTTTAGTTATTGTTGATAATTTTTTTTGGATATGTTATATATCTCAGGTGTATAAAGTCAGTGATTCAAGTTGGCCAGTTGCTAACAGACCTAATGGTGTAGATAATAAGTAAATTAGGCAGGAGTGAGAAGATCATTCCTGATGTGTTTTCATGTAAGAGTGATGCATTGAAGTGAATTATGATGTTATTTAATTGAATAATCTATCCATTCTTTCAAAAATATTGGAATTTAGTGTAAGAGGTTGGAACATTGAAGCCAAAATGGCTTGTCTGATTGAGTGAAGTCTATGAGAGAGAAGATCAACATATTGGTTTGTAAGACCAATAGTTTCTATTAGAGTTTATGATCTCTTTGATGGAGGTTGATTTTAGGTTGATATAATATCTTGTACATGCATTGAAATCACTTTAATTCATTCAAACATGTGTTAGAATTCCATGTTTTCTTGACTATGTTTTGAAGTCAGTTGATAGATCTGAGTGAGCATCTTGCAGAGAAGAGTTTGAGCTTACATTCCCTAAGTTGAAAGATATGATAAAGTTTGTGATGACCTTGAAGTAATTAAGTTTATGAATATGTAATTTTTTTCCATGGTTTTTTTTAAAATTTGATTTATGCCTCAATTGTTCAAGACATAGTTTCCATATATGCATAGGCCATAGTTTTTGTATATGCATAGGCCTTTTATGAATAGTGTTTTGAGAAAGGGTTCAAGTGGTGGTTGGACCTAAAAGGTATTATGGACCTAAATTGAAGTTGTATAAGGTATATTATATTGGAATATGATGTGTTATTTTTGTGTGACATGTTTGAATATGCTTCAATAAGATCAAACGGTAACATGTTGTTAAGAAGACCTATTAGGTCTCCTTAAAGCCTAAAAGAGGAGAACATGATAATTGAGCTAAGATAAACCTAATTTATTAATTGATTCATGATTAAGGCATTCTATTTTAATATTTTAAGACCTATTCATGGACAAACTAAGAGATTTGATGTATGGACAACTAAGAATGATATGCCCAAGTGACTTGTATAAAAAACAAGGTAGTTTAGGCCTATTTTGGTGTGCCTGGAGTGAGAGAAGAAGAGAAAAATAGAATGATATAAATAATTGGTGAGAATAAGGAGGTAATGAATACCATAAGAGATATTTCATGAATATATAATAGAGGTTCTGCATATGAGGATCAAGGTTAGAAGACCTAATCAAGCCATGAAGAGGGCTAGTTGAACAAAGAGGGATAGTAGTAAGAAAGGAGATAAAGGATAATAGCATCATATATTATATGAAAAACAAGGGTTTATAAAGGTGATATAGTGTATTATGTGGTTGAGTTAGTTCTGAGTCATTTAGGGGTTTGTTGCCTCCTTGCAAGTAGGTGTTTTCTAAATGCCTAGCTGAGTTGGTGTTGAGCTAGTTGGGGTTGGTGCTCTATGTGAAGTGGGTGATTCACTAAATATTTATGTTTGTATTATAATACTATAGTACATTTTCTTCATCAGCGATTTTTCTTCCCTTTAAGGGTTTTCCATGTATATATTATGTTCATGTGTTTCATGATTTTATGATTTGGTGCTTATGCTTGCTAAGACGAACATGCTTGTTAGAATGGTTCATAAATGATTAAGTGGAATTTAATGAAAACTTTTAATTAATAATTCACTCACCCTCTCAATCTTTTGATTCTAAAAAAATCATATTTATACTTACGTTTGTTGATACATTAGATATTTTGGGTCATGACCAAGATGGATTTACTAGACCTAACTTAGATGTCTATTACCACAATAAAATCACTAGAGAGGGTTCAAAAGTCTCTAATCAAGAAAAAATATGCAATAAACCTATCTAGGTCCTATGTTTTCATAATCACTAAGTAAATGACAAGTAAAGTAAAATCTAATATAGTGCTCACCAAAGATTGTGGCACAAAGTGGGGGTAATAAACATAAACATTAAACATGCATAGAATATATATACTCAAGTCAATACATAGGAAATCATAATACATGGGAGAGAATTACAAATTCAAATCTATCTACTTTAAAAAATGAGGAACAAATTTAGGAATACTTACCTTTGAATATGAACTTTCTAAGCCTCAATATCTCCCTTGGCCAAGGTGATTCATAAGAAGTTGTTATGGTATGTAAGGATAACAAGGATAAGTCAACTCTAAGCTACACAACAGCTCTTTGCATCTAAAATATTTGTCTACAAGACAAGATCTATATCTCCAAAGAAAGTATTGAAACCCTAAACAATACTCCTCAAGTATAATTATGGATAAGCAAATGTGAAATATAATATTCTTCTCTTTTCTCTTTAATTGATGAAAATGGATGTGTATATATAGCTAAATCTAACCCTAAATATTTCTAAAATTTTATCCAATAGGGTCAAACCAATTTGACTTTATATCATTAATTTATAAAAACAAGTTAGGTCCCAATTTAGGTCAGCCAAGGCTGTCCTAGACTCATAATGTGCAAATATCAATAAGAATATAGGATTGACCCAGGCTAACATTGTCTGGTAAATGTCAAAAGGGGTTTTAGGCTTTGGTAGGTGCTAAGTAAGGCAATAAATTGATTTAAGGAGTATGTAAGAGAGGTTTAAAATCTTAGGGAAGTGTATAAGAAAAGGTTGTGTATATAGCAAGTGGTGATATATGGGATAACAATCCTATGAAGTACCAATGGTCTACCTACCCCTTTCTTAGTACAACCTTTAAGGCATGTACTCAGAGAGATTGAGATACGATAGGTTCCTAAAATATATAAATCATCATTAATTTATAAAGTTTGAAAATATTATGTGTATACAAGAACCAACTAAGTATATTACTTATTTATTATTTCCATATATAACTTAATTTTATTTTCTATATATAGACTATTATCAACATAATAAATTTAGTGTATGTTTATATCTAAGTTTAGAATTTAATTGGCCTATTTTATATTTGATTATCACCATTGTGTATTACATTTTATATATTCTTAACCTTATTAACACTAAGTTAGAATTCCTCAATCCAATTTAGGGTCAAACATGTGGAATTAAATCAATCCCGTCCTCTTATTTGGGGTGATTTCCATTTTCTTGGTTGAGTTGATCTTTTAAAAATTTGTCTATTTTATTTTTATTCTACCTTCTAAAATAATTGATAAGCCTTCTCCATGAAAAATATTCTATGCATGCTCAATTCATATTGATTAGAAAACATCAAACCATTTACATACCTTGCATCCATCTATTCTTTTATTTCATCATGATACACTCATACAGAAATATTGTAAAACTCATATGTATACTCTTGTATACTATGATACTTTTTCATTAAATTATAGAATATTCTATATAAGGTTTGTGCATAATCTATAGGAAGAAATTTCTTCCTCAACTTCTTCCTAAACTTAATCCACATGTCAATCTTCTCTTTACCCTTTCTCTATCTCTCTTTCTATAGATGTTCTCACCAAATAATTGCATGAACATTAAATTTAATGAATGAGAAATTTAATTTCTTATATTCTTATAAAATTTTCCATTATAAAAACTTCTCCATGCTATTTAGCCAATCTATCAACTCCTCCAGTTTTAAATCACCTCCATAATCTAGAACATGAACCTTGATTTCTTCATTCCTTCCCTCTAAATACCTAATCATCATCTCTTCCATTTATGATGGTTGTTATAATTATTATTATTTATTAATTTCATCTTCATTATTTGTTTATTCCTCTATTTCATCTTCTACTCACCTTTGTCTTTGATTTGTGATAATTGTAGTTAATTATTCCATTTTCCTATGTAACTCTTGCATAGTCCTGTTCATCTAAAAAGTTACTAATAATACTTGTCCTATCACCATATATTACACCTATTATTTAATCACATAATATTATACCAAAATATAAAAACATCATTTCACAAAGATATTACCTCCAAGATTCAAAATTGATATGATATTAGATGATGAATTCATGAACTAACAAAGCATGAAAATATCAATATGCATAATACTCAAAATTTTGTGATACCATAATATTAATTGATTAAAATTTGAATGATAAAATAATTCATAATATTATTTAAATAAATCTAAACTCAAAACTGGAGTTGACATGCAAAATTAAAAAAATAAAGAACTACCTAGAGTTAACTATACTTTTTATAAATAGACAATTGATTTTTACAACTTTGGCATGTAAGATCAGATGGAACTAAAATTTTAAGAATATATTATAAATAATAAATTCAAAATTTTAGGCTATTTTCAACTCAATTTGACATTCGGTTACAAAGTTATCTAATTTACACTATTTTTAGCATGATTAAAAATACTAGAATGCAATTTTGGACCTCTAAATGATCTCATATGGCTATATAAACATCTTGGAACATCCCATAAATAGAGTAAAAGTTTATGAATGCATTAATATTTCCTTTATATATTTTTTTGGCATGAACGAGATCTCAATTAGGTTAATGAGTTAAAATTTATGGCCTTAGGAAGTTCACTCTCTACATCAAGGTCGGTCCTTTTACTTGTTTTAGTTGTGATCTTTAATAATTTCACTCATTTATTAGTTAGGTATTATTCTTGTTTGCATCATAATTTTTGTAAGAAACTAAGTATTATATTTTTGTAAGAAACTAAGTTAAATGAGGCAGAAATAGAGGAGCTACTTGTTATAAAATGGAAATAATGGAAAGGTTATGCAAGCAACACTAAAGTTAATTCAGGTGATATATGTGTGCCTTAAAATCTAGCTTCAGTAAAAGGTGTTTTGATTTTTAAAGGGTTTAATTGGGCGACTTGTGAGTTTTAGTGTTGTAGATATAATATTTCCATATTGATCATAATTATTATGGTTCAAATAATTATATATGAAAAATTTAAACATGGGAAAAAATTACAAGTGTGTTGGATCAATTTATCAATAGGAAAATAATTGTGGTTGTCGATTTTAATGTTATTCTTAGTCCTAAAGATAAAAGGGGTGTAGTAAGAAATAGTCTCAATCTAAGAAAGCTTTATAAGACTCTATCTCTTCTAATATAATATTGGATATCCAAAAAAAATGATTAAATCCATTAGATAAATAAAATAAAAGGGTTAAATATTATTGCATAACATCTTGATACATTTTTTATTTATTCTACATGACTGGAAGGGGATTGGACTACTGAATCCTCAATTTTAAATGTCTTTGGGTAAGATCATATTCCTATTTACTTTTTTATTAAGGTTGATAGGGTTATTGAAATATGACCATTAACATTTGAGATCATGTAGTTGATACAACCATTTTTTATGAAAAACTAAAAGGTTGGTGGAATAGTTTTGATCTAGGTCACGGTTCTTTGCTGTTCAAATTCTCTAAGAAGATAATATGGATGAAAGAGTCTCCGAGACAATGGAATAAGAGAGTATTTGGTAATTTTTTATAATAAAAATTATTTTGGAGTGAATTGGAATTATTAAAATTAAGTAATATGTCCTCCATTATGACATAAAAATGTTTTAAAAAAGAAGAGGAGCTATAGGGAAAACTCCATGAAGTTTATTTAAGGGAGGAGAGTTTTTAGAAACAAAATAAGGGAGTCATGGATTTAATATAGGGATAATAATACACTTTTTTACCATCAATATCTTGTAAAGAGGCATGCAAATAGATTGTATATTCAAGGATAAAAATTAATTATGAATTTGGATCAATAAGATCATCCAACTTAGTCGATAAGATAATTGATTACCAAACATGGGTATTCATGACACACCAAGTCCTAGAAAAGACCTAGTTTATGATATCAAGATGTAAATGTCATATATATGACATCACAAAAGATTTTAGAGTACATATATACAAGTTAAAAATAAATGAAATGTGATATCAAGTTTGTATGTAAAAGTTATGGCCTCCAAAAGTTAGATGAATTTTCATGGTTGAAAAACACTCATATATGTAGGTGGAAGTTTTGTAACCACCACGGTATTTTAAAAATCATGATAATGGTTTTTAAAAATTTAGTTGTTATGTCCAAACCAATTTGATATTTTTTTAACTACTATAATTTATTTTCCTACACATGAATTTGAAGAGAAATAAAGGTGTTGGGATTCAGTTTTGACTTTTTGGTTTCTTATGCAAGCCTAAGGGGTGTTATTGTGTACATACATGAACTTATAAAGTTCATAAAAGGCATTCACTTAGTATTGAGTGTATTTAAAATATTGTTCAAAGATGCATATTTTATATCAAAAGAAGCATAATGAGTGAATGGGAGCTCTGTGAAGTGTAGAAAAAGAATTCAAGTAGTTGAGATGGCTAAGATCAATAATGTCTCTTGCTAAATAAGTAAGTAATATATTGAAAAATGTAGATATCATTATGAGAGTAATAAAATTTTGATTTTATGTGACTATAATCCCAATAAGGAAAAAAATTGTAAATTATAGAACATAGTAGATACGAGGAAGCATGGCTTCACTCTTTATGGGATTTTCTCATATCAAGTTTCTCTAGGGTATGTATTGTGTATATTCCTTTCATTTTTTTTGGTCTTCCTTGAATATTTTTAATACACTATGATAAATACTAAAATATTTTATTAAAGCACTTGACAATGTTACTTTTGACATACTTTAACCATATATGACTTTTCCACATATAAATGCCTCTTATTCACCATTCTATCACATCCACATGCTTTCCATGAGTCTGACCCTTAATTTTGTTTGTCAAACACCTACATGAATATCTTAAAATGTGTCAAACCAATAAATATCTTAATTATACATCTATATATTATCATATCAACATTATTATCTCTTACACACTAATATTAGGCTTAGGTAGTTTTGTTTATGGCTTAAGGGAGACGTTATTATACCTATCCCAACAATGACTATTTTAAAAAATAAAATCATTCTTATGGGTCAACCCATTTACCTAACATGTAAGATGAGTGAGAAATTACCCAAATATAGTCATATAACTATAAATAAAACCCACACTTAGTACTCACTTGACACTTATCTATCAAACATATATATACTAAAATTAAGCAAAACTAAACTATTATTCCAAAATAACAAATTAGTTACTAGGAGGAGTACTCAACCACATTTTAAACACACTAAGCCAAGTCAGAAGTGAATATTGTCAAGGATAAAAACCCAAATTCTAGGTGCATTAATATAGTAAGGAAGCACATTTGCACTCTATTGTTAAGGGAAATAACTGCATATGACTTGAGTTCCCTCTTAAGAGTATTAGATTGGAGGTAATAGTAAATAATTAAAAGGGGTGATTTGGGTTAACTTAACACATTACAATTCCCAAGTTTTTTCATGTTTTTACCCTTCATAAGTGTATCTAGGGTTTTTGGAAAAATATATTGATTTTTAAAATTGCCACACAATCACGCATCAATATTATACACACAGAGTTATTAAAAGTAATAAAAAATAAATGTGTAACTAGAGATATCCAAATCACCCTAGGAAAGTAAGTCAATCACAGTCACTACCAGTGAAGTTATTTCCCAAGCCTAATGTTAGTGAAACTGACTGCATAGAGATTTAGATTTAGATTTGAGTGATTCATAGTCCTACTTTTATCCCATTTCCACTGTCATTATTCAATTATAATTAGTTAATGAGCCATGAATATTAAGTATCTTGATGTCTTTTTACTTTATATATTTAACACATGCCACTTATCATTTTTTATATATTTTAAATTTAGATTCATAATTAATTATCATAGTTTACAATCTAAATTACCAAACCCTAGCTTTCCCATAGGTTTTCATCTCTCTCTAATATTTTTAGATTTAAGAATTAGGTTTGACTTTAGGCTTGATTCCTAATTATTTCCATGTCCATAGGTGCAATTCTAATGATTTCTCCCTTTTTCCCTAGGGTTTCATCCCTATTCACCTTTTATGGCTTAATCTATTAGGTTTATTCCTTAATTGGATAATATTTGGATCAAAATAGATCTATTTTTAAAAATCTATGAGGTTTTGCTAGCTGTATTGAGTCGATAAACAACATATTTTTATTTGTCAAAACATTTAACATATTTTTTGGAATTTATAATTTATAAATTTTAGTAAATTATACCCAACAGGCTAGTGGTGTACCTATTTTCAAATTAATTTATGGATTTAATTTATCTTTTGATTTCTATCAAAAACCTCTTTTTAATTTAAAAAAATTCCTCATGAATTTATTTGGGTGATAAGTTCATTAATATAGACATTGTATGATGGCTATAATGGATATTTATATTGTATATTTTCTAATACAAGTAATGACTTTTAGAATTACATGTTTTTGGCCTAAAATATGAAATATTTTTCATAATCATGTAACCAAGTGGATCAAATTTATGTGAAATAAAACTAAGGCTAAAATCAATAATGACCCATTCTTAGCTTTCCTTACTTCACATTATTATATTTTTCAATTCACATTACCTCCTGTCACCACTATGCATAAAAGGGAATGCATGATTTTTTTATTCCTCCTCCATCTAGACCTCCAAATTATCTCAACTACCCTACCAACCCTATTATTCACATAAATCTTATATTGGGACTTGAAGTCCATGCTATCACTATTAGGAGAGGCAGGGTACCCCATATTGGAGGTAGTCAACAAGTTCTTCCTCAACCCCCTCCACCTCTAAAAATGAAAACCAATTAACCCAAAATGTATGACATCATTTATGAAATAAAGAAGACTCATGCTAAGATATCTATTATTGAGTTTTTAAAATGACCAAATATTTATAAAGACATCTTATATGAGGTATTACATGAGAAAAATCTTCGTACAACTACAAAACTAACATATTTTTTTGTCATGATTACATTGAAATATGTAGATAAATTTATTACATTTGATAAGGAAGACTTACCTCCTAAGCAAATTATAGATCAAAATATACCATTATTCATCTAAGTACAAGTTCAAAGTAAATCAATCAAACATGTGTTGAGAGATAGTGGTTTTGGACTCAATATCTACAACACCAATTTCTTAAAATAATTGGGTATTAATATGGATAGTATCTAATGTTGGATGGTAGAGCTTGATATTACTAGAATGCCTAGTTCCTGATTGGGTGGGGAGGGGGGGGCATGGGCGGGGGTGGGGGGTCAACACCCCCCTCCCCACACCCTCCCCTTGCCCCACTAGGTTCACCATAGGGGTCCAGGGGGAAGCGACCATCCCTGGATCCCCCCTTGGTGGGGCTTCAGGGGAAACACCTTGAAGCAAAATTTTATGAAAAATGCATTGTAACATATTATAATTTTATATTGAATTTGGACCATTCAATATTAGGTCACATATTTAATGGTAGAAATTATGTTGGTATATTTTTGCCTTGATATATAACCCTCCTTTGATATGAAGGAATTTTAATCATGATGGAAAATTGTGTTTGAGTGAAAATGATATTGCAATGGATGTATTGTAGGTTTTTCCCTTCATTTGTTAGATTATAAGAAAATAACTAGTTATTTCTATGTGAATGGATGTATTGTAGGTTTTTCCCTTCATTTGTTAGATTAAATAAGAAAAGAACTGGTTATTTCTATGTGGATGTAGCCTATATTGGGTGAACCACATTAAATTTGTCTCTATTGTGTTATGTTTTCTACATTTTATTTTTGTCTTTATTTCATTAATATTGATCTATGTTCTATATTCCTAACATCTAAAAATAAGATCAAGTCATAAAATAATTTGATAAGATACTATACCAAGTCTTTGGGACAATATCATAATATGTAAAACTAAGCCCAAAAATGGTACCTACTATATTTTAGGTTATGCCAAATCATTTTAATTATAACTTGATTTTAGGGTGAACTTGGATACATGTCATGGAGGTAGTACCATATAAATTACATAGGTGTATCAAATTTATGTATGAAGGTTACTCATATGCATTACACTCAAATATCAATTATTTTAGATATTTCAATATGACATAATATACTAATGATAATCAATCATAATCATAGTGTATACACTTAATATTTTCAAACTTGATTAATTAATGATGGTTTTTTCTCTTGAAAGAACCTATCAAGTCTCAATCTCTCTAATTGCATGGCTTAAAGGGTGAATCAAGAAAGGGGTGGGTAGACCATTGGTGCTTCATAGGATTATTGTACCTATACTACCACTTTATATCTACACAACCATATCCTAAAAACATTCCCCTATTATTTGCCTTCTTTTTTTCACCCTTATTTAGTCATTCTCTACCTTCGTTAATCCTTCCCTAGCCTAAAATACTTTCTTATGGTTTACATTACACTATCAACCCCATCAACCTTATACTCTAATTGATAAAACTTATTTAAGGTCTAGGTTGGCCCCTATCTAACCTAAAATAAGACCTAACTTATTTTTGTCAATAATGATACAAGGTTGATTAGGTCGACCTTGTCAACCTAAAATTTTGGAAATGACTAAGGTTAGATCCATATATATAAACACATCCATTTCATAATTTATAGAGAAGAGAATAAAAAGACATATATATTGTGCATTTGATTATCCACCATTCTACTTGAGGAACATAGCTTAAGGTTTCATGATTTATTTGGAGATACATATCTTATCTTATGGAGAAGTCTTTTGGATACATTGATAGGTTGTGTAGCCTACAACGATTTATCCTTGTCATCCTTACATACCAAAATAACCTCTTACAAAACACCTTGGCCAAGGGAGAGATTAAGGATAGGCAGGTTCATCTTAAAAGGTAAGTATTCCTAACTATATTCCTCCTTTGTGTGTGTGTGTGTGTGTGTGTGTGTATGAGAGAGAGAGAGAGAGAGAGAGAGAGAGAGAGAGAGAGAGAGAGAGAGAGAGAGAGAGAGAGAGAGAGAGAGAGAGAGAGAGAGAGAGAGAGAGAGAGAGAGTATGTATGTATGTATGTATATATATATACATACATATATACACACACACACACAGATATATATATATATATATATATATATATATATATATATATATATATATATATATATATATATATATATATATATATATATATATATATATATATATATATATATATATATATATGCATTAATATTTTGTATACATTGATGTGAGTATATGTCTTCTATGCATGTTTCATTTTAATGCTTATTACCCCCACTTTGTGCTAAATATTTGGTGAGCAATAAATTAAAATTTAACTTACTCAATAGTTTAGTGGATATGAAAACATAGGACCTAATTAGGGTTATAACATGGTTTTGCTTGACTGGAGGCTTTGTAACCCTCCATAGTGAATTTATTGTGGTAAGATATCCCTTAGCTAGGTCTAGCAGATCCATCTTGGTCATGACCCTGAATATCTAATGTGTCAACAATTGGAAGTGTAAGTAGGATTTATCATCTTTGAGTTAGGATTGATTTATAGATCAGTTAAATTTATATTTTCATACATTCTAGTAAACCCAACATGAATCTAACCATTGAAAGTTTTATTTCATGCCATCATTTTTATCATTTCATTATATTTTTATATATTTATAGTACTATATCAAACTAATCGATATAGTTATAGCTTTTTGTACGTAAGTTTAACACATAGTCACTTCAAAATGACTATATTTTATCTATGTAGGTCTTCATCAACTATGAGTTACTGGATCAAATAGGTCGACATAGTACTCTTCTTTAGTTCCATATTATCATACACTATCCAATATGTCGATTCTATCTACTAATTATTTTTTCCAACATAAAAAATTAACAAACACTATTAAATAGGTCAATTCTATTCCTTAATTTTTTTAACATACAAGGTTTTGTATAAATCATTCTAATGAGTCAACCTAGTTTGTAGAATTTGAAAGAAACAACTAAAGCATTACAACATAAAATTTGCAATCTAAATCATCTTCAAGCCCACCAAGGTTCCTTTATTTCCTCTCCCTATAATTTTAGTACTTCTTTCTATTATATTTTTCATAAGTTAATAGTATTTAAAACTATAACCATATAGCTAATTGTGTCAACTTGGTTGACCTAGTTATATAGTCTATGTTAACCACCAAACTTCACCCTTAGGAGAAGATTTTTTAGAGATTTCCAAATTTGGGGTAACATGGGATTAGTCCAAGGCTATGGATGGAATAAACCTATAGTTTTGGGGCTAACTCCCCTTGTGCATCAATTGTAGCTCAATTCATAAAACTAATAACTTGGTGGAAATAAATAGAAGGTGATGCATAAACAAAACCTAGGCTAAGGGAAGGTGATACACCAACATATTATTTTCCATTCTAACTGATCCTTCAATAACACTCTATGAATAAAACAAATATTAGTGAATGAAACATGCTTTATAAGGGGATCCTAAGCATTATTATTTCATATGAAGGCTATTATAGATGGATGTAACTTGAAGATGATGAATGAGAGGTATATTTTTAGGCACTACCAACTAGATTTCACTTCAAACACAATCACCAACATTTTGACACATCATATGACCTACATAGAATAATATCCTAGAAACTAGGTGAGGACAAGGACCTAAAAAGATGAATAAAACTTCATCACTTCTAAAAATCAATAAGCACATAACACACTAATCTATTAAGGAAATATGGAACAATATTTCTTATTGATTCAAAATGTTTAAAAGATACAATTTGGGTAGAGTTTCATCATACCCAGTTGAGGGATAAGTACAATGGCCTTAGAGCTTCAATTTATAGAACATCATCAAGAGAGAGAAGATAAATCAGCATTGAGAAGTCATGAAGAGGTCATGGATGACCACAATCCATTCAATTAACAGTTATAAGTAGCCCTACACCTCTTCCTATGCATTATCTTAGTGGTGAGTGGTCTTCAATGAGACTTTTGGGAATTGGATGTATATTTTTGTCTAAGGTTGAATCCATAATTAGAGTGATAATTACAAGCTATTCAATTTCCTCCCCTCATTATAGTTACAAAGGTGGTATCATATTCTAATTAGCCTCCATGGATCATTAAGTATCCCACCTTCCCCTTGTTCATGTTGACTAGGCCTAAAACCACCTAATCCTCCTTAATGGACATGAAGTATGAATTATGTATTGAATGAGGTAGTTAAATGGATGTTATTACCCTAAATTCACTCTCTTGTCATCCCTCTATGCTAATAGGTATCTTCCTTAGTTGACCAAGTAGGCCTACTCGGCAATTAAGCCTAGTCTTTTGATGTTAACTACTTGGATGATCATGAGACCTGGATAAAACCATAAAATATGGATGAATGAGAATGTTTCAAGTATGAAAAAACATATCATACCTTGAATTATGTCTTATAATAATTATACACCTTCAACTTTTATTCATTTAAGTGAGTAGGTCACCTTTCACTAGCATTTCTGGATTGGCCCTTTAACTCAAGACATATAGGTGTATTTATAGGATGAAATAAGAGTGCTTTATGAATTAAAAATGTTAAATATGTTTCACACTACCATAATCCATGATCTAAAACTTGTCATATAACTTTTCACCTTGAATTTATCATAAAATCTTGCCAAAATAGTGTTTTTGATGGGTCCATATAAATGTCCATACGGACTAATTCCATGAATGGGAACTCATCAAAGTGAAATAAGTTTTATATGTTTCCTTCAAGCCATTTAAATGAATTTAGAAGCAAATTATTCAATATTTCCTCCATTAGGTCTCTATTAGAGGTTTAAGGAGGTTTATAGAGGTTTAGACTCTTAGTAATTGTTCATATCCCTAAGGGATTGAAATGTAGAACCAATGCCAAGAGATTCAAGTATACATCCCTCCAAAACTTTCCATAGTAGTTGGGGTCCCCATACAAATCCTCCATATAGTTCTAATCACAAGAGTGTGCTCTTTAGGTGATTGTCTTTTATTTTGTGCACTCTTAAGGCAATTTTAGGCCAAAAATGATCAATTCTAAGCTTCCTTATGCAAAATAAAAACTATTTCACATATGAAACTCCTTGAATTAAATATACATGATGTTTTGAGGTCTTATTTAACCTTTCTTATTTTCTAATCTCAGTCTTCAAGTAGTCATGCCTTGAGAAGGGTATTAGGCCAACATGCCTAAAGGTAGGGTTCTTGGGTTTTGCCTTAAAAATGGAGTTATGAGGGAAATTGGCCACTTATGAGAGTATGAAACATACCTATTAAATCCTTAAGATCATTTTTTTTCACTTGGTTAAGCCCCTTGCTTCTTCTTTGTGCACACATAGTCAACTAATTAGGCACTTAGGCCTATCTACATGTGGCTATTAGATATGGAGACCACTATAGGTGGTCATTGTGTAAAATTTATGACCTCTTGATGTTTAAAGCATAATTAATGAGAGGGGGGATGAATTATTATTCAAAAAATTTCAATCAATTACATTCACTCATCTATGAACTATGAAAGCAATACAATTATCTAACAGTGCATTAAGAACTAATCACAAGAGTATGAAACAAGATAACACATCACATATATGGGAAAACATCATGGGAAATAAAACCAACTAATTTTTTTTGGAAAAACTATCCTATAATAAAATGTATCAAATTTAGTTGAGCACCAACCTAATATGGAGCAACAACCCTAGATTTATCAAGCACCCATTTGACTTTAACAAGCACCCACTTTTTAGGAGGCTACAACCCCCTATGAAAAAGAACTAACTTATTCAAATGAAAATTATAAATCCAAAAATATATAAGGAATATCCAACTCACTCTTGAAAAATCACCAACTCAATAGAGACCAATTTTAAAAGCTCCAACCTACAAGGAAGCTTAAACTCCCTCAAGCACCAAATCAGTCAATCACACTTCATTTCACTCAACTCTTTATCTATTCTATATGAAATATATCCACTACCATAAATTATAAACATATATCTGATGAAAATATGGTATCTTCTCAACATATGATGATCACTCCTTCAACTCTACTCCACTTATCTCTCTCAAAACTGCCTCTAGGCTTCTTCACTCAATTGGCCCTTTTTAAGATTGAATAGGTCATGTTTCCTTGATCTTAATATGTATAATACCTATATTATCATAATTAAATTAATATATAATCTCTCATAAGGTTTTAAAACATGTTACCCCACCTCATTAGGCTCATTGATTTATCAACCTATTTCAATACTCTTAGCTTCTTCAAATAGACCTAAAATGCCTTGTATATATACTCATCTCTTGTTCATATAACACTTGGTCAAAAACACATCCTTAACCTATTAGATCAGCCATATAATATGTATTATTA
Organism: Torreya grandis; assembly: GCA_037957365.1. Taxonomy (NCBI): domain Eukaryota; kingdom Viridiplantae; phylum Streptophyta; class Pinopsida; order Cupressales; family Taxaceae; genus Torreya; species Torreya grandis. Next base: position 69,774 of record JARHVA010003917.1, read on the forward strand.
AATATCATAAACATTATTCAAATTAACTTGAGTCCCCTTTGGTCTATCATAACTCTATTAGGCCTCATTTTACTTTTAGGTTTTATGGAGACCTAATTGCATTAGGTCTATCTTCTTAACATCAAATTTTGATCCTATTGAGACCAAATGAATTAATAAAATAATTTAAAACCATTAAATAAATTATAATAATATCTATATTGACATTATACATGCTTGGTTAGACCTATATCTTTCATTTATACCATGAAACCTCTTTTAGTACAAACTATCCTATTAGGCCTGTGTACACTAAAAGTCTACCTTTCAATACTGAAGCTAAAACACACTTAATAAACTCAAATATTATCTAATAATTAAATATATATAGTATATATATTAAATTATAATTATTAAAAAATTCATTAGACACTTTCACTCAGAGCTTAAGGCTTGAAGATCACATCTGCAACTTACTCCCTCAGAACTACCAATTTTCCTCAAAGACCAGTCATGGTGACTTGGAGCTCCAACACTTGTGTAGAAAATTTAAAATAATAATAATACATGTAAATGGTTATTTAATATCCTTATGGAATATTAAAATGGAAAAATCATATGGTCTAATGACAAATATTGGTCTTGTAGACCAATTTCTTAACCTCATGTTTTACAGTCTTATCTGAACCAAAATAGTCATTTTTTAAGTAACTTTTTCACCACAAAAATGAAATATAAAGATTATTATATGAATTAAAATGTATTAAAATTCATAAAAAACATCTACAAGAACTTTTTTTCATCATTATATCATGGAAACATACTCTAATTCATCTTTTCACTGCTACTTGGGTTTTAAATTATTACACCATTAGGTCTATCTATGACTGGATAACTTGGAAGAATTGTTTAGCACATTATAAGGGTGTAAAATATCTATTATAAGTCTCTATATTATTCTTTCATCAACTTATCTACTTTGACCAAGTCAACTTTTGACCACTACAACAAATTATTCACAAACAAGCCCTTTTCTATAGGATCTTCTCACTCACCTGGCAACTCAATACCAATTAGAGGTGCTTGATAGAGTCTAGTAAAATATACAATAGGTTTCCTGAGCATTTTAATCCATTTTTATTTAATTTAAGCAACATATTCTACATCATGTACTTATTAGGGTTTTAGGGAGGTTTAACATAGGTTTTAGTATTAACAATTATTTATAAAGGTATGCCCCTTAAATCCAAAACCAATTCATGTGTATTTTCTAGATCTATCATTAATAGTTAAAGTTCCCATGCAAAGGTTACATGAGCCAATGAACACTTGAAATTCCTTCTTACGTTTACATGCCTTCATTCTCTACACTCAAGAGACCTCAAAATCACTTTCCATGCCTTTTCTTATAAACTGTGACCTCATACTTCATTATAAATATTTAAAAAACTTTAATTTAATATATCCATGATCTCCTTCACACATTCATCTTGAAATCTGATCCTCATGCTTCATTAGGTTAGTCAGGGCTAAAAAATGGTTTATGTGCAAATCAAGATTGAAGGACCTACCTTCAAAGACTCACTTTGAAACACTTATGTGTGCATCCACACCTTATTCTCATGATCACAAAACATTCAAAACCTATCACATTCTTGAGTTCACTCACCCCATCATACCACTAGCTCATATCTCTACCATGCATGACTAGGCTCAAGCTTCTAATGTGCTTGACACCTTGAACTATTCCTTCCATGTCATGAAGTTAATAAAAAATCAAACAAGTAGACATAAAACATAAAAAAAAAACTCATATCACTGCATCAATCTCTTTTTGATGACAACAATCTTCCATAGCCTCATATAGACCTAAAATCACATAACAAAGATTTATATGATTTGACATCTCTCTTCCATCCACCTAAACACCTTTGACATCAACATTGACTTTCATGTAACCATAATACATTAGTTGCCTTCAAATTATCTCTTGCCTACAAATTCTCTCTTTCGTTTAAATTCAACTTGTCACATGGCTCACCTTGAAACTCTTCATGTCATGACATCAATGACTTGTACATACCTCTTCATACATTATGCTTCTTATCCAGACATTAGTTTCCTTAAAACACTCTTCTATGACATGTACCTTCCATGATCACAACATTCATGATAACTCTCATGACCACACTCTTCTCTCCCATGGAAACACTCTTTAATTTACCTTGTCATATCACATATTTCCATCCATCCTTAGTTATTTTTGACATCAATATTGATAAGATACATATTGATATTAACCTTGACATCAATGATCATTATGCACTTACATGATGCACCCTTTTGACATCAATGACAATAGTATGCCAAAAATATTCCCCTTTGTCATTTATGGAAAACACATTGATGGAAATCACACTACAATCTAAAATCACTTCAAAATGGTACTTTTCATAGCTTCTCATTCTCCCCCTTTTGACATTAATAAAAAATATATGACCAAAAATTTATTTCTCATGATGTAACTTCTTATATCACACCTCTTGCAACAAATAAGATCTTTAACATTTCTTGAGTCCATAATGCATTCTTAACTTTCTACCTTTATGAGATTTTTCTCCCTTTTGGTAACAGGATCATATAGTCTATGAATTATCATGAAAACATTCTCCCCCTAACTCTATGCATACCTTATTCAAGTGAATTTATATACAAAGGAACACTCACCTTGCCCTTGATGAACCTTGATGCCACAAAGATGGATAATATCCATCTTTATTTCCCTATTCCATCTTAAAAGAACATCCATCATGCTCTTAGTCTTGGCCACATTCTTCAACCTATCTTCATGTTTTTTATATACCTTATTTGACATAGACCATTTAATTATCTGATCTTGAAGCTAATGAATCATCTGATTATATCCCTCTTTGTCCTCATAGCTTTTACTCATCATATGAGTCATTAGGACTCATAGACATTCTCAACATCCTTCAAACATATTGATACCAATACCACTTATTAAACACAAATCAAACTATCAACTATTAGAAACACATTATTTAAAGAAAATATCAAAATTTTTATTACCTCTCATATACCAATTAGATATGCATGCTTTCATCACACTTCCATCTTTGTTAATAACATTTAGCTTGTCTTTATGGCCATATTAGTCTTGCAGGCCAATATATATTCCATATGTCTCTAGACACAATATTGTTCTTAGAATTGCATTCGATACCATGAATTATCATGAAATGATCTCTATAACCAAGGCTCATAGCAATAAAAAAAATCCTTTCACCTTGTCATATACATACAAGCTATAAATAAAATAACTCATACCTTGTAACACAAACAACTTGGAATCCTCTCAAGATAAGTCACCATTTTTTTTACTGTAACCTCATGCTTCTATTGATAGAAGAGTGTATCCATGAGCTTAATGGAGTCACCTCTTTTCATAGTCTTATCAAAACTCCATGAACTCAAGATATTCCCAGATCTCCAAACCACCCTACTTAGCTATCTTGTAATCATGAGACTAATAATCCCTCATTAGAATCCATTTAGGCTTGATTTAAGCATTCAACTCATCCACCTTATCATACTTATTCTTATCTTTGATTGGCTTATCAATACATGCAACTAATAAGTTTTCTTGACATTCCTTCACTTTTGATCCTTGCTCTATCTTAGAAAATAGTCCATCTTGACTCTTGGGCTCAATATGATTATTATTGACTTTATTTGACTTCTATACCAATATTTGACCCTTCTCATACACTTTAGGAGCTCCATATAACATGTTTAGTCTTGAGGGCCTTCTAAATCCATTAGGATATAATATTTCAATATGTACCATGTTATGAAAACTATAAAAAACAACATTTTTGTACTTACCTCTTGACTGATCACTCCTTTTCCCATGTTCCCATGATAACTCATTCCTTGAGACCATTCTACAATCACTTGCTCTATGACCAAAGTTATGACAATAAAAATAAAAAACATTGAAATAATTGGAATACCTCATTGCATTGGGTTTCTTGATTGGTCTTTTCATATTGAATTTCATGTTGGTACTCTTAACTTACTAATGATTACTTTGAGTCTCAAATTTGAGATTTTATGCATATTTATTTGAGATATGATTCTCTTTGTTCTCTTTTTGGTCTTCCTTGAACCCAAGACCCATTTTGTGGTGTGGAGGCCATTGACTATTCAAAATATTACCAATAACTTAAGTACTCTTTTCAAATCTCTGATGTGTCTTCAAATTGACTGTTACCTGATCCAATTCTACCTTTAAGGACTCCATTTCTATTCCAAACTTGATGCATTCTTCCTCCTTGGTATTAAAATTTGTAGTGAAAAATTCAATATGAGTTTCAAACTATTTGATGATATCCTCATGTTCATTGGTGTTGATGTTTAGTATCTCATCAAAGATATTTATTTGATCCTCATAACTCTTAACCAATGATATTATTTTCTAATTCTTCCTTATTTGTAACTTCAACTCCTCTAGAGAACTCACCAATTTTGCCTCAAGGTTCACTTTAACCTCTTATTCATTTGATTCTTCATCATCCATAAGACCTTTCCATTTTGAACAACCCTCATTGTCTATTTATATATCCATGAATAATTTTTAATTATTATCATGATTGTGATAGCCATCATCAATGTCAGATACTATATTCTTTGGTATAGAAACTTCTCTTATTCTTAAATGACCGTTTCTTGTCTTCATAATTTTTGAAACCTTTTTTTTCTCTTTTTAGGATTATATCTCTTCTTATCATCATGATTATTTTCATCATTTTATTCATTATGCTTAGTCTTATCCTTGTTAGGACATTTACAAGAAAAGTGACAAATCTTGCCATAGTAAAAGCATTTGACTGGTAATTTACCCTTATAATTACTTAAACCTCTCCCTAGTTTTTTGATAAACATGGCTTCTATCTTATCATCATCCTTGGCCTTCTTACCTTATTCTCAACTTTGAATGAAATTTCCTTCTTAGAGGGTCTTTCATCACTTTTTCTCATTTCATAAATAGTCAAGATTCCATAAATCTCATCCATCTATAGTGTGTTAAGATATTTGATAGTTTCTACTATAAACACTTTTGAATTAAACTTAGAATTTAGGGATATTAATACCTTTTTACTACTATTTATTTTTCTAACTTATCTCCTAGACCTATGATGATATTTACCACTTCATTTACTCTTAATAAATAAGATGCAATGTTTTCATCTTCCTTCATTCTCAGACTTTCAAACTACCTACAGTGAGTCTATAACTTTTCAAACTAAACTTTAGTGTCTCCTTCATATATGGTCTACAAATTTTCCCAAATATCTTTGGCTATTTGAAAATTAATTAACTTAAACAATTATACTTCTAAAAGACCACACAAAATGGAATTAATTGCCTTAGAGTTGTTCTTACTTGCCTTCTTGCCCACTGCATCATTTGGTGGTGTAGATGGTGGAGTGGATCCATAAAAAATGGATTGAAATATATCATAACACAAGGAAATTATAGAGGTATTCATTTTGATTCTCCAAAATTAATAATTATTCCCATTGAAGAGAGGATCCTTATTGGTTGATAAACCTCCTTGCACTTGTTGACTAGACATGCTTATGTATCAAGGATCTCCTTCAAGATGTTAGGCCTAATTTAAAGGACCAGGATATGATAATAATTATTGAAATAATAATGAATGAGAGGGTTGGAGGTGAATAAATATTAAAAAACTTTCAATCAATTATATTTACTCATATATGAAATATGAAAGCAACATAATGATCTAGAAATGCATTAATAACTAATCACATGAGCATGAAAAAAGATAACACATCACATATGTGAGAAATATTGATTGGGAATAAAAACCATTAAAATAAGGTTTTAAAAATTATATTATAAGATAATGTATCAAATTTAGTTGAGCACCAACCTAACATGGAACACCAACCCTAGATTTATCAAGTACCCACTTGCTAGGAGGTTACAACCCCATTTGACTAAGAAAAAACTTAGTAAAAGGATAATTTTTAAAGAATAAACATTAAATTAATATCCAAATCCATATTTACCAAGCATAAAATCAATTAATACCAATTTTTAAAGCTCCAACTTGAAATGAAGCTTTCACTCCCTCAAGCACCAGCTCAGTCAATCACACTTCTTTCCACTCAACTCTTTATCTATTATATCTAAAATATATCCAATATCATACATTAAGAACATATATATAATGAAAATTTAATATCCTCTTAACATATTATGATCACTCCTTTAGCTCTACTCTACTTGATCTCTCTAAAAATTGCCTCTAGGCTTCTTCGCTCAACTACCCCTCTTTGAGACTGAATAGGTCATGTTTCCTTGATATTAATCTATAAAATACCTATATTATAATAATGAAATGATTATATTATATATAATTAGGTTTTAAAACATGTTACCCAACCTCCTTAGGCTCATTGATTTATCAATCCCTGTGCATACTCTTAGCTTCTTCAAATAGACCTAATAGGCCTTGTATTTATACTCATGTCTTCTTCATATATCACTTGGTCAGACACACATACTTAACCTCTTAGGTAAAACATATAATAGGTATAGGGAATATCATAAACATTATTCAAATAAACTTGAGTCTCCTTTGGTTTGTCATAACTCTATTAGGCCTCATTTCACTTTTAGGTCTTATGCAGACCTAATTACATTAGGTCTATCTTCTTAGCATCAAATACTGATCCTATTGGGCCTAGATGGATTTATAAAACAATTTAAAATAATTAAATAAATTATAATAAGATATATAATAAACTTATCCGTTCTTTTTTAGACTTGTATCTTTCATTTATACCATGAAACCTCTTTTAGGACAAATTGTCCTATTAGGCCTGTGTACACCAAAAGTTTGCCTTTCAATACTAAATATAAAAAATAATTAATCAAATCAATTATGATAAAATAAATAAATATATAGAGTATATATTACCTCAAGGTTATTACAAAATTCATTAGACACTTTTACTTAGAGCTTAAAGCTTCAAGATCATCTCTGTAACTTATTCACTCAGAACTATTCATTTTCCTCAAAGACCAATCATGGTGACTTGGAACTCCAAAACATATGTAGATAATTTAAAAGTCTCATAATTCATGAAATTTTTTATTATATATCCTATATACATGATAAAATTTAAAAATCATATGGTATAATGACAAATATTAGTCTTGCAGACCAATTTCTTGACCTCATTTTTTATAGTCTTATTTAAATTAGACTAGTCATTTTTTGAGTAAAATTTTCACCACACACAAGAATTAAAAGTATTATTAAAAGAATTAACATGTATTATAAGTCCTAAAAAACATCTCCATAAACTTGGTTTCATCATTTTATCATGAAAACACACTCTAATTCATCTTCTCACTACTACCTAGGTTTTACACTTTTTACACCATTAGGTCTATCTGTGACTAGTTAACTTGGAATAATAGTTTATCACATTATAAGGATGGAACCTATCCAAAAAAAATCATGGTAATGTATTATTAGTCCCTATATTATTATTTCATCAATTTAAATACTTTGACCAAGTCAAATTTTGACTACTATAATAAATTCTTCAGAAACAAACCCTTTTCTGTAGGGTCTTCTCACTCACCTGATAAATAAATACCACATAAAGGTGTTTGAGAGAGTAAAATACATTATAAAATAGGTTTAATAATAATTTAAATCCATTCTAAGATGATTTGAGCAACATCTTCTACATTGAGTTGTTATTAGTGTTTTAGGGAGGTTTAACATAAGTTTTAGTGTTAATGATTATTCATAAAGGAATACCCTTAAAATATAAAACCAATGCCTATATATTTTATATAGTACCATTAAACATCTCTCCTTAATATATAGTATTCTCATTCATAGGTTATACATGATAATGAACACTTGGAAGTCCTTCTTGGGTTTGTATGCCTTCATAATGTGCACTCGAGAGACCTCACAATCACTTTCCATACCTTTTATTGAAAACCATGACCTCATAAGCCTTGATAACTCCTAAAAAAAATTAATTACCTATATCCATGCTCTCCTTCACACATTCACCTTGAAATCTGATCCTCATGCCTCATTAGGCTAGTCAAGGATAAAGAATAGTCTATGTGTAGATCAAGACTGAAGGACCTACCTTTAAAGACTCAATTTTAAATACTCTTGAGTGAATCCACACCTTATTATTATGATAAAAAAATTTCATAAGATCTCACATTATTGATTTCACTCACCTCATCATTTCACCAGCTCATAACTATACCATACCATGACTAGGCTCAAGATTCTAATACACTTGACACCTTGACCTAATCCTTCCATGTCATGACCTTAAAAAAGAATCAAATAATTATACATAAGAAATTAAAAAACACTCATATCACTACACCAATTTATTTTTATGATAAAAATATTCGATAGCCTCATACATAATTAAAATCACATAACCAAGCTTCATATGAATTGACATATCTCTTCTATGCACCTAAACACCTTTGATATAAAACTTAAATTTCATAGAACCATAATACATTAGTTTCCTTCAAATTATCTCATCTTTAAATTCTCTCATCTTCAAATTCTCTATTGCCTTCAAATGCATCTTGTTACATGGATCACCCTAAAACTCTTCATGTCATGACATCAATGAATTGCACAAAACTCTTCATATACTATGATATTAGAGGTAAAATAATTGAGAGGCGGGGCGGGGGGGGGGGGGGTGAATTAGTGATGTAATATAATCCAAAGTTCAATTCCAATCCTTTCAAAACCTTAATCAATCACCACAAGCATTCATAAAGAAAAGAAGCATTCATACCAATAAACAAGAAAGATAATGCAAGATCAAGTACATAACACATGAATTATATGGGAAAACCTCATGGGGGAAAAACCCACTCTCAATACTGAAAACACATGGACTAATTTTCCTATAAGATGATTACAAACATGAGACCTTTTAGTAAAGTACCCACTTCACAAGGAGTACCTACCCCTAAGTATGAACAAGCACCAACTTGTCCTAGATGTTGAGAACCCACATAATACTTCTAATATCAATAGATTCAAAAATCTGATTTCCTTTTATTATAAAGGAGAAATAATTTATAACACCTCTCTTCAACCCTTGTCACTCTCTCAAGCCTTTACACACAAGTAATGCATCCAAAACACCCTTTTGGATCACTCTATACTTCTTCACTCATATTCAATATTTAAAACTATAATAGAACTATTATAACATTATAAATATGACCTATAGGTCATATACACATTCCTCAACCTAGTATACACTTTAATCCATCCACTGATCACACTCACACTTCACTATCTTTCATATATCAACTCTTAAAATCATTACATTTGATTTAGCTCTTTACATAGTATACTTGTCCATCACATTCTTGGTCATCCATAAGACTTTACTTAACTCTTAAGGCTTATATCACACTTAGACATAACTCAATACCACCTTCATAGGTTGAACATAGCATCCATGGGTCATCCTTTAGTAGCTACACCTTTCAATTAGGAATTAATAGCCATTATAGGTCTCATGAAGGCCTATTAACCCCTTTAGCACTTTACTGAAAAAAATAGGAACACAAAACCATATAAAATCACATATATCCTCTCTAAATTACCCTCAATACACCATCAAGTTATTGCATTCATCCCTACTCACCTATGCATATGCAAAACCTATCAATCATTTGGCTTCCTCATGAAAACACCATGAATGAACAAATAGTCAACCTAGGATCATTTTTTCATATAGAAGATGGATTGGTCAAACCTCCAAAGTATATAAAGATGATCCTCAAGGAGTCTAAAATACTTTATAATTGATAATTCACCTTGAAACATCAAAACACTATCATGAAAAACTCATATTATTTTTAGGTCATTTGTAGAAGATGGTCAAACCCTTAGTTAGGTTTGGACCCAAATAAATGTAGGTGTATGACCATTCAAACCTCTAGATTATTTTTCTTGGATTTCCCTTGAAATTATCTACCTCTTTGGTTTTTATACCACCATAAAATTATTATAACATCAAAATTTATAGCCAAAATAGTGAGGACTAGTTTTCCTTTGTAAATTCAAATATTTGAATTCCAGTGATCACTTTTTAATGCAAATTTGGATATGGAAAATAGAGATATATGTATAGGAAGCCAAATTTAAAACATTATATCTTTTGATACATAAAAATTCATGACATGAAACTTGGAACATATGATCTTGGTGTAAAACTTATCATATCCATGTGACCAACTACTTTTGACACTTCCACATGTATGAATGATGGCATCATTAATCTGCTCTCTCAGTCAGATTTGCAAAAAGACCAACTAGGCCTAGATGATTATAATGAACAAAAGGATGATCCAAATGGAAACATAGCACTTAAATACTCACTTAAATAATTATTTATAACCCATAGGACCTCTTAAACATGATCAAATCATTAAATACATCCATCAACTTGCATATCTAGCCAAACATTGAAGATCCATGCATGACTATTGAAGAACACTTTGTCATTGACTAGATAGAAACCTTGAAACCTCATGAAAACTCCTAGAAACATTGGATAAATTATTTAAAACACCTAAAAAATTTCCCTCCCTTTGTCATTAATGTCAACACCAACACAAAGCTATGCACACACTCCTTCCTCTACAAAACACTTTGTTCCCCTTTGACACAAGGAAAAAGTGGGCTTACCTACTAATCTTGAAGACCTATTTTTTTTTAAAAATGTTTTAAAATATAACATAAATAATTAAAATACTCTAATATATGATATAAACTCCCCTATCACTATGTATATCATTCCTTACTAGATCTTCATAGTCTTGCTCATTGACAAGACACCATGTTGACCATGCCTTACTATATGAAGAAGAAACACATAATATCAAATAAAATGGAGTGATCACACATTAATAATAAATGAAATGGACTCCCCATATTTCACCTAACCTTAGGCTCCCCTTGATCACCTTTAGACCATCTCCAACCATGATAAAATTTCATGATTACCTTCAAATTTTCTTTCACAAGTCAACTCTATGATCACCAAAAGATGTTAAATCCACTTTAAAAACATGAAAGATGTTAAAAATATAATTAAAATATCATATTATAGTAAAAAAACCTTTATATTTTGGATAAAATGACCAAAAAGTTATTTCTGTACACTAGCCTTGCCAAGAGGCCTAGTAGCCCTACATGAACCTTGCAGAGTCCATAACTTTCTATTTATGCACTTTCATGAATTGAAATTTTATATATATAGTAAAATAATATTCCCCCTTATTTATTCCAAGAATTTTTATCCAAATCTTCTTTTATACAATATATCCTTCACAAACTGATATACTAATTAGCCCTCCATTTGCACAAATCCTTAACCATAGGAAAAAATGCACACCTCCATATGAATTTAAAACACTTTTGATCACCCTTTTATCCATTTAAATTGATTAAGTATCCTTACGTATCAAATCCCTTGGGAAGGTCACCAACTCACATGGTGCAAAAACTAGGGCATTAAGAACAAATATGGTCAACTTACCACCTTCAGGTCAATGCCAAATTCTAAAACATCTCTCACAACTTGAGGTCATCAATGCATGCATTTGGACCAGTTTTTTAGGTCAGGTTCCTATGGGAACCCATAGAACCATTAAATGGTTTTAGCCTTCTAGCCCTTATGCACAAATTGTGATACCCAAGTGGCATAAAAAATATTTATCTTTCCTTCAAAAAAATTTCAAACCCTAAAACCACATGGATAATATCTTAATGAGGTTAAAACACATTTATGTACATCAAAGTTATCTTGAAAACTCACCAATATTAATTTGACACCTAAAACCAATCATTTTGTGCCTACAAACCCTCTGTACACAATAGTCACTATGTCAAAACACCTTAGATTGATTATGGTATCCTTATGACATATCCATAACATTTATTTCACCTAGACACATCAAATTCAATAAGACTCCCATCTTGGATATCTTCTTAGACCTCAAAAGCATCAAATTTATAATATCAACACTCATTAGGCAGTGAACACTGACCAAAATGGTCAAATGGAACAAATGGCCATAAATGCTACCTATGACCAACCTAATTCATGAAAACACATGGAATACAATTGGAAACATCCTATACATACTCCAAAATAACCTTATCTTCATACTTAATTATTAGGCCTTCCAAACCAAGCAACAAAATTTGACAAGAAATTATTTTTAGGACCAATGTCCTTGAATGAGTCTTTTAAAGCTTTCCATTACAAACTTATGGATCAAGCTCATGAAATTGTTATTACCCCTTAAAAAATGACCTTATAATGATTTATAAACAAGGATATGACTCCCAAACATTGTCTTAGATATTTAAATGTTGCCTTTGTCAATGGTTTAGTCATAATATCTACAAGTTATTATTTTGTAGGATCATACTCAAACTTAGCACTTTGATTACTCACTTGTTCTCTCAAGAAATGATATCTAATAGGATTGTGTTTAGCTTTTGAGTGCATAATATGATTTTTAGAGATACTAATTTCACTAGTATTGTCACAATAGATATGACAAGGTCTATTTTGTCTTACCTTATAGTCTTCTAAGGTTTATTTCATCCACCAAACTTGAGTATAACAGGAAGTAATAGCTATATAATTAGGTTCTATAGTTGATAGAGATATAGAGACTTAGTTCTTTCTTATCCTAGACACCAAGAATTCACCCATGAAGAAAACACCACCACTGGTACTCCTCCTATCATCCACACATCCTACCCAATCTACATTAGTGTATGCCCTTAGTGAATTATTTGTTCCTAGGGTACCATAAACCATAATCTATTTTGATCTTGAGATACCTTAAGATCTTTTTGACTGGTTTCAAGTGATATTCTTTAGGATCATATTGAAACCTTCCTATAAGGCCTACTACTTGCATGATATCAGGCCTAGATGTAGTAGAGTATAAGAAACTACTAATCATGAATCTATACAAAGTTTGATCAAATTTTGGTGAGTCATCTTGTTTACTTAAGTTACACCATGTGATCATTAGAGTACTCATTAGCTTACAATCCAACATGTCAAAATTCTTTAGCATATCCTTGATGTATTTTTCCTATGAAATGAATATCCTTGCATAAATTTGGTTAATTTTCAATCCTAAAAATAAGGAAATTTCTCCCAACATTGACATTTCAAACTCAGTCTTCATAGAATCTGCAAACTCTCTACTCAAGTTGTCATTATCATAACCAAAAACTATGATATCAACATAGACTAAAAATTGGTAATTGATGAGTTCCATCTATCTTAATGTATAAATTACTATCAAATAACCCTATTTTGAAGCCTTAAATCAATAAATACTTTTCTAATATGTCATACCAAACTTTAGGATCTTGTTTAAGACCATATAAATCATTCTTTAGTTTTCAAACATAGTCCTGATTACTTGTCATAAAAAAACTTTAGGTATCTCAATGTAAACTTCTTTGTCTAAGTTGACATTCAAAAAAGAAGATTTCATATCCATTTAGTAAACTTTGAAACCTTTGAAGCTTGCATAAGATAAGAAGATTCTAATTTCTTCCATTATTTCCATGAGGGCAAATGTCTCATCAAAATCTATCCCTTCAACTTGAGCATATCCTTTACACACCAGTCTAGCCGTATTTCTTATGACATCTCCTTTTTCATTCATCTTGTTTATGAATACCCACTTGGTTCCTATCACATTTTTATCTTTTGGCCTAGGTACCAAATCCCATGTTTCATTCTTTACTATTTGATCAAGTTACTCATCCATTTCATATGTCCAATTTTCATCTGTGCTAGATTTTAAAAATGTTTTAGGTTCAACCTTGGATAATAGAGTTGTGTTTTATTGATTTTGATTTACCAACATTCTCCTTTTAGTCTATAAACTAGCATTCACATCTCCAATAGTTTAGGAAACTGGATGATCCTACTATATTATTTTAGGAGCATTAGTGTCCTACCTTACCTCTTCCTCTTCATCATATGATCGATTAGGTATGCCTTCATTATTTGAAATAAGATTCTTAGCAGTGTCATTTATCTACAAGCTAGGCTTCTTGATGTCACCTACCTCTTCAAATATTACATTAGAAATTTCAAAAACCGTGTGGAGTCTCTTATTGAAACATCTGTAAGCATAAACTATGGAGGAATAACCTAATATGATGCCCTCATCAGACCTTGAGTCAAATTTACCAAGATTTTCTTCATCTCTCTTGATAAAACACTTGATCCCAAACACTCTAAAGTGTTTGACAGTAGCTTCCATATTCTTCCATAGATCATATGGATTCTTATAACCATTTACTCTAATTTGGAATATATTTAAGATGTAAACTAATGTATTATCATCCACTTCCAAAAAACCATCTGATAGTTTGGAATCTTGAAGCATGGTTCTAGTCATCTCTTGGATAGTTCTATTTTTCCTCTCAACTACCCCATTCTTTTGGGGTATCCTAACAAAAAAATATTATATTCTGATTCATTATTCTTCACAAAAGTTATCAAACTCATAAGACCAAAATTATCTTCTTCTATCTAATCTCACACACTTGATTCTTGATCCTTTTTCATTTTCAATAAGATCTTTGAATGCCATTTTGTAAAAGCTTATGATTTCTATTTAAGGAAATATATCCAAGTCATCCTAGTAAAGTCATCAATTAATAACATGAAGTAGTTGTTACCTTGAATTACTTGAGTTCTTGTATGTTCACATAGGTTAGTGTGAGTCAACTCTAATGAAACTATGGTGGGATTCTCCTTAGGTTTGTAGAGTTTTTTGGTTTGCTTTCCATGAAGGCATGCCTTACAAAGAGTATGAGGAATCTTAGTGATTTTAGGCATATGCCTCACTATCCCTTTTAAACTGATCATCACTAAATTTTCCAAGTTTAGATTCCCAAGTCTTCTATGTGAAATATAGCTTTCCTCTAATTGATTCGTGAAGCACTCCTCTCTATTGGATTCATGGAGCACATACAAGTTGTTATATGCCTTGTGAATGTTTAATTTTATAGACTTGGATCTTCTCACTTCACACCATTTGTCATGAAAATTTAGAGTATTTCTTTGTTTACATATTTGGTTAAAACTTAGAATATTATGTTTTAAACTTTTTACATATAGAACATTTTCAATTCTAGTGTGACCATTATCCAAACTTACAGAACCTTTCCCAACTATGTTAGCAAAATGTTTGTCACCAAATCTTACCGAACCTAAATTATGCTTCCTGAGAGAGATATAATTATTTTTGTCTCCTATCATATGACTTGAGAATCCATTATCTACATACCATTTCTTGTTTTCATCCTCTTAAGTATGTGAGACAATTTGAACAAACATTGATTCTTCCTTTGGTAAACTATCTAAATCCTACTTCTTTTCTTCAATCTTGGATTTGTCTTTCATGAACCATTTAATGGTGTCAATAACTTGAATGTATTTTTTCCAAAATTCCCTCTTATAGTACTTGGATATATCCCCCTATTGATTGTAGTTATAGCATATAACCTCATTTATACTCCTTTAAGAGTAAGTTTAGTCCCTATATCTATGACCATATTCATTACAAGTATAAAAATATCCATTAAAGACATAACTATAGTTGTTCATTTCAATAATCCCCTTTTCTTGACCATCAATAACCCAAGGCTTCTCATCCTTGAATTATTTGGTAGAGCTATAATTCTACTTATCTTTAGATAAAATTACATCTATATATGTCATATATTTACCTTCTAAATTATCCATCCTTTGATTCAAGCCTTTATCTAACATATCCAAAAAG
Organism: Torreya grandis; assembly: GCA_037957365.1. NCBI lineage: Eukaryota > Viridiplantae > Streptophyta > Pinopsida > Cupressales > Taxaceae > Torreya > Torreya grandis. The sequence goes on from JARHVA010003917.1 coordinate 85,734, forward strand.
TTCTTGACTATTGTTTCTATTTGATATATTTGTGTCTTCACATAATCAATGCTTGTATTAATATCATAACATATAGAGGCATTCAGGTCTAAATTTTTAATTCCTATCATGTTATTCAATCTTTTATTTTCTTCCTCTAGATGCTTGATCATTGATAAGGCACATACTAGTTCACCTTGAAGATATGTCTTAGCATCTTTGTCTTCCATTGTACCTATGATCACCTTTAAGTGGTTAAACTTGAAAATAAGGTATGGATCTAATACCAATTATTAGGGGTACAATCATTGAGAGGGGAGGTGAATTAGTGTAAGATAATCCAATCTTCAATACCAACCCTTTCAAACATTTAATCAATCACCATAAGCATTCATAAAGCATACACATCATTCATACCAATAAATAAGAAAGATATTTGAAGATCAAGCACACAACACATGAATTATTTGGGAAACCCTCATGGGGAAAAACCCCACTCTCAATCTTGAAAACACATGGAATACTTGTCTTATAAGATGATCATAAATATCAGACTTTTTAGTGAATCACCCACTTCACAAGGAACATCCACCCCTAAGCATGAACAATCACCAACTTATCCTAGATGTTGATCACCCACATAAAACCTATAATATCAGTAGATTCAAAACTCTAATTTCCTTTAAATATAATTGAGAAACAATGTCTACCACCTCTCTCCAACCCTTCTCACTCTCTCAATCCTTTACACACAAGTAATGCATCTAAAACACCCTATACTTTTTTGGATCACTCTATACTTATTCACTCATATTCAATCTTAAACCATAAAATAACACTACTATAATATCAAAAATATGACCTATATTTCATGTACACATTCCTCAACCTTATCTTCATTTCAATCCATCCACCAATCACACTCACACTTCACTATCCTTTATATATCAACTTTCAAAATCATCACATTTGATTTAGCTCTTTATAGAGTATACTTATCCATAACCTTATTCATATACCATAAGACTTTCCTTAAATCTTAAGGATTATATCACACTTAGACATAACTCAATACCACATTCATAGGTTGATCATAGCATCCATGGGCCACCCTTTAGCAACTACACCTTTTAATTAGGCTATAGTATCCCTTGTAGGTCTCATGGAGACCTATTCACCTGTTTAGCACTTTACCAAGAAAAAATAGGAATATAAGACCACATAAAAGCACATATATCATTATAACATGACCCCTAATATACTATTAAGTCTTACATTCATCCCTACTCATGTCTACATATGCAAAACCTATCAATTATTTGCTTTCCTCATGAAAACACCATGAATGAACAAATAGTCAACTTGTGAGCATTTTTCATACATAATATGGATTGGTCAAACCTAAAAAATATATAAAATTATCCTCAAGGATTATAAAAAACTCTCAAATTGATAATTCACCTTGAAACATCCAAAAACTATCAATAAAAACTCATATATTCTTCTTGGGTCATTTGCAGAAGATGGTCAAACCCTTAGTTAGCTTTGGACCACAATAAATGTAGGTGTTTGACTAGTCAAACCTCCATATTATTTTTCATGGATTTCCCTTTAAATTTTATACCACTTTTATTTTTATGCCACCATAAAATTATTCCAACATCAACAATTATATCCAAAATAGTGAGGACTAGTTTTCCTTTGTAAACTCCAACGGTCACTTTTTAATGAAAATTTGGCTAAATAGAGAAATATGCCTGGAAAGCCAAATTTTCAACTTATATATTTTGATACACACATATTCATGACCTAAAACTTAGACCATATGATATTGGCACAAAATTTATCAGATCTATGTGATCAATTCCTTTTTACACTTTCACACATGTGAATGCTAACTTCATCAATTTGCTCACTCAGTTTGATTTGCCAAAAGACCAACTAGGCCTATATAACCATAATAACCACAAGGATGATGAAAATGGAAATGTATAACTTTCATACTCACTTAAATAATTATTGACACCCCATAGGACCTTTGTAACATGATCACATCATTAAACTCATCCATCAATCTACCTATCCAACCAAACTTTGATTACCCATGCATGACTATTGAAGCACATTTTGTCATTAAATAGATATCAACCTTGACACCTCATGAACACATTGGAAAAATTATTGATAACACCTCAAAATATGCCTCCTATATAGACATTATTTATCTTCAAACACTCTTCCATGATCTGTACCTTCCATGCTCACAACATTCATGACAACTCTCATGACAACACTCTTGTCTCTCATGGCAACACTCTTTTATATACCTTATCATATCACATACTACCATCTATCCTTAATTTATTTTGACATTAATATTAATAATATGCATCTTGATATTAACCTTGACATCAATTATCATATTATCTTACATGGTGCACCCATTTGATATCAATGACAACAACATGCCGACACTTGATACCTCTCCTTCTTTAGAAACATGTAAAACATGCATACTTTCTTCAATTATCTACACATAGATTTGGATTAGTTATATTGAGGCATGATATGTACACATATAGTCTACACATGCAAATCAATAGACCATCTGTGTGCCCATGTGACCTATGGATACCATTAAGATTATTTCAAGGCTCATCTACCTCATTTGAAAGAATTTGAGGGTGTAATTCCTTCATTAGGTCCTTATCAAGATTTAGAGATGGTTTTTTTGGCCTACCATATTAAAGATGGTTCACAGAGTACAAGAATAAAATACATAACTAATTTCCATGTATGTTTATCCCATAGACCCCTTCAAATTTTTTGAATAAATCCTAGTCCTATGTACCTTATATGGAGAGTTGTGAGTGAAAGTTGGTAGCCTTCGAGTTTTTTTCTATGCATTCTATGTGGGTTATAGTGTTAGAGATTATTCATAGAGTTGAGATATTAACTAAAAATCTTTCATCCATGGATACTAAGTGCATATGGGTCACCAAATTCACCTAAGATCAATAGACCCGAGTCATCATGCCACATGAGATATGCACATTGAAATTGGTAGTTCAAGATGGCAAACTAGAGTAGTAGAGCTTGAAAAAGGTAATAAGAACAAAATAACCACTTAACTACCTTATGATACCTATAAAAACTTCCTTATGACCTGTATCATCAATATACACTAGTTCAAATCCTTAGGTCTACCATGGGGTTTTGTGTTTGTTATTGAGATGGAGATGGGGTCTTTGAGGGTTAAGGAGGGCTTTAGGTCTTATTAGATTAGACTAAGTTCCAGGACCTTGAGTCACATTTAGGTTTATTGGTCACTTCAATGTTATGCTAGCACCATTTCCCATCTAATTTACACCTTTTACACTTTTCCTCAATTTCCCATATCACCATCTCTACCCCTCTCTCTTATAGGTCTACCCTAAGCATCACTACCATGCCTAGTCTAAGTGTTTGAATCAACTAATTATAGAGGCCTAGGTAGGACCTATGTATTATATTATTCACTATTGGTATAATTGAGGGGATCATGTAGGATGTATTCAAGATATTACCACATTCTTTGAACCAATTTTCCCCTTTATCTTGCTCTTCAGACTCCCTTATAGCCATACACTAAAATCTGTGTGTCATGAGTGTCCAACATAGACTAGGAAACTGCTTGGATTTATCATACCATTAGTAACCTTGAGGAATAAAAATTCCATCATTATCTTAGGGTTACCCTTTACATGTTTTTTTAACATTTCCATTGACATCAGTTAGGTACCGTAACTAGTTAGGTAGACTTAGCTCATTGTATATGCTTGATTCAACATGAATTAGCTATTTTTTCTAGTTTTCTTGTCCTTAAACAACATGATATCCATGATCTATCCTTATAATTTATATATACATTACATATTCATATAACATCTCATGTTCCATGTTAGAGATAGGCTACTTGTAGTCTTGTAGGTGGTGGTCAAGGTGTGTGACTATCAATGAAACTCTTACATAGGCCCATGAGTAAGAGGGGGTATTCCATACTATTTTTGATACTGAATTGATCTTCCTTGAATAAAAATTACACTCTTTAATTATTCCTCTTCATAACATATGACCCTTTCTTGCATCCTATAGGCTTAGCTGTATGATGGTTTTGGGGAACTCTTTGGAGACTGGGCTCGAGCATCATTTTTTAGATTTGTTTACATATTCTTCAATAGTATCCACACTTAAATAGACCATTATCTCATAAAAATAATAGTTCTTCATGGTTTTATGTAACATTTGGCATTGCTTTCATACCTTAATCTTGGGCATAAGGGCTCAAACCTATAGGTGGTAGTCATAGGGTCCTATGGAGTTTTAAACTTGGAAATTAGAGTCTATTATGGGATGAAATTGCTTGATAAGACTATAGAGTAATTTTAGTCTACGTTGTATTTTATTTTTTGACTCGAGCTACAATTTTGGTTCCTGTGTATCCTGGACATCATAGCAGAATTTTGAAGTAGAGGGCTGATTCATTTTGCCTAAGTGACAAAGTGCAATGAAAGTTGCCAAGTGTCACCCTATGATAGCAGATCCCTTTTCCCCTTTTTGTTTCCTTCATCTCATTTTTGCCCTAGTATCAAGTTCAAGTGGAAGATGCCAAGTGTCACCTTTCAAAGCATGAAGCTGACCACCTAGCACCCTCTAAATCCCCTTTTATAACTTTTGGGAAAATCGTGGAATGTGCCATGTACCTAGTAGCGGCTAAGCAGAATGCACCATGTGCCAGCATCCGTGTCTCATAAAGGCACCCTCATTTCATTCTACCTTTTGACAAAGACTTTCAATGAGCCAAGCAGTAGAGAGAGCAAAAAGTGCCAAGCGACAATCATGGAAGGCCCTGAACTACCTTTTTGAAGAAGCAGCGAAAGCCACCACGTGTCATCATCTGGGAGACTTTGGTCCAACACTTTCATTCAAAGCACATAAAGGTGTCATTTCATTTTTACTTAAGTATTGAAGTGCAATGGACGCTACCAAGTGTCACCTTCTGGGTCCCTCTCTACTCCATCCCTAGAGAAAGTAGAAGGTGCCACATACCCTTAGTCAAAGAAGCAGAAGATGCCACGTATCTTCCCAAGAGTAGTGGAGGTCACCATGTGTCAACCTCTGAGAGACCACCTTCGAGCCTAATTATCGAATGAAGATTGTGGTGGGTCCCGAATGCTATTTCAAAGGACTATGGAGGCACCGAGTGTCAACAAGTGAAAACTGCCATGTGCATCCATCCTTTCTTAAAGGTTACCCGAGCAAGGAATGTAGTGAGTTTTGTTTTGATAAAACTACAAAGTATCAAGAAAGTAGAAGCGGCCAAGTGTCATCCTCCGGTGTCTTCTAGACAAAAGGAGAGAAATTTCATAAATTGACTAAGTGTCCTCTTCCATTTCAATAGAACAGAGTGCCCGTCTACCTGTTACAGCAAAAATGGAGGGAAATTTAGTGAGAGTTACTCTGAGTAGATAAAATAGTGCACCGGGTAGATTTTTGGGGCTTGCAAGTATTAAAGACATCGTCTATTTGTCCCCTATAAGCAGGGCAGAGTAGATAGTTGAGTAGACAAACTAGGATGGAACAAAGAATTTTAGGCACAAAGAGAGGTACTACACAGGGATCTCCATGCCATAATTAGGGCAGTTATTGATAAGACCAGGATGCATCCAAGGCATTGAATGCACCATCTATTTTGTCCCCTGTGAGTGAAGGACGGAGTGGAATTGCATGGGAAAGAAAGCGACACCAAGAGACATCTGAATCTATATAAAAAGGATTGTAAAATCTAAAAGAAGGGGGGATTCTGTAGTTTCAGACTTTCTATAAGTTTGACCAGTAATATCATTTGCTCTTGTCTTAATTTTCTTAAGTTGTAAATTTGATATAATCGTGCATGTTTTTGTGCCCTTCATGTGGCTAAATAAATTAAGGAAATATAAGCTCCATGCCTTGGTTGGTGTTATCTGTGTCATTTACAAAGTAGTCTATTCTATAGATTTTTCTATAGTTGTGATTTAGAATGTCATTTGCTTTTATCTCATTTTCTTGAATTGAAAGGTTTACATAACTATACGTGACTTCTGCACCTCTTATGTGATTGGAAGATTCTATTAGGAAGATTGAACACTATGCCTTTGTTGACATTCTCTGTGTCTCAACGCAAGACTTCCCTATTGTAAGCCTCTATTTTTGTTATTTCAACCTTTTACATTGATCATGCACTTGTCTGATCTTAAATGTAATTAAATCCTATAATAGTCTCACTGCACATTGGTTAGGATTAGGATTACACTCAGGCGCATCACCATAGTTAGGTTTTAATTCCTACATTTTGCATTTCTATTTAGTCTCCTATCCCTTTCCCCCAATGCCCATACAAAAATAAGAGACCAACTTCTCTAAAATATGGAGGTTGTTTCAAGTCGCAATGGTCTCATAGCTTGAAACTTCCCATTGTTGATTGGTTAAGATCAAGCATAATTTTATGCCATCAACAATTTTTGGCACACTTGGTGGGACCCATATTTCAATGAGTTGAAGAATTTTGGTGTGTTCTTTATCCAGTTAGCCTTTGGAGGTTTTCAGCATAGTTAGCTTTGTGATAGAAGATTTTGAGAAGGAATTTTAATGGCATTATATCTCACATGCATGAATGTTTCATGAGTATTATGTCACATGATTATATTCTCCTATGTGAGGAGATAATATTATCTAGATTTGAGATCATGTGTCGAAGTGTAGAAGAAGTTATTAAGGTTCACAAATGGTTAATCAAGCATATTGAAAGGGTCCCCATAGTCATTTATGCAAAATTTGAAGTTTGAGCAAGATCGATGGTGCGTATTACTCCAAAGAGTTAGGAAGTAGTGAGATGAGGATAAGTGCATGATGTTTAAAATATAAGCAAAGGTATAGGATAAGGATATAATGGTAAGTGATTATTTATACAGATTGATTGAATGGTAAGCACTAATAGTTAAAGACTTGACTGATCTACATATATTGATGGAGCATGTTTAGTCAACATTTTAAAATTACATGAGATGAGGTAAAAGTGATTAAGGTTTAATGTTTAGCATTGGTAGACTTCGCATTAAAGTTTATACATGATTGAAGGTGTAAGATTGATCCAAAACTGAGAGGACACGAGATTCAAGAATTGTGTTTGAAGGTTAACTATGACCATTTGAATTTAACATATGAAAAAACTAGAGATCTATATTTTATCCATATCTTTTAATAGAAGTCAAATTTGATAGTGCTGTAAAAAACAAAGATGTAGAGGACTCCATAGAAAATATAATGAACCTAATTACAAGGTAAAATGTGTATATTCAAATTTATTGAGCCTATAAGTTGACTATGTGTTTGTTCTTATTCTGTAAGTGACTCGAGAAAGATATTTGAGCTTGTATTGATGATGGTCTTGTGATCACATTAGTCTCTAGTTGTTATACACTAGATCTCAAGTCATGCATCGAAACATAGTCAAATATATGAGGGTGAAAAGTTAGCTTCTTAGTCAAAATTCATTGTTTTTCCAAATTTAGCTAAATTTGCATGTGGCTAGAAAGAGTTGAGTAAGTAGTTTGATGATGGAATATCTCACACATGTGGATATTTAGGGGAAGGAGATCATATGGGTTTGTTTAATTTTGAGCCTAGTTTATTTGTACTAAATTTTATATCATGTGATGAAGCATGTTAAAAGATGTTCATGTACAAATTTGGGTTCCCAAGCAATTTGAATGTGTTTTCCCATACTTAGCCATTTTTATAATGTGGCAAGAAGAGCCAAGTGAGCATTTTGATGGTGTTATATTTTACACATGTGATGGTGTCAAGATAAACTAATCATATGGGTTTGTTTAGTTTTGATCATAGTTGATTTGTCCTAAATTTGAGACCATGCACTAAAGTGTAACTAAAGTTATGAAGGAGCAAAGTTGATCTCCTAAACAAATTTTAAGCATAGTTAGCTCTATGATAGAAGATTTTGAGAAGGCATTTTAATGGTGATATATCTCTCACATGCAAAGGTTTCAGGAGTAGTGTGTCACATGGTTAGATTATATTATATGATGAGATCATTTGGTATAAATTTGATGTTATGCATTGAAGCATAAAAGTTATTAAGGTTAAAAAATGGCTATTTAGGCATATTGAAAGGGTCCCCATACTTAGTCATTTTTGTACAAGTTAAAGTTTGAGCCAGATCAATGGTATGCATTGCTCTAAAGAGTTAGGAATTAAAAATATGAGGATAGGTGAATGATATTTAACATCTGAGCAAAGGTATAGGATAAGGATCCAATAGTGAGTGGGTATTTGTACAGATTGATCAAACAGTGAGCATTGAAAGTTAAAGACCTAGCTGATCTGTAGAGATTGATAGAGTGTGTTGAGTCAACATTTTAATATTGCATGAGATGAGGTCAAAGTAACTAAAGTTTAATGTTTGACATTGGTGAAATTTGCATTAAATTTTGGACATGATCGATGGTATGATATTGATCCAAATTTGAGAGGACATAGCATTCAAACATTATGTTCGAAGGTTAACTATGACCATTTAAATTTAAATATTTGAATTTAACATAGGAAAAAAATAGAGCTCTATATTTTGTCCATATATTTTGATAGAATTCAAGTTTTATATTTATATAAAAATAAAATATGTATAGGACTACATGGTGTATCTAATGAACCTAATTTAAAGATCTAGAAGTGTGTACAGTCAAAGATATTGAACCTAAAAGTTGACTATGTGTTTGTTCTTATTCTGTAAGTGATCGAGAAAGATATTTGATCTTGTATTGATGCTATTTCGATGTATCATGATGTATTATATATTTTTAAGTGTTATAAACTCCATGAGGATGATCTGTATGTATTTTAAAGTTGTGATCAATCTATCTTGAGTATGAATAATGCTCAAAAAGTTGATTGTATGTTCAGTAATGGTGTTCCTATGTATAAGGTCTCTATTTGAGTTGATTAATTATACACATAGGTGAGATAAGATGATTGTGATTATTTGAAGATGTTTAAGGGGATATAAGGAGTGGACCCATGTATTTGAAATTGTTCATGTGTTCTTGTTTTACTCAAGTGTGTGATAAATGGGGAATGGGTTCACATAACAACTATAAGGGCCTTATTAAAAGGTATAGTTCCTTAAGGGTAATCCATATATTCTATGGCATACCTATGAATATTTTTTTGAGACATGTCTTCATGTGAAATATGAATTAAGGGATAAGGCATGCCTAATGGCTGACTAAGGTGTTGATTATCAAGATTGCTATATAAATAGTGAAATAAAATATGATGATTTCTAGACTTTAACTGAGAGACTTGGGGGTAGATTAGAGAGAGGCTTGTGTGTGTGAATAGTGGAGTGGAGTGGTAAAATGCCATGAGGATGAGATGAAGAGTAGAACAAATTGATGACTATTTATTTAACTTATTGGTCATAATTAGGTTGGTAGAATAGTTCTCTTACAAATTGAGTGTGAGTGAAGGTGAAGAGTGATAAGCAGAGGTTCATCATCAGGTGTTGTAGACATCAGTGTAAAGGTGGATGTGTTTAGAGGTGTTATTGTGGTATCTCAACATCTAATGTGGTTGTAACCTCCTTGTAAGATAAAACTTGATAAAAGGTCTGGTTGTTACAACTCAGCTAGACATGTGTGCCAACACCTTGTGGGATTCTATTCTCACTAAATAGGGATTGTAGTTCCTTTATCATTTGTAGATAGTCTAAATTGGATCTTGTTGTTATAGGATAATAGTCTAATTATAAGTTCTAGTGGGTTTTATTCTCTAAGAGGGTTTCCCATGTATGTCATGTGTTATGTAATTGATCTTGTATTATCTCTCTTGATCATTTATATGAATGTTGTATATGCTTCATGTATACTTGTGGTAGATAATTAAGTATTTGTAAATATCATAATTGAAGTTGGATTAATTGGCTCATTGATTCACCCCCCACTCTCAGTGATTATACCTCTAACAAGACGGCCTTGGGTAAACAATTATTAAAATGCTTTTTAATATTTTGTGGTTTGGTAATGTGTGAATAAAAGAGAAAATAGTGAAACTAAAAAATATATTGAAAACCACCTAATTAGACTATGTGATCTATTCTAAGCATGCAAGCAACACGAAATGAAAATATGAGCTAATTACTAGTATATAAGTGTTAATTCTAACTTTGAAACATAGTACAACGTCATTTTAGACAATAGTTATGAAGAGAATACAAAACAAAGTCAATAATGTCATTTCTATACTCCATAAGCAAGGTTCAAAAATATATCTACATCAATAGTGTCGACCTAGTTTTCCAGACATAATACAAAATATAGAATTAAGTTGATAGGTTTAACCTAGTTGGTTATATATTGGTAGTTTTAAATAATACAAACTATTAAAAATATAACTATAACAAATGCTAGAAATGATAGAGAAGGATAGAAAGGAACCTTGGTGGGTTGGAGGATGTAGAGGAAAATAAGATTGTTGTTAAAGTACCCTAATTTATACTTATAAATTTTGATAACTGTGTCGATTGGGTCAACCTAGCTTTATAGATCCTATTTTTAAAAAACATGTAAAAAGTACTATGTCAATAGGGTCAACCTAGTATGTTTTTTGGAAGTATATAAATGCACAGAGTTAATAGGGTCAACCTAGTAGGCTAATCTAGATACCTAAAAGTGTACTATGTTGATAGTTGACCTAGTATCCTAATCTAGATGTCTGAAAGTCTAAAAATTTATATTGTGTCGACTGGGTCGACCTAGTATCCCAAACCTAGTAAAAATCTTACACAGATAGAACAAAGTCATTTTGATATGACTGTGTGTTAAACTTGCACAAAAAAGTAAAATTATGTTGATAGAGTTGACCTAGTGTCATAAATATATGATAATAAAAATAATAAAATGATGAAAAAAGTGAAATAAATGCTGAAAGGGTTAGATTCACATTGGGTTCACCAGAATGTATTCAATCATAAATTCATCATATCTATAAATCAATCCTAGCTCAAAGAAGATACATCATACCATACACTTCTGATTGGGAACACATTTGTTAAGTGAGAGCATGACCAATATAGAGATCCACTAGACCTGATTAAGGGATCTCTTATCTTAATACACCATGCTAAGGAGGGTTATAGAGCCTCTAGTCTAACACAATCATCTAATAACCCTAAAGGGGTCATAATTTTTGATATTTCACCTAAACTAATAACAAGTAAATTGAATCTAATCTAGTGCTCACCAAAGCTTGTGGCACAAAGTGGGGGTTAGAAACAATAAAACTAAACATGCATAGAAGACATATACTCATGTCAATATATATATATATATATATATATATATATATATATATATATATATATATATATATATATATATATATATATATAATCCTAATGCATGTAAGAGAAGTATAAATGCATATCTATCTACTCTTACAAAGTAAAAAAAAGGTTAATACTTACTTTTAAAGATGAACCCATCAAGCCTCAATCTCTCCCTTGGCCAAGGTGATTCATAAGAGGTTGTTGTGGTATGTAAGGATGACAAAGAAAAATCAGCTCTAGGATACACAACCTATCAATACATCCAAAATATTTATCCATAAGACAAGATTCGTATCTTCAAAGAAAGTATAGAACCCTAAGCTTTGCTTATCAAGTAGAATGGTCAATAAGAAGATGTTCATTCAATATTACTTCTTATTATTCTCATAATAAATGCTATAAATTAACTTGTACATATATGTGGATTTAACCCTAAACCCTTCCAAAAATCTTGGTTGACAGGGTCGACCCAGTCAACCTAGCACAATTTTAGATAATAATTTACTAGGTCATGGGCTAGGTCAGCCAAAGGCCAAACTAATTCCTAAGTAAAAAAACCCAAAACTATATAGGTTCAACCCAATCAACCTAGTATAGATTATTGAAAAATGGGGATTAAGGTGAGGAATAGGGGGATAAAATGATTGGAAAGGATACAATAGAGAAGAAAAAGCTTAGGGATAATGGTTTTAGGAGACAAGTGTGGAGATAACAAATGGAAAAAGGGAGGATAATACTAAAAATAACCAATGGTCTACCCACACCTTTCTTGATGTACCCTTCAAGGCATGCACTTAGAGAGATTGAGACTCGATGGGTTCTTACAAGATATAAAGTGTCAATAATCGATAAAAGTTTAAAAATATTATATGTATAAAGTACCATATTAGTTTACCTAAGAAATTCTCAGGGTCCATTTTGATGTCTATATTTTTCCTACTAGTTCATTTTATATATTTATCTCAATTTCAAATTAAAATATTAAAAAAAATTGACATTTTCAATTGCTTACATGTGTTGCACTCGTTGTGGCCACTATATGTCCTTCATGTCTAAGTTGCCATCTCCTCACCATTATGGTTATTGGGTCTCCAAATAGGTCTCTCAGAGATCTATTTTATCATAATAGTAAAAATAAAAAATGAATTATTTTTCACCCTATTTATATTTACTATTCAAAATTATTTACCTTTCAAACATTCACCATCATATTTCATATTTTGATCATATCTTTATCTCTACTAGATCTTTTTCCAAACCATAAAATGTTTTGGAATGCTGACATCATACATAATTATTTTGTATGAAATCATAAATGCATTATGTCTATAAATCAATCCTAGTTTGAATAAGATAGAGCATACCTATACTTTTGATTGGTAATATATTTGTTAAGGAGGAGCATGACCAATATGGGGATCCACTAGACTTGATTAGGGGATCACTTATCATAATACACCATGATAGGAAGGGTTCCAAAGCCTAAAGTATAACACAATCATGTAACAACCCTAAAAGAGTCCTAGGTTTAATGTTCACTCTATTCTAATAAACAAGAAAAGTAAATCTAATCTAGTGCTCACTAATGCTTGTGGTACAAAGTAGGGGTCAAAAATAAAATAAACTAAACTAAGCATGCATAGAAGACATATACTCACATCAATGTATATGGAATATTAATGTATGAATGAGAAGCACAACTACATTATCTATTTAATCTTAGAAATAAAAAATAAAGTTAAGAATATTTACCTTGAAGATGAATTTGTCAAGTCTCAATCTCTCCCTTGGCCAAGGTGCTTCACAAGGGATTGTTGTGGTATGTAAGGATAACAAAGTCAAATCAAATAAAGGATACATAACCTATCTATAGATCCAAAATACTTCTCCATAAGATGAGATCCATATCTCCAATGAAAGTATGAAACCCTAAGATTTATTCTTCAAGTAGAATGGTCAATAAGTAGATGTTCATTCACACTTATTTTTATTCACTTATCTCTTATCAAATGGTTGGAAATGAACTTGTATATATAGGTAGATCTTTCCCTAAATCCTTTTGAATATGTTGGCTATATGGGGTCAACCTATTTGACCTTGTATGTTTTTGGAAGATAAATCACTAGGTCCTGAGCTAGGTTGTTTGAACGGATACAAAAATCTAAGTGAAAAATATTCCTAAATAGTACAGGGTGATCCAGTTGAACTTGTATAGTAGTCAGAGGTTAAAAACTATATAGGGTCGACCCAGTCGACCTAGTACAATCAACTAGTGAAAGGGGGTCAAGGAAAGAACAAGGAAGATAAAGATATGACAAATGTTTAGAATGGGTACAATAGATAAGAATAAGCTTAGGGTAAATATTTTTAGGAGACAAGTGTGTATATGGCAAGTGTCAAAAGGGAAAATAATCTTACTAAGCACTAATGGTCTATCCACCCTTTTCATGGTGTACCCCTTAAGGTGTGGACTTATAAATATTGAGACTCGATGGGTTTCTACAAGATACAAAGTTTCAGTAAGTGATAACAATTTGAAAATATTATGTGTATACATATGACCCACTTGAAGCTTGTCACATGTCACATAAGTACAACATGGGATGGTGCTTCAAGATAGAACATGATAACCTACAACATTGATGCTAAGTAAAGTGTAGTAAGCAAAAAATAAGATAAATGAAAGGACAAAATTGAAAAATAAATGCCTTTACTTACCTTAGTGTTTTAGATAAAGAAGTAGATTGTAAGATATGTGAAGGTATCCAATGTAAAGAACATAGGTGAACCTATAGAATTTAGTGCAAAAATAGCCATGGAAAAATCATTACTTAAGTTTTTATTTTGAAATAGAGGCTAGAGATAGATAGATATTATGAGCTATAATAGTGATATAATATCCATTTAAGTGTGATTTTGTAGGTGTAGATGAGGATGAGGAGGAGAGATGGGGGTCCCTTATGAGGAGATCACTCCATGACATCTTGGATGAGACTCTACATCCATATGACCCTACTACATTAGAGGAACCCAGTGTAACATCTACCCCAACTCAAGCAAGCTAGTGCGGATTAGCTAGAGAGTCATCAAGGTAGATATGAGTATAGAGAGAGAGAGGATATAACTACCAATAGATATGGGTGCAGGTGAGATACGAGCATGGTAGGCCCTAGTAGAGGAGAGATCTACACATTTGGCTATAGTGATGAAGATGACACAGACATATACAATGACCCTAACCTAGTTGGCATAGGCATAGGTGAAGGGAGCATACTTACATGGATAGGTAGAGGGATTGAGATCTTAGATGGTCTCTTTATAGTATATTATTTGGAAGAGTCAGATTGAGGACTTAGAAAGTAGTGTGGCTAGGCCATGAGATAGATAGGATGGGGTCTAGGCATAGAGTTGGATCATTATATATAGTTGTACTTATTGTATCAAAAACCCATGATATATATATATATATATATATATATATATATATATATATATATATATATATATATATATATATCATTTTGGCATATTGATGTTGATTGTGTATGTTTTCATCATTATGGTTATGGTTGTGGATGCTTTGGATATATTTATTTCTAGCACATGTATTTAGATTTTATTGTATATGCTATATGAAATATATGAGATGTGGTTTCTTTTCTAGCATTATGTAGAACACATACATGGTTAAAAAGAAAGAAACATGAAAAAAAGACTTGGTAAAAATATAATCAATCAAAAATGTACTACACACTATTTCAAGTTGGAAAATGCATAATAACAATAAAATGACTAAGTATAAAGAACCAAGGGATGGTAAAACAAGATGGTAAGAAAAATGTTTTTAAACCAAAGTGAAATATTTTTGCACCAAATTAAAACAAGTAAAATCATACTAAATCACATTGGTAAGTATGAAAATAATGTAATAAAATGGAAGGTATGTAAAAGGGCACAAATGGTATTAAAAAATAATAATTAAGCTAATCAATTATACTAAATAACATTGGGGAGTAAAGATAAAAAAATGGCAAAATATTAGTCTTAAATTTATCACCCTATTTCAAGTTGGAAAGTATGAAAAATTCAAGAAATGATTGTATTCTTACATGCACTCATAAAATATAAAGATAAGAGAAAAAGAGAAATGAATTAAGCATAAAACACACTAAATCAAGCTAGGAAACATGTCAATGATGCGTAAATTCATAATCAATCACATCTTATCTCATATTTAACACGTAATTTTGTTTGTGACTTATATTATTGGAAATTTTTATGAGGAATGTTGGGTCCTATTTGTGGTCTTATACTACAACTCAAAAAGATAACACCATTGGAGTGTAATAAATAGGAAAAAGTAGGTAATAAAGGATGTGGGTAATAGAAGGGGAAAAGGTGGTAATTTGTGAGGAACATTAGGTCCTATCTACAATCTTACAAAGAAACTCACAAATGAGATCCTAAGGGGAGTGATCAGTAGATAAATCAATATTTATCAAGAGGAAATATGTGGGATATATATAATGAAAAAGGAGTGTAAAATATAAAGTCTCAGACATCTTATGAGAATACCTTAGGAGACAAGAGGCATACTAAGGACATGAGAAGACACTAAGTGACTAGTGACCATCAGTGTACAAAGGAAGCATGTTCTCTATAGACACAAAGCTTTGTAGGAATATAAGCATGCTATTATGATCAACTCATGAAGGTAGATTGTTATAAGAAAAGGTAAAATGAACCTACCTTCCCATAATGTGTTCCCCATTCTTTAGGAGCCCTTATAGAGTCATCAATCTACTACAAAGATTGGGTACTTATGTGAGAAAGTAAGTAGCACTAAGATATTTTTTATTCTCCTATTTTAATCTACTAGCCTATCAAACCCCAAAGGACCTTGACTCTATCGTGAGGCCAACTATGGAGTTTGAGCTTCAAATAGAAGGAGATGTGTTTTGAATCACATATTTTAGTGTGATTTGACTTTTAAGAATATTTTTGCCTTTTATATCATTGATTTTTGTAAAATGATTTAGCTTTTAAATTTTTATGGATTTTTAAGATTCCTCCTCCATATTGATTTGGAATGACCCATCATGAAAGATGTAGTGATACACAAAAATGAGCTTTAGGATAAGGCTAAATGAAGCTAAGTAACCAAAGATAAAGATCGACTAGGACACTTAGGCTTAATAATGAATGAGCATGTGATCTCAAGTCTCAACCATGTATATTCTTAGTTTATAAAAAATGGAAGAAGGGAAAAATGAGATCCAAAGGTGGATTGGTAAAATGAAAGTATAATGAGATGCATTATTTTTTAACTAATCACATGGTAAAAGGATATGATGGCCAAAGGGAATAAGGTTTGTATAGCCAAGTCACAATGATAATTAACTTTGAAAAAATAGAGATAAGAAAGAAAAAATCATGAAGGCAAGAAGTGAGTTTTGAGAAAAGCTCAAGAAAGAAAGAGAAAACAATGATAAATAAAGATAATCATATGAAAATATAAATGACAATATAAGCAAGATAAAAAATGTAAGATCATTATATAAGAAAACTATAAATTTGACACAACATCAAATGATATAAGAAATAGATAAAAAATAAAATTGGAACACACATCCAATCAAAATATAAATGTAAAGGAACCATGCATGTTTTCATAAGTATTGATAAATCTTCCCACACACATTATACAAGACATCAAACAAATCTCTATGAAGCTAGATATAAATTTCTGCTAATGTCTCATCAATCTTCAATGAAAACTAGGAAAATACTTCTCTTAAAATCTCTTCAACCAAAAAAGTAGGAATACTTGATGAATCATTATAAGGAGTGAAATTAGGCAAGGGATGCTCAGGATAATGTGTGAGAGCAAGATCTATGGGTGAGGGACTCATGGGTGGAGAAGGATACCCAGTGAGGGAATGTCCATAGGTGAAGGAATCATGGGTTGAGGAATAAAAGGTGATGAAGGGACCACAAGATGGGATGAAACCTCTAAAGGTGGAGCCATGGGAGAAGAAGGAGAAGCCTTATTATGAAGATGAATTATGGGAGGAATGGAAGAAGGTCTGGGAATATCTATAAGGTGTTGTTGAAGGATGCATAAATGATTAGTGTGATGGGTGCCACATTGGTGCCATAGATAATACACCTCACCATACTTAGGTATATATTCAAGTAAAACCTTCAAGGGAGGCATGGCTTTGTCTGAGGAAGGAGAAGAAGATGTAGAGTATTAATATACTATCACAACTTACGACAATGGGTAGAAGAATGATTATCTATCCCATGGAAGTAAAAAATATGTTTTTGAGTGGCCTTAAGAGAAACACTCATGAAGGAGGTGTAAAATGAGTGGAATAAGATAGAGAAAACTCATCAGCCCATCTGATGGGAAATAGAGCCATCTGAGGCAAGGGAAGCAAACCATCACCAAGGGAAGGTGTTGATGGAGGAGGAATAGAACTAGGCTCAATGGGATGAGAAATAGGGGTAGGTTCAGTGAGAGAAGGAGTGAGAATAGGCTCATATATAGTAGATTTGGGAATGGGATCTAATAAGGGATCTGATGAGGGGGGAATGGGATATACATAAGGTATAAGAAGGGTCTCACTAATCTCAGGAGTAAACCAACTATGCTGATTAGGGTACCTATAAAAATGGTAAGGCTTGATCATAAAATGATTTATGAGCATACTCCTATGAGGATCCTCAAAAATTGGAGGTGTTGGGGCCATCTCTACCTTGAAATAAAGAGTAAAAATACTAAAATTAGGAATTATAAATGAGGGAAAATGGTAAGATACATGAAAAGACTTAAGTAAATAAGAATTATAAAGGATTATCTTGGCATCATGAGCCTGTAAAAGACTACCTAAGAAAAGATCATCTAAGGAATAACCATATTTATAATCTAGGGTGTGAACATCAATGACACAAGTAGGGATAACCTTTTCATCTAAATAAGCATGATGAATATAATATCGAGTCTTGGTTAAAACTATGAGAATATCATCATAAGGAGGCTTATGAGAATGAGGTTGTAAGGAAGTAAGAAGCTATGAGATGAGGTGAGGTGAGAGATCAATTTTTTTAATATTTAGGTTAATCTCATCAGGCTCATCATCATTGAAAACTAAGATGTTAGGATGAATGTTCCCAATGAATTTGGGATGTCCATTGTAATCTCATGTTAAATTAATAGGAGAGTTAAGAAGTTGAGACTCATGAAATGAAATGTTGGGCAAATTTTCAAGAGTAAGAATCTTGAAGACACCACGGTCTTGGAATTATTAAAAATTACAAGGGTTAGTGTCACCTTGAATCCTATAAATGGATCTATTATGAGGGAATTTAACATATTGGTAGGTGGAAGAAGCAATATCTCTCATATTATGAGTCCATGACCTACCAATCAAGATGT
Organism: Torreya grandis; assembly: GCA_037957365.1. NCBI lineage: Eukaryota > Viridiplantae > Streptophyta > Pinopsida > Cupressales > Taxaceae > Torreya > Torreya grandis. The sequence goes on from JARHVA010003917.1 coordinate 104,573, forward strand.
TATAAGAAAGGGGGAAAGTTAAATATCATCACCTTCAAGAAAATGGTGATAGGTGGGATAGTAATGGGAAGCCACACATAACCTAGAGGAGGAATTTACCTTCTATCATATCCTTAGTAGGTGCTGTGTGTAGACTTGAGATTACATTTTGAATATTTAAGGGTCTTAATGAAGTTAAGATAAGAAATGTAGGTAATATAACTCTCATCAATAAATGCATGCTTAACTTTGATATCACCTATTGAAACACTAATAAATAAGGGAGGATCATCCACATGAAGCAAAATATCATTAGGAATCATAAAAGCTATAGGAAATTTTAAAGAGAGAGAAGTGTCCATAGTTTCATTAACATTGATAGACATCACTTCACATTATTGTAATATACTATCCTTAGATCTAGATAAGGCTATGCCTCATCCTACTAGAGGAGGATGAGGGATATTTATTTCAAACAATATTTTCATAAGATGGTTTTTGTGACATGGAAAATTCCTCATAAGCTCAAGGAATGAAATTTGGGATGGGAGATTAGTGAGTTCCATGATGGGATCCCACTCATCATAACCCATAAAAAGGTTGTTAGTTATAGGTTCATAATGATTAAGGAGGTCATCATAAGGATGAATGAAAGTGTATTAAAACTTATGTTGATATTAAGTAGAAGTCTTAGAACAAGGTTGTAAATCATGTTGTGAAGGTGAATTAGTTTGTTCAAGTTGATTTTGAGAAATGGTAGAATAAGTGTTAGTATAAATTTGAGTATCATTAGTGTTATAAGATGATGAAAGAGTGGTGTAAATAAAAAAGGAAGTGTTATACAAGGGAGAATCATAAATTAGATCATCAAAAGTAATAAGGTCATCTTGCCCCAACTTATTTAAATGAGTTAGAGAAGAATCCTAGATAACACGATATGTTCTAGATGAAGGAGGAGTGTAGATAGGTTAAGAATCAATAAAAGCAACCACCCTTCACATATTAATCATGTTAACCATATTATCTTTAGAAGTGGTTTCAACAAGAATTTATACATTATTATTGGAAGGGGTGACTTTGTCTTGATTTTCTTGGATAGGTTGATGATTAGGAAGAGGGTCTTTGTAGATAGTTAAATGAGCATTAGCTTGGTTCAAGGCTTGAGATTTATCATGTGATTTATAGTCCTTAAAATCAATTTCATAATATTATTGATTCCTTTTAATGATAGAATCATGATCAAAATTGGGACCCAAAATAAAGTCCATAGCTAAATTATGAAGTTGTTTATAGGTCTCATGAGAATGACCACAACTAGCATGAAACCAACAAAACTTGTTTGGATCATACTAGGATTTCATAGGATGGATAGGGTCAATTTATCTAATAATAGGCCTAGGTAGATTCTTAATTAATTTAGCTAAGGATAAAGTTTTATGAACATTAATGTTGTTATGTGAAGATAAGTGAGGATTGGTATATTGATGAGAAGGGGGAGCTAGTTCTGATGAAGGGGTAGGAATGACAGCTTGGACATTATGAATGGTGTCATAAGAATCCATAACAACATCATTGGTAACATTAAAATTTTAATTCTTAAGAGATGAGGACCTATAGAAGGTTTGGGTGGCTTGAATTGATGCATAAGGAAATCATGTCATTTATTTTGGTCAATAGCCTCCTCCAATGTACATGGAGAGAGAGTGTGTGGACTTGATATTAAAATTTAGGAAAAAGGTCTTTGGTAAAGAGATGGAAAAGATTATCATTAGCCATGTTATGTTCATATTTATTTGACAAAGTTTTCCACCTTTTAATAAAGGCTTAAGTAGTCTCGTTTTCAAGTTGTTTGTAATTTATGAAGTGGACCAAAGTGTTTTTTGAAAGATCACTAGTTTGGAATTCTTGAACTAAATCATTCACTAAATATTCCAAAATAGTAATGGAATGAGTTCTAAGTTGGTTGTACCAGTCTAAGGCATCACCTGTGAGAGTTTTGGCTAATATTTTGGTATCAACAAAAAAATTTCAATTTGATCCAATCCTTATAAATATTTCCAAATGTTTTAAGATTAAGGGTGGAATCAGTTGATCCATTATAAGAAATTTTAGGTGTGATACCTTATATATCAATGTTAGAAATTTGAGTAGTGATAGGTTTGTTTTGGATATGATTAATGGTTTTGTTAACCAAAGGAGGTTGAGGAATGAGATTTCCTTGAGAATCTTGAAGGGGAGGAGGGGGAACATTCTAGTTATGTGTGCCCCAAGCCATTGGTTGAGGATGAGTTTGAATATGGCGAATGTGGTTTTGCATTCTCATCATTTGATTTATGTTATGAGATTCAAAGGTATTCATTTGATTCAGTGTTTGTAATAATAGTTGATATTTTTGATTAGCATTAGTAGAAGCATTAGAGGTAGTATTCGTGGTTTGGGTACCACTACTGGTGTTGATAGGAGCTTGAGAGGAATTATGAGAATGTGAGGTAGTAGTGGAATTTTTTTCTTGTGTAGAAAATGATGGACTAGTGAATGATTGAGAAGAAGCACTAGTAACATGATTAATTTGGGTATAAAATGATGCACTAGTGGAAGGATTAAGGATAGTGGATCTTATGAGAGACCCACTAGATGTAGAACCTACCATGTTAGTGGATATACTAGTCATGGAGGTTGAAGAAGTTATAAAAAAAGAGGTCATGGTATGAGAAGGGGTCATAAATGAAGAAAGAGTCTGAGAATCATAGAAAGTGGTACCCCTAATTCCATTTGAGAATGTAGGAGTAGGTGAATGAGACTCTTTAGATTGACCACTAATCATAATATTGTAAATGGTATAAGGATCTTTTCCTTGATGTTGAGGAAATTTAGTGATAAAGAAGATTGTTTCATGGGTATACTCTAATTTGGGTTGGTCTTCTAATGAGAAGAGATTATTACACTATGAAGAGGTATTAAAAAATGTCCTATAGTTTATTGTGTGAGTGGAAATAAAAACATTACTAGCATCTAAGAGAGGAGCCCTACTCTATCTATAGAAGAACCTATAAGGGTTGGTCAAATTCATCGTGTCTATTGACTACAACTCAGTATTGTCATCAAGAAGAAAGTCCATGATGAAGGGAAAGAAAGATAGATGAGAAATTAAGGAAATAAGAAATGATAGAAATAGTACATGGTTGACTGGGTTGAACTAGCACAAAAATAGGGTTTGTAAATAGTATAGGGTTGACTTAGTCAATTCAACACAGTAAAAAAAGGCTAGAAAAAGAGCAAATAGGGTATGTAAATAGTATAGGGTCGACTAGGTTGATCTGGTATAATGAACAGAGGCTATAAAAAGGTACTGGGGTGACCTAGTGTAATAGATAGGAATAATTAAGAAACCTATACTAGATTGTGAACTAAAACAAGATAATTTTTTCAAGTAATTTGAAAATAAATAAAATAAAGGAAAAAAATAATCAATTGGATCAACACTAGACAATCCAATTGAATCACACAACACAATACCTTGCACCAATACTAGCTAATGAAAATTTTTTCTATAAAAAATAAAATTGAGCAAAGAGCAAGTAATCAAATTGGAAAGTAAAGAGATAAATAATTTTTCAAATTGAATGCTTATTATATTATTAATATATGTTTTTAAATGTGATGGGAACTTGGCTATAAGCAAAGAAGTAAAAAGTAATTTAAGGATGGTTTTAGGTAGTTTGGGATGAAAGGAATTTATAGTGATAATGATATAGGCTTGGTATTAGGGCCTACCCACTCTATTCACATACTTTAGAAATAAGGGTGTTGGGTGCTTATAAAAAATATACCATTAACCATGCTTTATACTTGACCAGAACATCAAGTCAGCTTCCCCCTTGGTGGTGAAATCTAAGTAGGTTAGCCTTGGGTAGACAAATGTTAAAATGTTATTTATATTTTTTGATTTAGTCGTGTATGCATAAAATATAAAATAGTGAAGCTAAATGATTAATTTTAAAATAATTTAATTAATCTATGTGATCTATTCTAAGTATGCAAGCAACAAGAAATAAAAGTGTGAACTAATTATGAGTATATAAGGTTAATTATAATTTCAAAACAAGGGTAAATGTTTATATATTCAATAGTATATGAAAATAATATAGGAAAATGTCAATAGGGTCAATCCTATATAGTGGAAGCAAGGTTTGAAAATAAACAGGGTCGATATAGTTGACCTAGTTATCCAAACAACACATGAAACACATAACTAGTTTAACATGGTCGATCAAGTTGACTATGTATGGGAAGTTTTAAAGATTGAAAAATATAATAGGAAATACTATTAAAAAAGAGACAAATAGATATAAAATAACCTTAGTGGATCAAAGATGCAAAGAATGAATATTTTTATTCAAGAACCTTGATATATGCTTGCAAATTATGCTAACTGTGTCAACTGGATGAATCAAACTTTACAAAAACCTATTGCTAAATGCTTGAAAATGTACAAGGTTGAATGGGTCAACCTAGTAGTTTGGACTAAATTTTTAATATTTTAAAAACCTATACTGGGTTGACAAGGCTGATTTAATAGCCTATACCTAAAAACCTGCACACAAATTAGAGTTGGGTTGATGTAATTGACCTAGTATGGAAAATATATGATAAAAATAATGATGAAAAAGAATGAAATAATGAAATAAATATTTTAAGGGTTAGTTCATATTGGGTTCACCAAAATTTATGCAATCATAAATGAATCATGTCTATAAATCAATCCTGGCTCAGAGAATATAGAGCATACCTACACTTTTGATTTGGAATACATTTGTTAAGTGGAAGCATGACTAGTATGGGGATCCACTAGACCCATTTATGGGATAATTTTTTAGAATACACCATGATAGGAAGGGTTTAAAATCCTACATTATAATACAATAATGCAACAACCCTAAAAGAGTCCTAATTTTAAACTTCACTCTATTCTAATAAATAAGAAAAATAAATCTAATCTAGTGTTCACCAAAGCTTGTGGCGCAAAGTGGGGGTTATAAACCAAACAAACTAAACTAAACACGCATAAAAGACATATACTCACATCAATGTATACATAATATTAATGCATGGGAGATAATCACAACTACATTATCTATCTACTTTTACAAAGGAGAAATAAAGTTAGGAATACTTACCTTGAAGATGAACTTGCCAAGCCTCAATCTCTCCCTTGGAAAAGGTGTTTCATAAGAGATTTTTGTGATATGTAATGATAACAAAGATAAATCAGCTCTAGGATACACAACCTATCTATACATCCAAAAGGCTTCTTCACAAGAAAATATCTATATTTACAAAGAAAGTATGAAACCCTAAGATTTATTTCTCAAGTATGATGTTCAATAAGCATATGTTCATTCACACTTATTATTATTTACTTCTCTCTTATAAAATGGTTAGAAATGAACTTGTATATAGGTAGATATTGCCATAAATCCTTTAAAATATGTTGGTTGTACAGGGTCAACCTAGTTGACCCTATAGGTTTTCAAAAGATAAATCACTAGGTCCTGAGTTAGGTTAGTCAAAGGGATAAAAAAACTCTAAGTGAAAAAATCCCTAAATAGTATAGGGTTAACCTAGTTGACCCAATCAACATAGTATAGTCAACTGGTAAAAGGGGGTCAAGGCAAAAATAGGGAAGATAAAGATATGACAAATGTCTGGAATGGGTACAATAGAGAAGAATAAGCTTAGGGTAAATGGTTTTAGGAGACAAGTGTGTAGACGAAAAGTGGAAAAAAGGAAACCAATCATATGAAGCAACAATGTTCTTCCTAACCCTTTCTTGGTGTACCCTTTAATGTATTCACTCAGAGATATTAAGACTCGATAGGTTAAAAATAAAAGTTTAAAAATATTGTGTAGACACATTTCACCTATCATATGTCTATATTGCAAAATTCTAATTTTTTGTTCTTTTCTACTAAGCTCTATAGGTTTGCCTAATTTTCTCTACATTGGACAGCTTCACATTTCTTACGTCTCCTTATTTATCCATAGCACTAAGGTAAGTAAAGTTATGTGTTTTTCAATTTCATCCTTTCATTTATCTTTAATGCAATTTATTAAACTTCAGCATTATGTATTTCTATGTTCTTTTCCCAAAGCACAATCCTATGTTACACCTACATGAAATATGATGAGCTTCGAGTGTGACATATGTGTATATATAATATTTTAAAAATTTGTCAATTACTAATGCTTTCTCTCTTATAATAACCTATTGAGTCTCAATCTCTCTAAGTGCACACCTTAAGGGGTACATCAAGAAAGGGGTAGGCAGACCATTGGTGCTTTGTAGGATTGTTGTTCCTATATTAACACTTGCTAGCTACATAACAATATCATAAAAATATTACCATAATCTTTGCCTTATCTTTTGTTCCCTCTAGTCATTCTCCACCTTCATTAACACTTCCCTAGCCTAAAATCCTTTTTGATGGTTTAGATTACACTATCAACCCCATCAACCTTGTACTCTAATTAATAAAACTTATTTAGGGTCTAGGTCAGCTAGGGGCCAACCTAGACTAAGACCTAATTTTTTCTTGTCAATAAAAGAACAAGGTTCATTGGGTCAACCTTGTCAGTCTAAAATTTAGAAAAGGATTAGGGTTAGATCCATCTATATAAACACATCCATTTCATCATTTCTAGAGAAGAGAAGAAGAAGAGATATATATTGTGCATCTACTTATCCACCATTTTACTTAAAGAGCATAGCTTAGGGTTCCATAATTTCTTTTGGGGTATAGATCTTGTCTCATGGAGAATTCTTTTATATGCATTGATAGGTTGTGTAGCCTAGAGTTGATTTATCCTTGTCATCCTTATATACCAAAACAACATCTTGTAAAGAACCTTAGCCAAGGGAAAGATTGAGGTTTGATGGGTTTATATTTAAAGGTAAGTATTTATAACTTTGTTCTTCTTTTGTAAGAGTAGATAGATATGCATTTGTACTTTTCTCTCCCATGCATTAATATTTAGTATACATTGAGATGAGTATATGTATTCTATGCATGTTTACTTTTAATTTTTATTACCCCCATTTTTTTCCATAATATTTGGTGAGAACTATATTAGACTTTACTTTTTATTAGTTTAGTGAATATGAAAACACATGACCTAATTAGGATTATTGCATAATTTTTGTTGACTAGAGGCTTTGAAACCCTCCCTAGTGAATTTATTATGGTAAGAGATCCCTTGGCTAGGCTAGTGGATCCATCTTGGTCATGAACCCAAATATTTGATGTGTTAATAATCATAAGTATAAGTAGGATTTATCATCTCTAAGCTAGGATTGATTTATAGATCAATTGCATTTCCCTTTGGATACACATAGTTGGAAGACCATTCTATTAATCCTCAATCAAAACTCATCCCATTAGAATAAATGCATACATATGAGGTGGGTGAATCAATAAAATTAAATGATAAGGAATTGGTTATGGACATTATTAAAGATATTAAGAAAAAAATCATAAGTTAGTGTAGAGCAAAAGGAGACAGTTCCAAATCTCCCTCTTTTTATAAATTTAGAAAATCCTCATTACATAGTTACATATTAGTATGATAGTGATGATTTTAAGCAAGATATAATAGCTAATCATTTGTGCAAGCTAAATTTAAATCATATTAAACTAGATGATTAATATTATCATACTTATTTCACACTTGTTGGAGTTATAGAATACTGGGATAATTCATATGTGAGCAACATTGATAATTCAAAAAGTTCCCACTAAAAAACAATTCCATATTTACAAAGGAAAAAATAAATTCAAGACAATTAACATAATTATAATATAAACATTTGTTGCATTACTAACTCACAAGAACAAAAAAATAAAATTCAATCTCTATATATAAGTATTGCATCACTTGAGGATAAGATTACACATATCCACAATCTCAAGCATGCTAGTGTCAATTTCACCTTTGCATCTCCATTAAATAATTTTGTTCCCCAAAATATTTCATCTCAATTATGGGTAAAAAAATTAAATACATCTTTAATCAATGGTTCAGATAGTTTGCACAAGGTTAATGACAATCCAAGTGAAGTTATAAGAGATAAGCTTTGAAACAAGTTAATCACTTTGTATCTTATGCATCCTATAAATAAATCCATATATTATTATGATTATCATAGAATATATGTAAATAATACATATTTTTGTTATGTATTATAACAAAAGATTCAAAATCAAGGCATGATTGTTTTAAGACAATCACCAATCAATCTTAATAAAGACAAGGCCACTATTTTTTAGTAATGAAGGAAGTTTAAATAATCTTTTGAAATAGTATACAAATTTGTTCAAAATACAAAAAACTTAAAAAACTCAAAAATACAAAAGTATTGGGAAGAAAATGGAGCTGAGTAGAAAAAGGAGCAGAGGGAGGAATTTGAATTTTGGAGATGGGCAGGAAGAGGGGGAGAGCAAAGGAGATGATCCAAACCCAGATCTAGCTAGTATCTTGACAGTGAAAAGGCCCATTAGTTGGGAAAGAACTAGTGTAGAAGATTGGTAGAACCTAATTTTTGAAGCTAAAGATTTTGGGTGGGGTTTGTCAAAGAAATCAAGAGTGAAATATTTGCTAAATTTAAGCAAAAGACACACATGTTTTAAACTATGTTCGATATAACTAAAGAATAGAATAATACCTAACATCATCCTCTAAAATTTTAAATGGCTTACTAGTTAAGAGAGAATCAAAGTGGAAGCTTGGTGTGCACCAAATATTGGAGTAGAAGATCTTGGGTGGGATTTGTCATAAAAACCTAGAGTATAAGATTAGTTGATGTTAAGTGATAGATCCATATATTGAAGAATGTGTCTGGAAAGATGTCAAACTAATGGAATAACCAAGGTATAAGGTGGTATTATTCTGATGGATTCAAAGCAAAAGTGTTGTTAAGTGATAGATCCATATATCTATAAGACTTCTAATATATTGGGTAAGACAAAAGATTGGTAGAATTTTAGAGTCTAGAGCTTGTTTCATCATGAAGGAAAATTATCCCATTTCAAGGCAAGGTGGAATTATCTTCCCTTTAAGATCCTATTTTATGTGTGTTTTTATCCTATGGGAGTATATTTCACATAGTTTGTTGGTTTTTCATTTATCTCCAACTCCTATTGGGAAAGGGAGGAAGCTTGGTTATTTTTCTTGCTATCATCCATTTTATACCATGTACTAATATGTTGTTAGGCTACTAATGGTTTGGATATATAAATTTGAGATCTAAAGGAAGTCTATCTTTTTTTATTTTATGTGAACCCCATGAATTAGGCCAATGTTTTTTAGGGTTCAAAGGTGGAGGTTATAAGACTATTATTCAAATTTCTCTACCTTCACAGGGCTAAAAATTTGTGGGCCTTGATGGAGGAAGTTAGAAGACTCCTCATCAAAACATTTGGGGTTTAGGTGGATAATAGAGGAATCTAACCTTTCCCTCCTTTTATGGATGTTAGAGGATTCCAATTTGTTGTCTTTTGGGAAGGGTGGATGTTAGAGGATTTCACCCATCTCTTCTAGTTTCTAGGGTTTGCTAGTTGATTGGCCCATTGTGCAATAGTCATCCCAAACACCATTATAGGAAGAGGGATGATGATATACGTATTGATAAGGATTATTTAGACAAATTAGTGATAAAGGTGATTTATGATGGGTTGAGTAGTTCTATTTTGTATCAAGATATTTTTAGATGGTTGAGGATGAGTTGGATAGTTCCTTATTGTGATTTAACTATTGCTTGACTTAGTGGGTGTGTAAATCCATTAGTTGTGCTTAAATTATGTGGAGTCTATGTAGGTGTTTCAAAGAGGTATAATATTAGCAAAAGACTATCTGATCCTAGCTAGATTTTATCTTATTTTGGAAGTTTTGGGGAAGCTCTATTGAAGTTTGAAAATATTTGTCTATATTTTCTATTCGATGAGGATTTGTCTCCCTTTATTAATAAATTATTGAGGATGATTTTCCTATTGCCTTACTATGATTTAGATATTTTTTGGATCAGTTTGTGTATATGCTCATTATTTTTGCTTCAAATCTATGGAAGCTATATGGATATTTCAAGGACATAAAAAATTAGTGAAAGACAGTCTACTTTTGGATGTACTTTATTCTATAGTAGAAGTTTTGGGGAAGCTCTATTGAAGGGTGATAGTTATTATTTGTATTTTTTATTTGTCAAGGAGTTTCATTCCTTGTATTGACAAGGTTATGGTATCTTTAAAACCCTCTTGTATTAGTTTTGAGATCTATCAAACCCTCTTACTTGTTGAATTGTTAAGGTTGTGGGGATCCTTAAAACCCTTTTATTGTGCTTGACATCACTGTGAGACCCTTAAAAACCTATTGTTGTGAATCATGGTCATGGCATCCTTAAACCCTCTTATTTATTAGACCATTATTTAAAACCCTAATTCTTGGTTATGGGTCTAGTAATCAAAACCCTCACTTGATTGATTCATATCTCTAGTTTTAAAAGTGTTGATCCAATCTAATAAAAAAATACAAAAGCATTCAAATATTCAAAAAATTAAAAATCATGACCTAAGAAAGAAAAAAATATTAAAATACACTATTTTCATATATTATTTATCACATGTTTATGTAGATGACATTATTTTATATACAAACATGTATTTCATGGTATATGAGTGTGATGTATGACATATAGATCATACATAAACACATATATGTTAGATTGCATTATACCCCATGACCATGCCAATGTTGGGGGAATCTTATTCCATGAATTATTGTTTTATTATTTTATAAAATTAGGTGTTTAATTCCTAAATAATAAATGGGTCTGAGAAATGTAAATTAGCGATTAATATGTTTTAATTAACCTACTAATTTGTGTAAATAGATAGTATTTTTGCATTTTCTAAATATAGTAGTAAGTGAAAGAAAATAGAACTTAGCTTATTCTTTTGATATGGACTGAGACAAAGCCTGATACTAGAGGAGAAAGACTAGAAAATAGGTTAGAATAGGTTCCTAAACTTCATTTATAGGTTGGATAGGAGTGCCAAAAGTGGACACCCTATTGTCTGATGTTGTAGTAATATTCTAGTGCTATAGTCATGTGGCTGAAAGATTTTGAGTTTTGTTTAGCAGGCCTATGTAACCCTATCTATGAATTTTTAAGGCCTAAAAGCCTATAGAGCTCATTGTGTCTGATTTAGTCTTTAAAACCCTTAAGAGCTCTTTGTGCTTGAACTTGAATGAAAACTTGGGAAAGAGAGAGAAGGGGTTAGTGTGTAAAGGATATGCTGGATTCACTTCACACTTCATGTGTGGGCACATTTCCTATGTACCAATAGTTTGTAGAGGGATCAAGCTAATGTAGTTATCCCATTAAAGTGCTTGGTGCAATTGTGTGATATATGAATCTAGATGCAAACTTGGATGTAATTTGGATGACTAAGGACTGGTATGAGTGCTTGAATAGGCTTTAAATGCTCTTGGAAGGATATATGCAGAGAATAGGGAAGAGTGCTTGAGTGTACTTACTTGTATTCTTACTTCTTTCTTGTGAATGAGTACCAACCCATCTAAATGAAATTTGAATGGTTGTTTATAGGGTAATTAATGATTATGGGTTAAATGAACTACCATTAAGCTGACAAGTAAAAAGATAAGGATCCAAGAAAATTTGATTTTTAGAGATAAAAATGCACTTGGAAAATAGCACCAGAAATAGGACACCCTAGGTTTCAGCACTCTTATCCAATTTGGGCATTATTGTCCTAAGGGGGTGAGACCTAGGGGGGTAGATTTGGGATTAAAAGGGATTCTTAGGTTTGAAAGAGCTAATTTTGGAAGGATATAGATGACTAATAATTAGTGAAAGAATAGCCTAAAAGGTTTGTGTGAGCAAGAAAGAGGACCTATGGATTGGGTGTCATTAGCCATGCCTAAGTCATCTAATTTCACATTTTATATGACTAAATTTGTCTCCCCTTTATTCTAGTGATGTAAAAAAATGAAATACTAGGATAAAGGAAAGTAAAAAGAATACCTAAACTTACCTATGAGGGAGAAGCTCATGAAACTATGTGATGTTGGATGTGCATAGAGAGAGCACATTGTGAAGTGTGAATATACAAATTAAAACATAAAGTAGATCAGTTATTAGTATATACACTATATCTAAAATAAAAATGTATAAAAATTTTAATAAGAGGAAGAAAAAAGAACAAATACACCTCACTAGGTATGCAAACGAATATAAAACCTATTGTGATGCTTTATTGTGTTGTATTATGCTGAGTATGTGTTGAATCAAGAGTAATATCATGAACAAAGTTGAGTGCTCAATTATCCAGAAGGTGGCTCAAGAATGCAAAGTCTATCCGTTTGGCTCCATCATCACTAATTAAGTAAAGTTAAAAAATCATGCATGTGCTAATCGATGTCTAGACTATGTGTCTAATCCCTTTGAATAGGTAGCTCAAGAATACAAAGGCTGGCCCTTTGGCTCCATCATTACCACTTAAAGTGAATCTATGAAGTGATACTGGTATATAATATATGTCATATGAAATGGCTCATGGATCACATAGATGTACTAGAAATATGATAATGTGGCATGGATAGCCTGAATATATGCTGAAAACTAGGCCACTCTTGCCCATTTTGAAAGATGGAGGTTAGGCTTGTATGAAATCCACTCCAAAACTGATGTACTAGGCTTATATGAAATCTAACTCAGAAACTTGGGTACTCATAAATTTAAACTTTTATGGAAGTTCACTTGAAAGTGATGCCAACCACCTGTAGATGGAGTAAGGCATGCAACTACTAAGAATGCTTGGAATAAACTGAACTCAAAAACAAAATATCAATGTGTTGTGCACATTACCCCCAATCATTGATGTCTATAACATGGATTCTAATTTATAAGTTATTCTAGCTACCTAATCTAAACTAAAATCGAGAACCATCATGCCACATATGATAAACCCCTATATTTGAGAAAACTATATTGAAACTGTTGAATCTGATTGATCTAAAAGTGCAAAAACTATCCTTGAACTAAATTTTTTCCTTATTTATGGAAAACCTCAGTGTTTTTCTACCTAGACAGGAGCACTAAAATGTGGGCACCCTTGTGTTTGGTGCTAATGTCCATTTTTGAATCTATTTTTTAGTGTGAAAAATAGTTATTGATATGGAATTATCATTATTTTTATGTTTTATTTTGATTCGTTTGGCCTCTAAATTCTAAACTGGGTGGTCTAAAAGCTACTATTTTGACTGATGAGAGCTTTGATCTCTATGATAAAACTCTTATTTATTTCCACCTCTTCTAAGGGTATAAATAATTGAACCTACAATGACGACCCTCAAAAGAAAAGAGTCTTGTAAGTGTGTTATGCTACATAGATACATGATATATCAATGATATTTGATAAAATATCTCTAGATATAACAATGTTTGTATTGAGAGATTGTTAAATCAAAAATAGTACGCTGAGATAGATATAGTAATGTAAAATCATGTGTAATATACTAAACTAGAACTAGAAATGTTAGATGTTAGTTATTAGTTGTTAGTTTTCAAGGAGGGATGGAGCATGATGTCCATCATGGCATCCAAGAAAGAAATGAAAATGCATGATATGGATCATGGCATTACAATAATCAAAATAGCAATCAATAAAACAAACACATAGATCGAGAAGCATAAAAGGATGGCCAAGGGGCCATGAAAACAAGGGACATGGGCACATGTAACTCAAACTAGAAAGCAAACATAGAAGGCATGTTTAAATTCCACATACACATACAAGTGAAACAAGCAAAGCTAGCATAGGGGCCACAAGCACATAAAAGAGTACAAGTGAAAGACATTAGAAAATGTCCTGAGGCACACATGTGAATAGAAGTAAAGGACATTGGTAGGTGTCCTAAGGCACAAGTAGGAAATAATATAGAACTAGAAACACAATCACACAAGCTACACTAAGTAAGAAGAGAAAGTATGCAAATAAATGGAAAGGTAGAATCACATATAACTAATCAAATAAAATGTGAAAGTATGTAAAACATATGTAGTAAAAGACTAGAGATATGCTAAGAAATACACAAGTGATAGATACTAGTGAAATGTCAATATAGTAATCTATGTAATCTAGAAAGGAATGTACATCAACATGATAACTCAAAGTGTGTAGTGTAGGATTAACATAACCTAGATGGTGTTATCATGTAGAATATGCCCCCAATGGGTATGCATATTGATGTGTGTCTCAAATGTAGAAGTAGGAATGTCCCCTCAATGGGTAGAGTGAAGCAATCAAGTAGCTAGATGTCACTGCACACACTCAAATAAGATCAAGTGAAGCATGGTTGTGATATCCCTTACTCAGGGACTCCTTTTTTCTGTCAAAATCTCTGATACCACTATAATGTCCCTTACTTAGGGGCTCCTTTTCCTAAGCAAAAGCTCTGATACCACTATAATATGCCCTTCAAATAGGGAATATAGAAACACAAAAGCTCTGAACAAAGATACAATTTTACAGAATAAATTTAGAAGATAAACAATAATATAGTCTCTCAATAGCAAATCACAGATCTTATCACTTGTTCTTCTAGATGATTACACAATTGAATCTCTATCATATAAATAAAACAATATGAAATATTCTATCTTAAAACCCTGGGCTTTTGCAAATCTAGAAATTGAGCTTGAATCTAGACGTCTCGGCCTGCTGTGTCAAACACACAGTCACCGGCGTCGGTCGATATACTATCGACGTCAGTCTCTGTCGGTCCTTCTCTACCGACATCGGTCTTTAGTCGGCCGATTTTGGTCATTGGGGATCTCTGTCTACTGAGGTCAGTATTTGTGTGGATCTGTACAGACCAGTATGGACTTCGTACGGCCGCTAATAAAGCACAACCTGTCTGTTGGACCCCTGATTTGAAGATATATGGTTCTAATACAGAAGATCTCTATCTATATAATTTATTGAATAAAAAATAAATAAAGAAATACTTGGAAATATCTGTGACAACTTCTGTATGAAGTTACCTCTAAAATTTGTAAACCTCTGTGATAACTTCTGTATGAAGCTATCTCTCAATTTGGCAATAAATTAGTTGATATCTCACAGCCTCTAAATCGAACACAATGAAGAGTTGACATTCTCCACTGCAATGGAATCCTGGAACCCTTGTCTCAGTCTTCATAGAAGAATTCTTCAATATCAAAATCAATAATCAATGCATAATCAATAATGGCCTCCATGAGAAACCCTTATACCCTCAAAAAGATATGCTTGCCCTAATTAGGGTTTCTTAAATTAGAATTAGGGTTTCTAATTAAAAATAGGCTAAATAATTAATATTTGATTAAATCAATCAAATATTAATATCTCCCTCAATACATGTCAGATCCTCAAACCGTTCAAAGCTGGTGAACCAGGGAGTGATTCTACACATGACCATGCCAAAATAAAGGCACTCCACTGCATGTCAAATATCCCTAAATAATAGGAGCTCAGGCCAAATGTGTCTAAAATAGCCTGAATGAAGGCCAAATATAGGAATTCTACAAATCAAAGCCAAGCCAATATCCATCATGACCCTCTATCCATCCTATCAGCCTATGAAGGTCGCATAATAGGCTAATCATCAAGTCTATCAATGTCCACGAAAAAGGGGACATGACAATCTGCCCCTCCAGAAATTGCTTGTCCCCAAGCAATCTCGGAACAATGAACCACTTGATCCACCTGGATCCCAAATGTAGTTATGCTCTACACTGCTGTAAATCAATGCAAGTTCCTGCAATTTCATCAAAAGTAGATCAAAGAGGAACCCATAATCAAACTGGAGGATGCAACTCAACCAAAATCTAAAAGCACAACTGCCATGGTCAAGAACACATGAGAAACAAACTCTCAGAGCATCATAACCCAAGTAGAATGGACAACTCAAACTGCCAATTCCATTTGCAAAAGATGGTGCCAATCCATCCCATGACTGATCCCTCTATAAAGGTAGCACATCAAACGTTACCACACTATCATATGTGTGAGAAGAATCAATCTAGAGACTCGACTCCACTGGTATCTCAAACTCATTAGAATCAGGTACTCCCAAATCTTGAACATGTGTGTCAGCCTCAACAACATGCTCCTCAGCAACAACTGCAGGAATGTACTCACCACCAACCTCCTCAATATACAAATGAACTGGGTCTGGGGCTGGTGAAGACCGCAAATGCTCTAACTCTAGGGTCATCTCAGCCAAAGGAAATTATGACTCCTCATAAGCCAACTGCGCACTCTCAAGAATCTTAGAAGTCACCTCAAGCTGCTGAGTAAGCTCACTCACCTTATCTTCCTTGACCAATAATGCATCATACGCTGTGCTGCCCCACTCCATAAGATAATCTCTGTCGGCTACTAATTGCATATAATCTTGTCTCAGAATCTAGATAGCCTCCCATAAAGAGTGGATTTCTATCAAGGACAAATAACTGCCTCCCTACTCAAAGCTAGTAGGAGAACCCCATCCATAAACTACTAACAACTAACAAGCAGCATCAAAATGCTTGCAAGCGGTAGAAATGTCTCGCTCACTAACTCTCAGCTGACTAGACACATGGTGGCACTAGCTAGATTGTCTCCTACAATCCTCCTCTGATGCATGGTCCAAAAGAGTAGACTCAAAATCACTGATCTCTAGAGTACTACCATCCATACTCTGTGAATCAACTCCAAAGCTCATATCAACATACGGAGTATCAACAACTATAGCATCACTGTCTAACTCCTTTGTATCGAAGGAAATTGCTGATGAAACTAAGTCCTCAAAACTGTCCACTGCATTCTCCTGGGTGTCATCTGCAATAATCAAATCCTAGGACTCTTCTACAATCTCTGCCATAGCTAAGAGATCATCAATCCCAAGTGCACTAACATCTGAGCACACCTCTACACTCTGAGTGCAAGCATCAGACTCATCCTCATCTTCACTATCTCCTATCTCATAATAATCATGGGACATGCTACTCTCTTGTCTAAGTGATCTGTAGTGCTCTCTCCTTAGCTTAACAAAGTGATCAAAAGACAACCTCTCCTAAACTTGTGGAGTTAATAACTCCCACTCATCCTTCGCTGTCATATACCGTGTGGATTTGTCTTTGGATGTAGGATATGAAAGAGATTCATTTAACCTCTTCAAACTTATTTTCAACTTCTTCATATCATAGTCCCACTGTCTCTGAGTACTTGAAGACATCATGGATACTTCATTGATTCAATCTACCCAAACTACCCAACAAGTTGGCAGGACATTGGCTCTGATTTGCCCAACAGGATGGTAGGAATTTAGCTCTGGTATGCCCAACAAGATGGCAAGAATTTGGCTCTGATACCACTATGATATCCCTTACTTAGGGGCTCCTTTTTTCCATCAAAAGCTCTGATACCACTATAATGTCCCTTACTTAGGGGCTCCTTTTCCTAAGCAAAAGCTCTGATACCACTATAATATCCCCTTCAAATAGGGAATATAGAAACACAAAAGCTCTGAATAAAGATACAATTTTGTAGAATAAATTTAGAAGATAAACAATAATATAGTCTCTCAACAACAAATCACAGATCTTATCACTTGTTCTTCTAGACGATTACACAATTGAATCTCTGTCATACAAATAAAATAATATGAAATATTTTGTCTTAAAACCCTGGGCTTTTGCAAATCTATAAATTGAGCTTGAATTTGGACGTCTCGGCCTGCTGTGTCGAACACACAGTCACCGGCATCAGTCGATATACTGCCGACATCAGTCTCTGCCGATGTCGGTCTTCAGCCAGCCAATGTTGGTCACTGGGGATCTCTATCTGCCGAGGTCGGTATCTGCATGGATCTGTATGGATCAGTACAGACTTCATATGACCACCAATATAACACAATCTATATGCTTGATCCTGATCTGAAAACTATGGGCTAATACAAGATCTATATCTCGATAATAATTAAATCAAACCCAAATAAAGAAATACCTGGAAAGCTCTGTGACAACTTCTGTATGAAGTTACCTCTCAAATCTGTAAACCTTTGTGATAACTTCTGTATGAAGCTATCTCTCAATTTGGTAATAAATCAGCTGATATCTCACAGCCTCTGAATCGCACACAATGAAGAGTTGACGTTCTCCACTGCAATGGAATCCTAGAACCCTTGGCTCAGTCTTCATAGAAGAATTCTTCAATATCAAAATAACATATGGGTTATCCCTCTTTGAATACAAGTGTTATGGTCCCCTACTGCTATTCTCTATAGTGCTTATTGTAGGTTATGATTTTTGGTTTTGATATGTAACATTCTTTACAACCAGTTGACTAGGTGAATGTGCATATACATGATTGTACTAGGGTACCTTTGAATCTTTTGTATTGTAATATGATTTTCCAATGTTATGATGTTTTCATATAATAGTTGATTTTGCATTTGTAAATCTGAAAATAGCTTTCTCATGCTAGTGATTTGATTCCTTAGAGTCTCACAAGTGCAAACCTTAGTTGCTTCTAGTTGAACATGTAAGCACATATGGTGAAGAGGGTTTGAAGAAGATATAGGTGGAATTTATGCATTAAGAGCAATAGTATAGGCTACCCCACCTTTTGGAGGGGTGATAACATGGACTCATTTAGAGGGAAAGTAGATATCACCTTCTTGAGGGAGAGGAGTAGAAAGGATTTCTTTCCTCTGCATGAAATATGACATTGAAACAAGAGTAGCTAAAAAGGCATATACATCTAGGTAGAAACTATGCATATAGGCTAAAATGCATGTAATTGGAGTTATAAACTATATAGCAATATGATTATAGAGAATATTCCACATCAAAGATAACAAACTAGGGATAAAAATCATGAATTTTTGCATGTATGTATAATAAATTGTGACATGTACTATGACATTTTGAATATGTTTAGCATGATAAGCTTGAAATTTTTTCCATATGAAAGATATAAATCAAAGGGTTGAGAGCATGGATTTGTGCAATAATGCATAAATATCTTTGACATGTATTATGACATTTGTAATGTGTTTATCATAATGAATTTGGATATTTTTACACATGTCAAGTAGAGAGTAAAGGATAAGTAACATGATTTTGTGCCTAAATGCATAAAGAGCTTTGACTTGTAACATAATATTTCTAACATGTTTAGCATGATAAAATTGAAAATTATTCCACATGAGTGATAGAAAGTAAAGGGTAGATATCTTGAATTTTTGCATAAAGGCATAAAATATTTTGACATGTAACATAAAATTTAGAATGTGTTTAATAAAATGGAGTTGTTAATTATTTTGTGTGAACAAAAGAGAACATGAAAAAATAATTTTGAAAATTTGTGCATTTTTGGCAATGAATCTTGTAATATCATCCCATATAATGAAACATAAGCATGAAATGCAAAGGATAATTTTTTTTAATAACATATGATAGGATTCATCATTCATGTACATGATAGGGCCTATTATGGTTTCCTTATTATTTGTAAGAAATGTAAGAAAAGTTTGTAAATAAATGAGCATCATTTTTGCAATTTGGCTATGGATGTAAGGTGATACCTCAATAAGAAAAGTAAGAGATAGTATATGCAACTAGGGATTTTGAATGAATTTATGAAAAATACTATGAATTTTTGAATTTGAAATTGATTTTATGAGTTTGATATGCAACTAAAAATTTAAAAAATGATTGGAAAATGACTGGAAAATAACTAAGAAGCTAGTTGATGTAACTAGGGTTTTGAATGATTTTTTTTCAAAATTAGTGAGATAATATGAAAAATTTAGAATTTTTTTAATAATTTTTCTTGAAAAATTTAGGAAAAATTAAAAAATATTTCTAAAATTAGCAATATATTTTTCCTAGTGTTTGAAATGTGTTTGTATGCAAAAAGGACCTAGTATGTACAAACTAGGGTTTGAACAAAACATATGATATTTTTGAAATGAATTGGTAGATTTATAATTTTTAAATTCAATAAATTATGGAAAAAAATTAAAAATAATTATCCCTAGGGTTTTTAGGGTTTTTGTGAAAACATTTGAAGTAAGATGGGTTCACCAAATGTTTTATTGTTTTAAGAAATTAGGTGTTTAATTCCTAAATAATAAATGGGTTTGAGTAATGTAAATTAGTGAATAATATGCTTTAATTAACCTAATAATTTGTGTAAATAGATAATATTTTTGAATTTTCTAAATATATCAAGAAGTGAAAGAAAATATAACTTATCTTATTCTAGTTGATTCAAACTGAGACAAGGCCTAATACTGGAGGAGTAAGACTAGAAAATAAGCTAGAATAGTTTTCTAAAATTCATTTTTGGGTTGGATAAGAGCACTAAAAGTGGAAACCCTACTATCCAATGTTGTAGTGTTATTCCTATGTTATTGTCCTAAGTCTGAAAGCTTTCTAGGTTCTATTCGATAGGCATGTGTTACCCTATTTGTGAATTTTTGAGGCCTAGAAGCCTATGGAGCTCACTATGTGTCTAACTTAGTCTTCAAAACCCTTAGGATATATTTTTTCTTGAATTTGAATGGAAACTTGGGAAAGAGAGAGAAGGGGTTAGTGTGTAAAGGATACACTAGATGCACTTCACACCCCGTGATTGGGCAGCCTACATACCAATACTCTGAAGAGAGATGAAGGTAATGTATTTCTCCCATTGAAGTACTTGGTGAAATTATGTGTGATGTATGTAACTAGATTCAAAACTAGATGTAATTTAGATGACTAGGGACTAGTATGAGTGTTTGAATAGGCTTGAAATGCTTTTGGAAGGCTATATGTAGAGAATAGGGAAGAGTGTTTAAGTGTACTTGATTTTATTCTTGCTT
This sequence comes from Torreya grandis, assembly GCA_037957365.1. Lineage (NCBI taxonomy): Eukaryota > Viridiplantae > Streptophyta > Pinopsida > Cupressales > Taxaceae > Torreya > Torreya grandis. The sequence continues at coordinate 125,516 of JARHVA010003917.1, forward strand.
CTTTCCTATAAATCAGTGCCAACCATTATAAATGGAATTTTATAGGGTAATTAATGATCATGGGTTAAATGAAATTACATTAGGTTGACATGAAAAAGGATAAGGATCCAAGAAAATCTAACTGTTAAAGGTAAAAATGCACCTGGACAACAACACCAAAAATAAGACACCGTGGGTTCCAACACTTCTCTCCAATTTGGGCATTGTTTTCCTAAGGGGGTGAGACCTAGGTGATAGATCTGGGCTTGAAAGGGTTACTTGGGTCTAAAAGAGCTAAGTCTGGAAGGCTAAAAATGACTAGGAATTAGTTAAAGAGTAACCTATAAGGGTTGTGTGAGCAAGAAAGAGGACCTATGGATTGGGTGTCATTAGCAATGCCTAAATCATCTAATTTTGCATTTTATATGACTAAAGTTATATTATAATATGATATATATTTATATGATGTTTTATTTATTTGAGATACATGTATTGCTTACCCACATCTTTATAGTTACTCATATCTTACATAATGCTACATAGATATGCCAATTTACTGTGATGTGACATTTGATATACATAGATGGTGTAGAATAGTTTTCACTTATTCTTTACTTCATTGATATTATTAATACTACATGATAGAATAGTCATTGCTTATCTATTATGTGCATCCTTTGGCCTTGTTTATTGAAATACATTTATGTCCCTTGATTTTAGCCCCTTGTTATTATTAATTTTAATATATTTATGTTCATTTTTTGTAATCCTTGGCCTTATGTGTTAAATTACATACCTATGAGTGGGTCCATCTAGAATTATTGTTCATATTGTTGATCTCATTGAGATTTTTGAGTTTGTGGGTGATGTGATCTATATCATGTGCCTCCCATTAGTGTGTGGTGCCATGATTTATATCATTCACATTCTTACTATGTAATCTTATTTAGTGAATTTATTAGTGATGGTTACTACTACATGCCTAATTGATACTTCTATGTTAGCATGACACTTATATACCCTACATTTCCTATGTTATAACATGCCTTGATGATACATACATTTATATGGTTATATATCCTCCACATATTGACATTGTTATACATGAATACATTTTTTTAAGTGACATGATACACTTAACTCTTATTTTGGGATGAGTGACTTACAAGATCCATCCCTCACCTCAAAAATGGAGAATATTAGTGGGTTTGTCATATAGAAACAAGCTTACATCAATAGAAGATCAGCCTTTGGTTATACAATACATATTTTAGAGATTTAGAGTGGTTCAAATATGTGACATATATTTAAACACTGATATAGGTTATGGGGCATATACCATGCATATGCACACACTTCATAGAGACATAAGATATGAAATACAAATTTATATATACATGAGTGCATATGCCATGGAATTTTAAAAAAAATATATGAACAAAATTATAGGTTTTTACATAAAAATAAATTTAATATACATGTTATTAGAATTAACATATTAATGTATAGTATTATATATCATTTGGCACCAATTCATTGTGGTATGATACTATTTCATGCACCTATATAATATTACAAATATCATTTAACATTGATTCATGAGGCATGATAATGGTTCATGTACATAGAATCTATGAAAGTTTATAATTGGCACTGATTTAATGAGGAATAATAATTTTTTATGCACTTTGACATATTTTGTAGTGAACACTATTACAGTCATTTATTTTCACATAATTCAATGTCACATATTTATCAAGAGGGTTCTAGTCCAACTGTGAGGATGATGCTATAAAAGGTGTTATCTAACCATTCACCAAGGTATAAATCCTAGGAGATACCAAAAAGGGATGAGGTTAGGATCATGCCCTAAGTGAATTTGGTAAAATGGATACCCCTTAGTCCTTGGCATTAAGCCAAATAAGCATTTTGTACACCTAATCCATATGAAAAGTAGGGTTTTAATACAAAAAAATGTCGCATAGTAGTGAGAAACCTTGAATATATAAGTTTGTCTACACCTATTGATTCATATTTTTAAAATATTACTCATAGAAAACCCATTATATGGTTCCCATCTTACCATATTGACATTCAAGATTAGAGATAGATTAGTTATGTAATTTCTATAGTTGAGGTTCAATGATACTTGATGGTCTCATCACTACTCCTTATTCATGAGGGTTGGGGAAGTTATCTTACCAAACCAAGGACTTACATAATTATAAAAAAAATATTTGGTCACCCTAAATTATCTAATGGTTTAATAATAGGAACAATTATTTAATGCTTCAACAAGGAAGCATCATCTCCAATAAGTTAGAGTGTAATACAGTTTTACCAACATATGTGTAATCCTTCCTTGCTCTTAAATTTTAAAATTTTTAATATATATCATATTTCATATTTCATATATGGACATTATCTACTACATATTAATTATAGGTTTTTCTTGGAGCAAAGTTTCACATTTGGATCCATCTTTCAAAGACAAAGTGTGGTGTACACACTCAAGTATACTTTTATCCTTTTATTTTATTATTTGTATTGTATTTAAATACTAAAATAAAAGGGGGGAATTCATAGATAATAAAATATGTTATTAAGGCAATTGACAATGCCAAAATTTACCTACCTTCACCATACATGACTTGTGCACATATATACATCTTATTCACTATTCTATCACATCCACATGATTATTATTAGTCCCACCCTCCTATTTTTCTATCAATCACCTCCAAGAACCTATTAGTCTATGCCAAACTAGCTAAATATATTACTCAAACATATTTGGATGATTAGATATAGATTCATGTCTCTTGGACACTAACTTTAGGCTTAAATAGTTTCATTTTTAAATTGACTTGAGGGTGACACTACTATCCTACACCCTTAAATGAATGTTTTTCAAAATCAAATCATTGTTTTGGTTTCGCCTATTTTAATAATGTTTCATTGGAATTTAAAATTAAAAAAATGGACTCACTTAAATATAAATTAAACCCAAACCTATTACTCACTTGGAACTTATCTATCAAGCATTTATACACTACTGCACATTGAGCAAAACTACCATTCCCAAATTGAAATTTGGTCACTAGGACTAGTCATTAGATACGTTTTAAGCACACTAATCCAAGTTAAGTGTGAATATTATCAATTAGAAAAAAAATTAATTCTAATTTCATTCATATAACAAAGAAACATAATTACACATTCACATTAATGGGAAAAATTATGTGTGGATTAAATTACATATTTGGAGTATTAGATAAATAGGTAGTGGTTAATCATCAACAAGGGTGATTAAATTCAAATCAATCCATTAAATTAACAATATTTTTATAGATTTATACCCTTTACAAGTAGACCTAGGGTTTTGAGGAGGAGACCAATGTCTAAAATTTTATATAGTTAGGTGTCAATATTGTACAAATATTTATTACAAGTGGACATAATTCAATGTATAACTATATAGAGCCCAATAAGTCCAAGATAATAATTTTATACTTATTCACTAAGATATACATTTTCCCCCAACCTTATGTTAGTGACTCTATATGCACAGATTCATTTCTAGATCTGAGTGACTCACAAGCCTACTTCTAACATCTTTCCAATGTCAGAAGCTAGTTACAGTTAGTTAAACAGTCATATGAAATGTCAAAATTGGTAGCTTGAGTGTGGCTTATGACACCCAACCCATATGTCCCTATTACATGCTCTCATAACCCTTATAGACACCTTTTTACTTATTCTCAGTCATTGATAGACTTTTGGGATCTGATTCTAGCTCAACTAGGCTACTTCTCCCATGTTAATTCCATCCCCCCCAGGTCCTATACCTATAGGATAATATCACCCAAATTGGAATACAACCCTAAACCCTGGGGTGTCCCATTTCTATCACTCTTATCCAATCACATTTTGAGCTCAGGTGATCATTTCCTCTCAATTTCTCTTCTTTATTGTGTTAGCCTAGCTCAAGTACACTTAACCCATCACCAATAGATATCTATAAAATCCCATTCAAATTTCATTTGAAAGGGGTCAGAGAATACTTATCAAGTAAACAAAAATACAAGGAAGACTACTAAAGAAAATTTATCTATTCTTTTCATACATCCATTTAATTTAGCTATCAGCATATTCAAACCCTCACACTAGTCACTAGCCACCTTAAGCATACCTATTTCAATATTTTTTCATCCTCATAACACTATTTCACAAAGCACATCAAGTGGGAGAACTACATATGAATAGATCCCTCTTTAGAGTATTGGTATGTAGGCAGAGTGCCCACACAAGGGGTGTGGATACACATTTAGTGTATCTTACACACACTAACACCCTCCTCCCCCCCTGCCCTCTTTCTCAAGTTTCATTCAAGCACAATTAAGGTCTAGGGTGTGAATATTAACTATTCTCTACAAGGATCTCTGTCGAAATTTAGGATCCAAAATTTCATAGGCAAGCTCATAGTGGGATAATAGACAAAACCCAAAAAATTTAAATCTGTATGACCAATCTAGAGAATAGCACCAGGACCTAGACTATAGCACCAGACCTCGAAGTTCCCTAATTTTTGCACTCCTATCATTTCACAAAATGAAATATAGATCTTGATTCATGATATTGTCCCAATCTTTCATAGTCGTATCAACCTCTATCTCATCTGTATCAACCTAGTTTTAAGATAAGTTATATTTCTCCTCTTTCATTACTATTTTTAGAAAGATACGAAGGTCAAATGAGTTATACAAATAAGTGATTAAATTATTGTAATATTATTCACTAATCTAGTCAACTCAAACTTTTAACTAAATTAGGAATAAGACTCTAATATTCCTAAAATAGTTAAATCATTTGGTGAATCTGACTTACTTTGTTTATGCATAAAAACCCTACAAACCTTAGCGTAAATTCCTTCTTGATTTTCTCAATATTTTTATAATTTTTTACCTACATATTTAAATCATAAATTCACATTAATTTTTAAAATTCCTTAGTAATTTTGAAAATCATTTTCTTCTAAACCCTAATTGAATTTACTAGGTTTTTTTGCACACAAAATCCTTAGAGACCCTAGGGAAAATATCTTTCTAATTTTATAAATATTTTTCTAATTTTTTACCTACATATATAAATAAAAAATCATTAATTTTTAAAATTCCATAATAATTTTTAAAAAATTATTTTCTTCCAAACTCTAGTTGCATATACTAGGCCCCTTTAAATCAAGATTTTTTTCCAATATTTTTCTAATTTCTACTTGCATATTTAAATCAAAAATTTACATTGATTTTTAAAATTCCATAGTAATTTAAAAAAAAATCATTTTTCAAAACCCTAGTTTCATATACTAGGTTCCATTACTTTTGAGGTATCACCTTACATGTTTGAGAGCATTCATATCCTTTTTATGCATATTCTAGTTCACTGTTTATATTATATTTGTTTATTCTACTCTTTAATTTTTCAAATTGTTTCTATTATGCCATCTAATCTCCTTGCATATCTTCCTTTGAGATAAAGTGCAAGACTTAGTGGTGACCCTCCTAAATTCACCCATATTCTTTCAACCCAACCATATACCATGCATAAACAACCAACTCAACTTCCTACTATAGATCTTACACATCCAGATTACACTAATTTCCATGAGGATAATTTTAAAAATGAGTAGTATGAGAATAAAAATGATGATACAAACGCCTATGTTCATGACCCACCACATCGGGTTCTTGATCCAATTCCACCTATTATTGATAGTGATGTTGTACTCAACAAAGACTTGATTCTACAAAGTTTTAGAGAAAGGCTCAGGGAACAACCCCAAAATCATACTCTTATCTTACAATCTATCATATAAATTAAAAAGGATAAACAAGTTGAGTCTTCCATTCCTTCAGAGCAATTAGTTGCACATGACACTACGAAGGTAACTATGTCTCAACAACCCCCTATAACAACCTAACCTTCCTCTATGCCACCACCAACTATGGCTAGTACATCTTTGTCTATTGATGTGGGATCCCTTATGTAAGAGATAAAATATCTTCAATCCATGGTGCTACATCTTAAGAAAGGTGCCTCTAGACCTATGTTGGATTTGGACTCTTTTGCTCTACTGCATATAACATTAGCACATCATATTACTTTGACACCCTTGCCACCAAGTTTTTTTAAACCCAATATCACTCTATATGATGGAAAGGGTGATCCAAAGACACACTTTAGAGATTTTCATGTAACATGCTTGGAATATGTGCCAAATGACTAGATATTGACCAAGCTATTTCCATGGAGTCTAAAGGATTATGCTTTATAATGGTTCTATTGTCTACCAAATTAGTTGGTCAATGCATTAAATCCTTTAGCTAACATGTTCCTATCTTATTTTAGCATTAAAAATTGGTGATAAGGTTTCCTATGCCCAAGTTACACAACAAAGACAAAGGTCAAATGAGCATCTCACAAATTATGTTCTTCGATATAAGACTATCTTGGCTAAGATGACTATCCCCATGGTCGATCAAGAGTTATAAGATCTCTTCAAATAGAGTCTTCTACAAGTGTTACATGAATTAATAATGTTCAAAAGGTTCTCTTCCTTCACTGAGTTATGTCACACACTAAAGGAAAGGGAAGACAAATTTATTTAAATGGGAAAACTCAAGTACACAAGTATATTAGAAACAACAAATAAGAGTAACAACAAAGCCCCATATAAAGTAAAGGTTAATGATATAAAGAGTCACAATCAACCTATAATTAATGTAGCTTCAGAGCCTCATCAATAAGTGGTTTTATCATCACCTCTTTGATAAATTTTTTCAAATCTACCAGTATCTCCACCCATAGTCTTATAGAAGTTATTGGAATGTAAAATCATATCTCTCCTTCCTATTTGAGAAGTTGATCCAACAAAGTGTCTTCCATAGGGATATTATCAAAATGAATTTTATGATTTTCTTATGACACCAGGACACATAAAAAATAGATGCATTAGTTTGAAACATAAGATATAAGACTTGATAGATGGAAACATTATTGATATTGGCACTCTAGTTGAGCCTTCTCAAGTAAAGAAAACATAAGATAAATATTTAAAAATATTATCAGATCCTTTCCCACAACATTATAAATAAGAGATAGGGTATATATTAGGTGTTCATCATGTATATCATGCACATCCTCCATGAAATACATATCAAACACCTTCAATTGAGTTAAACCCTTTGAGCAACATGATTGATGTATATAATTCTAGAGTTCTAGCTAGACCTTCCATCTCCTTCTTAGAGAAGGAGATAGTTGAGGATGATTAAAATTATCATGCACTCTTTATTAGAGGTTACATTCATAATCATCCTATTCATAATGTTACAATAAACAATGGATCTAACATGAACATGTGAACTATGACATTACTATAGCATTTGGGATATTTAGAGTAGGATATCAGCCTGATGGACATAGTTATCAGTGGATTCAGTGGGTACATACAAAGTTCATTGGGTGAGATTGTACTTTTTCTATAGGTTGGTCCAACACATATGGCCACACCATTTACTATTGTTTCCAATGTAAGAGTTTTTAATATGTTACTTGGTCGACCGTAGATTTAAAAACTTTGAGAAGTGCCTTCTATAGTTCATAGATACATGAAATTAATTCACACAAATTATGTTGTTACAGTTGGTGGAGTTCCATATGAGTTACCACTCCCCACTTTAGATCCATATATAATTTTGTAATCACTAATTTTAGTTCTACCACCATTTTCAGTTTCTCCACAAATTTTAGTTCTTCTATTAGTTCAAATTTAGACATAATTAGGGCCTCTATCACTAGCATAGAGAGTTCATATATTTCCACAAAGGTATCCTTTAGAAAAACCATAGTTTTAGAATTCTAGACAACTTTTAGTTATAGTGATCACACCGAAGGTAGTATCATTGAGGTCTCATGCCTCTACACATAGAGCACATGTTTAGAGAGCTTCTCTTACTACCAGATGGGTCCTTAAAAGCCTTATAGTTGTATTCACTTCTCAGAGTTAAGGGGGACCCCATAGTTAGTTTCCACTATAGAGATTTTAGAGCATTTATAGCATGCATAGCTTTCAAAGCCACAGTCTTAGCCCTTCCATCATGCTTCATGATCATGCACAATCCCTCTCCTTGATATAGGACACCATGATAGAGAATCTCCCATGAGAATCATTGGTTAGTATCATCTCTCCTTAGCCTTACTTGTACATAGTTTCTTTATGATTGATTGTACATAGATTATAACATTTCAAAATACAAAAACATTTAAATAATTAAAAAAAAAAAAAAAAAAACATTTCAATTGTATGCATTATCCATGATTTACATTTTTACTACCATGCTAGACTTATATTTGTTGTTCTATGTTATTTTTTGTCAATTTATATACATTACCATGCTTCACTTGATCTTCTTTAAGTGTGTGTAGTGACTTATAGATCCTTGATTGCTTTACTCTACCCATTGAGGGGGCATCCTACTTCATGAATTAGATACATACATCGATATATCTACCCTCTGGGGGCATCTTATACATGACATCACCATCTAAGTTATGTCATTCCCACACCACACACTCTAGTTATCAAGTTGATGTACATTACTTAGTAGCTTAAATAGATTACTCTATCGACACTCACTACTAGATAAAACTTGTGTATTTCTTAGCATATACCTAGTCTTGTACTCCATGTCTTACATACTTTCACTTCTTTTTTTGATTAGTTAGATACGATTGTATTTACAGTATATTACATTCCTTCCTTTCTTGATTTACGTAGCTAGATGTAATTGCATTTCTTAGTTCCTATTTTGTCTCCTATATGAACCTTAGGAAATTTTGCAATGTTTTTTATTTCTATTCTTGTGTCTACCTTAGTACATTTTCCAATGTCTTTTACTTTTATTCTTCTATGTGCTTTTGGCCTTCATGCCAACTTTGCTTATTTCTAATTATGTTTATATGTGGAATTTGAACATGCCTTATATGCTTGATTTTTATTTTGAGTGGTATGTGCCCATGTACCTTGTTTAATTGTCCCCTTGGCCACTCTTATATGATTATTGCTTCTTTCCTTGTGTGCTTGTTACTTTTTTTCTTCTCACTATTTGCAATGCCATGATCTACAACATGCATTATCTTGATTTTTTTGGATGCCATGATGGGCATCATGCTCCATCCCTCCTTGAAAAATAACAAATAACATTTCCAATTTAAATTTAGTATAATACACATGTTATTACATTATTACATCTATCTAGGCATTCCCCTATTGATCTAACAATATTCAATAAAAACTATGATATATTTTGAGACATATTTTTTATTATCATTGATATGTTATGTATTTCATAGCATAACACACTTGCTAGGATATTTATTTTGAGGGAATTAATTGTAAGCTTTTCATTCCTACCCTTAGAAAAGGGGGAAAAAATCAAGGGTTTTGTCATAGAGATAAAATCCCTCTACCAATCAAAAAAATTAGTTTTTAAAACACTCATAAAAGTAACTAGAACCCAAACTAGGTAAAATAAACCACAAAATAGTGATGATTACAAAACAATCACTAGATTTAGTAAAGGACATCAATGTCAGACATGGACAATATTGTCAAATAGTAAGGTGTTCTATTTTTAACACTCTTGTCTAAACAATAAAAAACCTAGATTTTCTAGAAATAGGCAAAAAGGTCATCTTAACTATAGTTTTGTCACATATAGATCAGTCTAGATTCAGTAATTTTGGTATAGTTTTTCTCAAAAAATCTAGATATAGTGGGCATCATGCATGGCATGATGGCTCTCACTTCTAGTTTTAGATTGGGTAGTTGGTTTATCTTCTAGATCATAATCCATGTTACAGACACTAGTGATTAGGGCAATATACACAACACATTTGACTTCTTTTCTTTTTGAGTTTAGTATATTACCCAAACATTCTCAATAGTTACATGCCTTATTACATCTACAAGTGGTTGGCATCATTTTGGAATGGATTCCATACAAGCTTAACCTCCACATTCTCGAGTGGATTCCACATAAGCCTAGTTTCCAATTTCAGATTGGATTTTATACAAGCCTAATCTCCTCCTTCCAGAGTGGCCAAGGTTGGCCTAATTTCTAGTACACATTTGGATATCAATGCTATATTTTTAGATTTTAGAGCATTCTTGGGATTTAAGAGCCATCTCATACAACACACATTCATACCAGTATCAGTTCATAGCTTCACTTAGTGGGAAATTATGGAGACAAAGGTCTAGTTAGCCTTTATATTCTTGAGCCACCTACTTAGAGGGATTAGACACATAGTCCAAATATTGATTAACACACACATGATCACTTAGCTTCACTTAGTGGAAAATGATGGAGTCAAAGGGTCAGCATTTGCATTTTTGATCCACTCTTAAGGAATTGAGCACTCAACTTCATTTATGATATTAATTTTGGTACAAAACATACCCAACATTGTTCAACACCACTCAATAACATAACATGTTTTGTATTGATTGATTTACCTAGTGAGTTTTATTCATTCCTTTCTCTTCCTCTATCTTTTACCTAGCTTTGTACATTCTTATTTTAGATATAACATATCTAGTAAGAACTAATATACTCTTTATTTTATGTTGTATATTTACACTTCAAAATGTGCTCTATCTATGCACACCTAGCATCACATAGCTTCATGGGCGTCACCCTTATAGGTAAGTTTAGGTATGCTTTATACTATTCTTTTATCTTAGTATTTCACTTTGCTACATTATTAGAATAAAGGGGGGGGGAATATAGTCATATAAAATATCAAAATTGGTAGCTTAATTGTGACTTATGACACTTAACCCATAAGTCCTTCTTACATGCTTTCATGACCCTTCTATACACCTTTTTGCTTATTCATGATCATCTTTAGACTTTTGAGACTTGATTCTAGATATTTAGCTAGGCTAATTTTCCCAAGCTAATTCCATCACCCAAGTTTCATACTTGTAGGACAATAACATCCAAATTGGACTATAGCACTATATTCTAAGGTGTACCATTTCCATCACTCCTACATAATCACATTTTGAGCCTAGGTGACTATTTCCTCCCAATTCCTCTTCATCATTGTGTCATCCTAGTGTGAGTACAATTAACCCATGACTAATACATCTCTATAAAATCCCATTCAAAGATCATTTAGAAGGGGTTGGAAAATACTTATTAAACAAGCAAGACCACTAAGGCAAATTTCCCTATTATCTATATACATACATATAATATAACTACCATTATATTCAAAACCTCACACCAGTTCATAGCCACTTCAAACATACTTAGTTTAAATTTTTTGTATCCACATAACACTATGCAAAAAGCACATCAAGTGGGAGAACTACATATGGATTTATCCCTCTTCATAGTATTGGTATGTAGGCAACATGCCCAAACAAGGAGTGTGGATACATGTTTAGTGAATCTTACACACACTAACCCCCCATCTTTCTCAAGTTTCATTCAAACATAATGAAGGTCTAGGGTTTGAAGATTAAATCTATTATACAAGGAGCTATGTCCACATTCAGGATCTAAAATTTCATAGGTAAGTTCACATAGAGACAATGGATAAAACTCAAAAAACTCAGACCTCTGTGACTACTTTGGATAATAGTGATAGGATCTTAACTATAGCACTAGACGCTGAAGTGTCTTATTTTTTGTGCTCCTATCCTTTCACTGAATGAAATCCATATCCTAGTTCGTGACACTATCACAATCCTACACAATTGGTATCAACCTATGTCTTATCCATATCAATCCAATTTTAAGATAAGTTACATTTCTCCTCTTTCGTTACTATTTTTGAAAAGCTATGAAGGTCAAATAAATTATACAAATCAATGGTTAAATTATTTCAATATTATTTATTAATTTAGTCAACTCAGACCTTTAACTAAATTAAGAATAAGACTCCAATATTCTCAAAATAGTTAAATCAATTAGTGAACTAGGAAAGCTAAATATCTTGATCTCCTTAGGAATTTATATATTTAGCACATCTCGTACTAGGGTTGGCTCCTCGCAGTTCTTTGATATACTACATTCATATTCATGCTTAATTTTCATAATTTATAGTCTGAATTACATTTAATTTTCTATCTTATTTAAGGTTGAACAATCCAATTATGGTAAAACACCAACAACTAGTATAAAACATAAAAAACTTAAGAGAGCTCAAGAATCATGTATGACAAGCATGGTACTTATTCATAGACATTCTATAAATTAACATTAGTTTTGAAATTATATACAAGCATTTAAATTAAAATCATGTATGGAGTAGTAACATGTTTAGAGAGTTAAGGAATGTATGAAATATGTGTAGCATGTGGGGATTGCATGTGTGTAAATACTTAAATCTGGTCACAGGTACTTGATGATATTAATTATTGAAATATCTTAACCTACTTGACTTACACAACTATTATTCACCATTCTTATAGTCATTTATCTATATGCAGGTTTGAATCCTATATTTGATGTCACTATCACATAATATTTTCCAAGTCAATGCTCAAAACTACCTTATATCAATCTAAGAATGCATCAAAACTTATGACAAGTATCCTTGATCTTTTAGGATGGGTCTACTCTAGGTAGACATGTTCACTACCATGTACCTACCCATAAACTATGGCCTTGTACCCACACCATTTAATAGCTAAATTCAAAATTCAAATTATTCATTTGGTCTTCCCACATGCTTTTCAAGGTTGTTTAAAGTAAATTTTCAAAAAGTTTCACTATAAATACAAATCAAATGCCATTTATTATCTTTATCCTGGCATTATCTATCAATAAATTATACATTATTACATATTAATAAAATATTCCTTATTCCTCCCAAATTCAAGATAATTCACTAGGAGCAATCAAAAGCCAAGTCTGAAGCATTTCAAATCAAGTCAAGAGCTAACATTGTTAATTATTAAATCCAAATTTCTAATTGCATACATATAGTCAATGATCATGATTCCACAATCACATTAGGCAAGATATCTACACATGCTTTTATTCCCTCATTGAAGTATATGAATGCATAGGAAATGATAAATAATCAATGGGGGTTATTGGGATCAACTCAGACCATTAAACTTCCCCCTCTATTTTTATAGGTTTCTATCTCTCAAAAGTACCCCTAGGGTTTCCAATTCAAATAAAAGGAAACCAAAAATTTATGTGTGATAATAATAGGATAAAAATATATCAGCCCTCTTAACAAATAGAGTCATAAGTGAGAGGGAAATTATATTTTTTCCATAGTCAAAATGGACAATTTCATAGTTAATAGACATGACCAGCCTACACTACGATCTAAGGAATGTAGATCTATTTAGACACACTAAAAAAATCTACTTTTGATATTGAGCTGGGATAGTCCTATATTATTATAATTTACATTATTGTAAATCAATTTATGTTAGCTAGAAATAAAAAAATCTAAGTATCTCATTATTGGTTGTATTTATTATTTTTATCTTAAGCCACTTGCCAATCAATTTCAATTATCAATTATAATTTACATTCAAAGTTATGCTTAAATATCATATATTACAATCTCAATAGACCTATCAAGTCATACTTATTAAAAAACACTTTTTTAAAAATAAAAATACTATAAAACATATTGGTGAACCCATACATTTTTTTGAGTACTTACTTTTTTGTTTTTCTCTAGGGTTTTAGTTATATTCATGATTCCTATATAGTGAAGATAAATTTAATCACCCTTTAATGGATTTGATTGGGCTTTTCTCTAGGATTTCTATTTGACCTATGGGTTTTATATTGAATTCATGATTTATCTATGCAAAAATATTTTCTTCTATTTGCTTTCAAATTCTTTTTTCTTGATTTCTAGAACTATGTTCTGATAGTTGTAAAACTCACAAGAGTTTTCATTCTAAGAAAAATGATCATCAAATTTACCTAAGCCATGGTTTGATGGGTATTTTTATAATAATCAAAACATTATATAACACTATATAAGGATATTATCTTCTACTTACCTCATGATATATTAAAAATGCATAGGTTTCTTCCTCTTAAACCATAGGAAACCTCTTGACTATTTGTTTCTATAGTGCATTAGTAAGCAGTTAGCCTTGATAAATTACTATCAATATACCTTAGACATGGGATTATATGGATATAATATGGTGAAATAATTTGTGTTTAATTCCCATTTAGAACTTGTTCACTATTTATGCTTAGTATCAATATATATGAGAGCCTAATAATCAAACACATCCTATCTAGTTAAATCCTTTTTTAAAATTCAAACTTTAACAATAAATTCATGGAAACAGTGAATGATATTTTCTTATATATTTTGACCTAGATAATTGGGATCATCATCACATTTTATGTTAATTTACAGGGTGTTACATGGTTTCATTATATATTGGCATAAATCAAATTAAAACATCATAAAAAGGATAAAAACAAAGTCTACAATCTCAAGTCTTTCTCAACTCATATTGTTGCAATACTATATCGCATCATGATTCTCTAAGGATACAAAAAAATTTAAGGATTTATTTTTTAAAATAAAGTATGACTTTATAATAATAACATATATACATTTTGAATCTTACAAGGCATACTACACATACTATTGATAGACTTATCATGATTGTTGAGACTGATAAAGCTAATATAGATCAATTAGATGAAATTAATGAAAAAGAACTCATTGAATATCTTAATTCTAATACAAATAACATTGATGAATAACTATACATTTCAAGAGATGAAAAAAATAAAATAGATAAAGTATCTACGTTGGAAGAATAATATAATCCCTTCTATGATCTTAATTAAGCACATACTTCCACTCCTGGTGTTTCAGTTTATAATGATACTTCTATTCCTATATCAACATTTCTAGTTACATATGTGACATCATCCCTATGTATGAGGGCATATAAATATTTAAAATGAATTATTTTTCCTATATATACATAGGTATCATACACACCTTATTTCAATACCATGCATGGTCCATCATTGACCTCACCTAACACACACTCTCTTGAGAAAATTAATACAATAACTACATGCTAAAGTATTTCAATTAGAGAAAGGTGTATCTAAAATTAATCAATCAAAAATTTCCCATAATTTTACTCATAATCCTTTGGCACCCAAGATCATATCTTAACCATTATTAGTAGGATTTATAGATCCTAAGATAATACTCTGTGAAGGTAAAGGTGATCTCAAACAACATTTTTTATAATTCTATATAGTATGGTTGGATTATGCATACAATGAAAATTATTAACCAATCTATTTCCATGAAGCCTCAAAGAATATACTTTGTGATGGTTATATCATCTTCCATTATAATCAGTGAAAGCATTCAACCCTTTAACATTTTAGTTTTAGGCACACTTCTCTATTAACATTGGTGAAGAACTATCTTATGTGCAAATTTATAAGTTAAATAAAGGGTTCAATGAGCCAATCAGTGAATATGTTATTTGATACAAAAATATTCTACATAAGATAAAATATTTTATGGCATACAATGAGTTATAAAATATCTTCACATAAATTTTACTAGCATCACTCCATGAGTCTATCTTATTTGAAAAATTCAAGTCTTTTGATGAGTTATGCCATAAAGTCAAATAAAGATAAGTCAAACTCATAGCTTTAAAAATCCTCAAGTACACACCAATTACTCGATCCACTTAAAGTACCAAGTTTTAAAGCAAACAAACCTATAAGGTCAAATGTAATGAAATCAAAAAATGAAACAAAAGTAATAGTCAATATAGTATTATAGCCAAAAAATGAGATTTAACTTACAAATCCACCAAGGAGATAATTTTCAAGGTTACCATCACCTCCTCATG
Organism: Torreya grandis; assembly: GCA_037957365.1. Taxonomy (NCBI): domain Eukaryota; kingdom Viridiplantae; phylum Streptophyta; class Pinopsida; order Cupressales; family Taxaceae; genus Torreya; species Torreya grandis. The sequence goes on from JARHVA010003917.1 coordinate 141,462, forward strand.
TCTTGTTATATAAATAATTTATTGTAATTTCATATCTATCCCTCTACTATTAGAGGTTAATGTGACCAAGCCTCAACATAAAAGATTCAACAATTGGAAATTATAAAAGCAAGAATTTTAGGCTAATACATAAGATACAAGATTTTAACAATCATAATATTATTGAGTTAAGCACACCCATAGAGGAGGATAAACAATAAAAAATGACAATTAAAAGTTTAAAATATTCATCAATCCATTTATAAATCATGACACAATATAAAATATAAATAATTAATAGGTACACCATGTATACAATGCAGATATTTCTCCTTAAATATATGGACACCTAATAGATGGAATTATTGATAAAATTATAGGTGCACTACTGCCATATCTTATGATTACATTTGATGACATAAATATTATTGATTATGATTAATATATACATGCATTTTTCATTCAAGAATACATCAATAAACAACCCATACATAGTCTCATGATAAAAAATGAGTCCAATGAAAACACATGTACAATGACACTTCTTCTCATTCTTGGGTATATAAAGTGGGATTTAAAAGACACATCAAAAATAATCAAAGCATTCAATGGACATATAAAAAATACCCTTGGGAACATAGTTTTACCTCTCCATGTTGGTTCAACAATAAAAACTTATCCATTCTTAGTCTTATCAAGAACATGGGTCTTTGACATGTTATTAGGATACCCTTATATATAAAATCTCTTTTTGGAGGTACAATCACTGAGAGGGGGGTGAATCAATGATGAAATATATTTCAGACTTCAATTATAATCCTTTCAAACTCTTAATCAATGACTACAATCATTCATAAAGAATACAATATGTTCATAAAAATGAATAATAAATATGATGTAGGATCACACACATAACACAAGATCTATGTGAGAAACCCTCTTGGGGAATAGAACCCACTCTCAAGCCTATAAACACATGGACTACTTGTCCTATAAGATGATCACAAACATGAGACCTTTTAGTGAAGCACCCACTTCATAAGGAGTACCCACCCCTAAGTATGAAAAATCACCCACTTGTTCTAGATGTTGATCACCCACACAACACCTTATAAAATCAAAAACTCTAGAATTTTGATTGAATTTCAATCTGATTGGAGAAGTAATGTATAACAACTCTCTTTCAAACTCTTCACACACACTCAAACTTTCTCATACAAGCAATGCATCCAAATACCCCATTTTGGATCTTTTTAGTCTTCTTCACTCATCATATATTTGTTATATACTTCAATCCATACACTAAGCACACTCCCTTTGATATTTTTCCTTCATCTCTATCTTTTGCTCTCTTAATTACTTCCACATTCAAATCTAGAAACTATTGCCTTGATCTCCACTATTTATTGAGTCTTCATTAATATCAATTTTTAGGTCAGCCAAAATACTTGCCTTAATCCTTAAGACATCTATCATGATAACACAAATCTCAATACCATTCTCACAAGTTGTCCATAGCATCCATGGGTCACACTTAAGTAGCTATGCCTTTTGATTAGGCCTTATTAGCCCTTATAGGTCTCATAGAGACTTATTCACACATTTAGAATTTCATATAACAAATTAAGAGCATAAAATCATTTTCAAATACCTGGGTCCACTCCATATGACCTCTAAGATAATTTCAAATGATTACTCCTACCAAAACACTCTTCTACTAAAGCACAAAGTGCTCAAACATTATTTTGTACATAGTAACGCCATGAATGAATAAATAGTCAACTTTGAATCTCCATATATACACTTTTACAAACATTCAGACCTTTTAATGATGTTCCTTAAATTAATATATAACTCTACCTTTTACACCACCATGAAATTCATCTTGGATCAAAATATATAGCTCAAAAATTATAGACTAGTTTTCCCTCATTAATTTGAATATTTGAATTCCAATAGTCACTATGAAAATGTTAAACATAGATCACTTTAACCTCATCTCATGCTCCATGGAAATTTTGGAAAAAAACACACCATTAATCTCCTTATAGTAGCCTATTCTTTATCTTGCAATGATCATCATTGATCTTTGATTAGAGCTCCTATGATTATGCCACTTGTTAGCTTTGTATGCCTTCTACACATTTGAATTTTTGACTCAATCCACATTGTTGATCTCTACATGTACAAAAACCCATGAACCATTGATATTTTATCATATTAATGAGATAGAGACACTTGTCATAAGCATGTTTAATCTCATATTGATATTGCATGTTTAAAGGACATTGGAAAATATTACTTCACTCTTGCTATCTTAGATGCCATTATAGACATCATGCTCCATCCTTCCTTGACAACTAAAATTTATAGTTTTAATTCAATATAATATACATGTTATTACATTATTATATCTACCTAGGCATACCCCTATTGATCTAACAATCTCTAATACAAACTATGATATATATTGAGACATCATTTCTATTATCATTAATATATCATGTATTTTATAGCATAACACACTTATAGGTATCTTTATTCTAAGGGAAGTCATTACAGGGTCTTCATTCCTACCCTCCAAAGAGGGGGAAATAATAGGGGTTTTTTCATAGAGATCAGAGCTCATATCGATCAAAAAAGTAGTTTTTAGAACACTCAAAACAACAATCAAAGGTCAAACCAAGTAAAACAGATAAAAAAATAGTGATGATTACAAAACAATAATTATATTCAATAAAAAACAACAATGTCAAACATGGAAAATAACACCAGATGGTAGGGTGTCTTATTTTAGTGCTCTTATCCAAACAACAAAAAAATTAGATTTTACAAAAATAGGTAGAAAGGTTAGCTCAAATACTATTTTGTTAGATACAAATTAGTCCATATTCAATTGTTTTAGTATAATTTTTCTTAGAAAATCTAGATACAGGGGTCATAATACATGACATGGTGGCTCTCGCTTCTAGTTCTAGATTGGGTAATTGGTATAACTACCAGATCAGAATCCATGTTACAGAAACTAGTGATTAGAGGCAATGTGTGTGGCACATTTAAATTCTTTTCTTTTTAATTTTAGTATATTACCCAAGAATTCTCAGAAATTTCATACCTTATTCCATTTTTAGGTGGTTGGCATCATTTCAAAGTGGCTTTCATACAAGCCTAACCTCCACATTCTTAAGTGGCTTCCACATAAGCCTAGTTTCTAGTTTCAAAGTGGATTTCATACAAGCCTAATACCCTCCTTTTAGAGTAGCCAAAATTGGCTCAATTTCTAGCACATATTTGGCTATTCACACCACATTATCAAATTACATGACATTCATGGGATTCAGGAGCCATCTCATATAACATATATTCATATTGGTATCAATTCATAGCTTCACTTGGTAGGCAATGATGGAGCCAAAGGACTAACTATCATTTATATTCTTGAACCACCTACTCAAAGGGATTAGACACATAGTCTAAACATTAATTATCACATGCATAATTACATATCTTCACTTAGTAGGTGATGATGGAGCCAAAGGGCTATCCTTTGCATTCTTAAGCCACTCTCAAGGAATTGAGCACTTAGATTCATTCATGATATTAATTTTGGTATAACACATACCCAACATCACTTAGCATTACTCATCATCAATCATCATCACTGAATAACACAACAAGTATTGTATTAATCCACATACCTAGTGAGGTGTATTCATTCCTTTCTCTTTCTCTCTCTCTTACCTAATTTTATACTTTCTTGTTTTAGATATAGCGTATCTAGTAAAAACTAATCTACTATTTTTTTATCTTGTAGATTTACATTTCACAATGTGCTCTCTCTATGCACACTCAACATCACACAACTTCATGGGCTTCACCCTTCTAGGTAAGTTTAGGTATGATTTTTACTTTTTGATATCCTAGTATTTCACTTTTATGCATCACTAGAATAAAGGTGGGGGAAAATGTAGTCATATAAAATGTCCAAATTGGTAATTTGAGTATGGCTTATGACACACAATCCATAGGACCTTATTGTATGCTCTCATGACCCTTTTAGACACATTTTTTCTTATAAATATCAATCCATTAAATTTTGAGACTTGATTTTAGTTCAACCAAGCTTTATTTCCCATGCTAATTCCATCCCTCGAAGTCCCAAGCTTGTAGGATATGAGTGTTGGGGTTGGACTATAGCATCAAACCCTAGGGTGTCCCATTTTTGGTGATTTTGTCTAATAATATTTCAATCCCAAATGACCATTTATTTTTGAAACTTATTCTTCATTATGCTGACCTAGCATGAATACATTTAACCAATGACCAATAAATCTATATAAGTGCCCATTAAAATTTCATTTATAAGGGGTTAGTAAATTTTAAAAAAATAAGCTAGAATACAAGCAAAACCATTGAGGTAAATTTCCCTATTCTCTACATATAGCCATCTAATATAGCTACAAGCACATTCAAACCCTCACACTAGTCTTTAGTCACCTCAAGCACTCTCAGTTTGGCATTTTTTCATCCACATAACACTGTTTCACAAATCACATCAAGTAGGATAACTACATATGGCTTGATCTATCTTTAAAGAATTGCTATGTAGGAAGCATGCACATATAAGGGGTGTGGATACATGTTCAGTGCATCTTACACATACTAACCCCCCCCCTCTTTCTCAAGTTTTATTCAAGCACAATGAAAGTCTAGATTTTGAGATTAAATCAGATTTACAAGGAGCTCCATCAACATTTAAGGTCTAAAATTTCATAGGTAGCCTCACATAAGGACAATGAAAAAAACCCAAAAAAATTATATCTCTATGACTAGTTGGGATAAAAATACCATGACTTAGACTATAGCATCAGACCCTGAAGTGTCTTATTTTTGGTGTTCATGAAACTATCCCAATCTTAAAAAACTAAGTTCAGCCTCTATCTTAGCCATCTCAATCTAGTTTTAAGCTAAGTTGAATTTTTCCTTATTTATTACCATTTTTAGAAAGGTTTAAAAGGCACAGTAAATTATACAAATCAAATACTATAATTATTGAAATATTATTTAATGATTTATTTATTCTAAACCCTTAACTAAATTAGGAATAAGAATACAACATTATTAAAACTATTAAATCACTTGTACACTTTTAAGCATTAAAATTTGGCTACTAGGTTGACCTAGTTGACCCTATACATTCTAGGCACTCAATAGTAGCATTCTGTAAAGATTGATCGACCCATTCGACCTAGTTAGAAGAGTTTTCAAGCATATTATGAGGTTCTTAACTAGTAATCTTCATTCTCAACATCTCTAATCCACCAAGGTTCCTATCTCTCTATCTCTTTATTTTCTATCTTTCCTTTCATAATTTTTAGTCTTTAAAATTTCCCCTACATAGTCAATTGGATCGACCCTATCAACCTAGTTCTATGTTTTATGTGCTATTTGAATAATTGGGTCAACCCTGGTTGACCCTATACATTTTTAGACCTTACTTCTATAGAATAGGTTCAACCCTATTAACCCTATTCTATATTTTGTTCATATAGTGTCAAGACTATACCTTGTTTAAAGTTGGAATTAAATGAATATGCTGATAATTAATTCACACTTTATTTTCTTATTATTTACATGCTTAGAATAGTTCACATAGTATAATTAAGGGATTTTTAATTAACCACTTAGTCTCACTATTTATATTTTATGCACACATGGCCAAATCACATAATCTAAACAAGCATTTTAACATTTGTCTACCCAAGGCCAACCTACTTGGATTTCATCACCAAGGGGGAAGCCATCTTGATATTATGGTCAAGTATAAAATATGGTTAATGGTATACTCTAGGAAAGCACCCAACACCCTTATTTCTATACTATGTGAAGTGAGGGGGTAGGGCTCAATACCAAGTCTATATCATTTCCACTACAATCCTTTTCAGCCCAAACTACCTAAAATTATCCTTAGATTGCTATTTATAGACACCTAAAGATGGCCACCGATAACCTCCAATCAGGGTTTTGGCCAATTTCCACCCAAAATGCACCATTTGGCCTAAAACACTAAAACACGTTAAATGATGTGAAACTAACATATTCAAGTGCTGATTTTGGCTAGGGTATCTTTAAATGGGGGAATGCAATTTATGGGCTATCTAACTTTGATCAGTTCATTTTGAGTCAAAATGCTAAATTTGCACCTGGGTGATTTGGATTACTTTTTCCTATCAAATCTTCTGTATGAGATGTATGCCTTTGTTATTTGTTGTTGTTAGCATCCTAAATGTGAATATAGTTCCAATTCATCTAACATCACATTACAATTCTAATCTATTTGATTTTGGACCAATAATAAGGCATTCTAATTAATCTGAGTAATTTTTGCACAAAATGCTTAATCATGCTTAAGAGCTAATTAACCCAAGTCAAAGCCTAGTTAATAATTCCATGGAAACTTGTTGAAAAATTTGTTTTGGAAATGAATATGGAATATCTACATCATCAAGTGACCTCATTTCTTGGGAAGACATCCCTAGGCCATAAATGCCACAAATATCAAGATTCATGCCTCATCAATGCCTTTCATGATGCCATCCATGCCTCTTAATTGCCCCTTATTCCAATTTCATGATGAGGATAATTACAAACTTAATTATAAAAATTGAATTAATCCTCAACAACACATCTCAATATTAAGATGGATGGTTTAGATTGATTTTGATCAAATCCAAAAATCTATAAATAGAGATGCCATGAACATCATTTCTATTTCTTGATTATGCAAAGTTATAACATTCAAATGGTTCTAAAAGCTTCAAGAAATTAGTGTTACCATGCCAAATTGATTCCAAGCCAATCAAAGCCACAAGCCAAAGGTGCCAAAGAGAAGAGGAGATAGCCAAGCCTCCTTTGATGAAGACTTCATGAGCACAAGTTGAGCAAGCCACCACTACAAAGGCATTTAGAGCATCCAAAGAAGGTGAAGAATTTTTTGTGTTTTCATTCCTTGATTTTTAGTTGTGTTTGTCATTTTATTTTGTTAACTAAGCACTCCCTAGTGTCTAGGCCTAGAGATGTTATGCTAGTTAGTGTGTTTCTTTCATCTTGTTTTCATTTTAGAACTAACACCATACTAACCATCCTCTCTTGAGTCAAATTCTTGGATCAGATAATAGCACATCTAGTGGGATAAGACACATCTCACACCTAAAGGAGATCATTTTGAAACTCTAAAATATTTATTTGAGCCCTTAAAACTCTTGCAAATTGATTTTATAACTTTATTTTTCTATTTTTGTTTGCCATGGTTTTACACAGTAACTGACATTAGCAAGTAAGACTAACATCAGTTACATATCTTAACTGATGTTAGTTAGCAAAAATAACATCATTTAGCCAAAGTAATTGATGTCAATGGTAATAACTGATGTTATTCACTATATTTTTCTAAAAATATGAACCCAAGAGCTACTTGTTGAAAGTTTATTATTTCAGGCTAGAAAGAGCTTCAAAGCTAAAGGACATGCTAAATTTTTTGTTGAAGGACCAAACTTGAATATTTGCTCAAAACATGTTTAAATCACCTTTGCATGCTTAAAAATCAATTAGGAACCTTGTTTTTGGTGTTTAAAAAAGAATTTAGATGTTTAAATGAATGTTTTAAAAGTTTGCAACTAAGACCAAGGGGTTAAATGAATACCACCAAATATTTCATTTTGGGCTTAAAGTTGAATACACTTGTCAATTCTTGTTTGAAATAGTTGTTTAATCAAATTTTTGTTTGGAAAAAAGAGGAATGTTGCATGCATGTTCTTCCATTTTTACCCTATAAGGAACCCTTGGAATCAAAAGTGCCATTATTATTGTAAATAACCTAGTCTAAGGCTTAGAAAGAAATTCATCTAAAGAACTCCCCAAAAACTCATCACAGTTTGGGTGACCTTGAAACTGACACTAAAGTATTTATAATTTCATGCTTTCTTTATTTTTTATGCATATTAGATTGTGAGGGGGGCTTCATCACCTCCCATAAGTTCTTTAAGGAAGCTTTAACTTGGGGTTTCATCTCCTGATATTGACTTCATTTGACTCCTTTAGAGCTACACACAGGATGTAGTGGCACTTTAGACATCGTATTATACTGAGAAAATAACAAGATGTAGTGGTTAAAAAAAGGATTAGAACTTTTTACAACAAGCCAAGTGATACAAACCCAAAATCCATGCTTTTATTTTGTATTATTTGGCATGAAAGTATTGTACAATTGATTCCTATAGATCATTCAGAAACTTGTTAGATCTTAGCCAAATCCCCACTTGTCACGAAAGTATTGTTGGTGTAAGGTATACCTCAAGGTCCATGTCATAATACTGTCATTTGAGAGAAGGGTGGTGTAAGAATCCTACTATATAATGCACATTTACTTTTGGATGAACACTTAAAATCCTCTCAAATGATGTATATTGATAGATTCTAATAATACCAAGCAACCTTATCAGTTTAGGATCTAAGACTAATTAATTAGTTGGTATTATCCTAGTTTAAAGTCTTGTTTAGAGTCAAAAATTAGTGTAAACAAATAATCCAAAACCAAACACATAGTCCAAATTTTCCTTTGAATAAAGAGGCATTATGTTGCCTGCGTGAGATCATCAATTTGCCTTGTTCAAAAGTTCATCAAAAACTTGAGAGTCATATCATCCACTTTGGCATAGTTATGCTACCCAATTGAGTATAGATCTTTACCAAATTTTTTTAAGTCCTTAAATTATAATATAAATTTAGAATTACACTTTTACAAGTTCATAGGGTTTGATGTGTTAAGTGGGTTCACCATTTACACTAAACTTGAGGGAACTTAGGTTTAATTTCTAATTTGGGTTGAAGGCTATTTAAGACTCATATTCATTATCATCATTTGATAGACTTAATCCATTTTGTGTTAAACATTTACAATTTAATTCTATACACCACAACATTTTGAGTCAGGAAAGGTAGTGTTATGCTATCAATATTGTGGGAGATTATCTTTACCTTAGGGAGTTTTTGAAACAAACTTTTTTGTCATACCTTTTGGGTAGTATAGAATTGTTACATTGCCTAAATCATTTCAAATATTGTTTCATAGACCCTCTTTCATATATTTCATATTTATTCCTACATTTTTAGACCAATCTGAGTGTACTTTTGTGATCCTTTATCTAAAGCACAGTTATACCGTTCACTTTTGTCTAGATTATTTGTCAAAAGAACCAAGTTTTATACTATTATTTATGAGAAAATAAACTATTACTAAAGTGACTTTTGTTTCATACCTTATACTTAGTTGATCAAGTTCATGTCTAAGTATCAAATGCCTAGTGTTTGTTAGAAGTGTTTCAAATCCATTAGATTAAAATTTTTATCTATTTTCAAAGTCTAGGTTTTAATTCCATTTGGCCAAGAGTCCTAGCACATGCCTTGTTTGAGCCTAGATTTTGATGTCTATTTGGCCAAAAAACCTAGCAACTTTTAAATTTATAGATTAGACTGATTTGAAACACTTTAACCTTAGAGTTTGGCATTTTGATTTTTGGTCTTTTTACTTGAATATCTTTGTGTGAACAGTGAAATGTTAGATATTTTATGCTAGCTTGTTTCCTCACAAATATTTACATAAATCTTTTGATCCTTTTGACAAATCTAGACCAAGTTGAAGGCATCATCTATTTTAGATTCTATCCTTTTTAGATGTTATAGAACTCTTTGACCTTTTATCATAAAGCACTGGATATGGATCCCAACATGTATTATTACACTTATAGTGGACTCATGTACAACCCAAGGATTAGTAATGTAGCTGCATAGAAATAAATGGTGCAAGACCCCTATGTGTATAATATTGCTTATGATATCAATTCTTATCCTCTTATAATAATCAATCAGGGGCACAAAGCCAAGATCCATTGGTTACCTACCTAGTTAACACACTTACTTATTTAGAATAAGACCAAGAACAAACCACATAATACCTAGCTACAATATCAATAGAGGATAAGCTAGTTCTTCAACAATCATATTCTACTAATACAAATTGTATGTATGATCCATTTTTGTTTGAATGAAATTTGTTAGAGAACAAAGATGAGATTTTGGTTAGAGCCATAGAGGTAGGGGCCAAGTTTCCAAAATATTTCCCCCATGAAAATTTTCCAAGTCCAGTAAGAGTGCCCCATGATATCATTTATGATCAACATGCTTCTTCTATTAAAACTTTGGCTCTAGTTTAAATGATGTTTCAAGACCCCAATATATTCAATCAAGGTAAAAACATCATGGAAGACCACTTTAACCAAATGCAAATAGCATATCAAACCTACCTAAATTTATCACATAATTTCACATGGTGAGTAAACCTCTCATTAACCTAGTACCTTAAACATGAGTGTTGATAGAGTTAATTGGACAAGAGAATCTAGGTTCTGACCTATTCATACAAACCACTTTGATAGATAAATTAATGCATATGCCCATTATTAAAGAAGTGTCTTCAACCTCTACATTGAATAGTGAGCCAAATGTAGTGGATAGTGTGCAAACAACATCCAATCTTGATCAAAGTGGTACCAACACACAAAAAACTAGCCAACAACATGTGCCTATAGTTAATCCCCTGATTGATCATCATACCAGGGAATAGGGGTTTCTACACTCTAGCCTCAACTAGCTACTTCCTCAAGTGTACAACCTATGGGATTAGGTAATCAAACAATGGCCAATGTCACACCTCAATGATAGAATGTGATGAATCCTACTCCTCCTCAACAAGTAACAAGTTGTGTTCTATAATAATAGACCCAATCTAGTGTATTAGTGCAATAGAGGACAAATACATTACCACCTCAATCAACAACAACTAATATTCTACCTCACCAAGTAATGCCAAATGTACCTCTTCAGTTGAAGACTAATATGCTAATCCAAAACCAAGCAATGACTAGTCAATAATGTGCAAATATGGGTCAGTGATAGATGCTAAATATACAACCTACTTTCACTTCCTCAAAAGGATTTGTGTAATTAGGAGGTCCCCATATTTCTTAGGTACCTATTAGACAACCATTGGTTTAAAATGTGCCACAAATCTAGAAATAGGGTCTTGGTCCGCAAGTTCCCACTCAATATCAAGGTTTGATTAGTCGACAACATGTTCTTTTTCAACCATAGTAGGTACATTATAGTTATATCCCTCTATCCCAACCATAAAATCCTCCCATTCAAACCTTTATCACCAACCCAAACTAGAATATCATGCAACCAAATATACAATTTAATATACATCCTAATCCATGTATGCATATTATTGGTCCATTCCCCAACCAAACCAATATACCCCAATAGGTATCCCCATCATACCCTAGTCAAAGTGTCCCACTTGTGACCTCCCAACCATCTACCCAAATTCTCCCTCAAACCAATGTTCCTTCTAGTTTCCTATCCTAATAATTGTAATAGATTAAAGATTAAATTAATTCTATTTAGGTAGGGAAACAAACTAAAAAGATCAAATTATATGACGTATGTTCCTATCCATTCAACATGGAGTATTTGAAGATACCATTTCCTCCAGGATACAAACCACCAAAATTTGATAAGTACAAAGGGAAAGGGGACCCTAAGGCTCATTTGATCAAATTCTTTGTTGCATGTCAACCAATGGCATATAGTGACATATACCTTTTGTTTTTGTTTCCAAGGAGATTGGTTGGACAAGCCTTGGACTGGTTTTTAAAGTTGGCTAAGAATTCAGTAATGGATTTTGATGATCTTTCTGATAAATTTGTGTAGCACTTTTCCTATAATCTCGAGCATGAGATTTCATTAGTGGACTTAACACAAGCAAAGAAAAAATCTGGTGAGAGTTTTTCAAGTTATTTACAGTGATGGATATCCCTTTTAAGTTGTTTTACCCATAGTTTACTAGATAAATAATTAGCCACTATGTTTACTAAATTTTTTCATAGTGAGATAGCTTACCATTTGGAAATACAATATGCACATACATTCAAAGAGATCATTGATAAAGTTTTATTGATCAAGCAGGTGCTCATCAATAAAGGAGTCATCAAACTTAATTCTAATAATCAAGGAAATGGATAATAATAATATCTTATTCAAGTGTAAGCAATGCAACCGGCACAGGCCAATAACCAAGAAAGATTAAAGAAATTTAACCATAATAAAAATGTTGTGGGAAATGGAGTAACTGAATCTTGTCATGTGCAAACTATGTAAAAATAATCCACACCATCTTTTTAGATTACTCTTACCCAACAACCTCTCCAACCAATGTTGAAAACACAACAACTAAAACCTATACACCAACCTTTACCATTGCAAACCCCTCCTCCTGAGAGAACCATGCCTACATGTCATGTCTTTAGTGACCTAAGAGAACCTATTGAGTCTATATTTTTCAAGTTTTCTACCCCTAATCTAATTAGTTAGCGCATACCAAAGAATTATCTGTAAGGAATTACTTATCTTGATTAGTACCATGAAAATGAATTCTGTGACTATCATTAGGTCAATAGGCATAATCTATGAAGATGTGTCCAAATTAAGCATTTAATTGAGAATATGTTAGAGAATGGGGAAATAACATTAGATAACAGTGCTTAAACTTAAAATCAAATTCTTAAGATTTATCAAAAACCCTTTCCCTGACATAATAATTAATAGCAACAAAATAATCAGTAACAACAATAATAACAACAATGGTCAGTGTAGCAGTAAAATCAATAGTATCAAAATCAAAGGCCAAACTAATAAAATCGATAAAATCAGTAGCAAAATATATAATGACAAAAAAATGGATAAAACCAAGTTCAGAATGATAACAATCAATAAACCTACCATGCAGTCACACATGACTACAACAGGGTTGTAAGTCATATTGTAGGGGGTAGTGTTAATACCATCTCCATTAATCCTAGATTAAATACTAATCAGCCTAGACCATTGCTAAATAATAATATTTAGCCAAATTACATGGATAATCCTTATTTGACTTGGGAGTGCATATAAGCAAACCAAAAAACTAATACTTCCACTTTTGGATCTTATAACAATAACTTGTTCTTGCCATGTGACCACATGCAAGTGCACCAACAACTGAGACTTATCCTATTTGGTCCCACACCATTTCTAATAGTAGTTAGCAATAATGGTCTAGTATTTAATCCTGATTATACAATCAAAACTTAGATGTTGAAGATTACTTTCCTAGGCCCATAACCGTCTGCCACTTTGCTTGTCATCCAACCAACTATTCAACCTTAGAATAAACTATTCACTATTGACCAAGATAAGAAGTTTGATATTGTGGAACAATTGTAGAAGACACCAGCATAAATTTATATTTTAGATTTGTTGTGAATGTTAATAATACACAAGAACATATTGAATGATTTTTTGACCCAATCCACTATTTCTAGTGACATATCCCTTGATAAACTTCAAGCTTTGGTTGGACACCTAGCTCAGGCCTAACAAGTCACATTTAACTAAAGAGATATGTCTTGCCTTGGTGCCTTCCATAATAATCCATTATACATATAAGTTTATATAAAATGGCATGGAGTGTAATGTATCCTTATAGACAATGGATTTAGCCTCAATATAGTATCTCTAAAGCTCATCAATCTTCTTGGGTACATAATACTAGATCTTCAGCCAAAAATAATAACCATTAAACCCTATGATAATTAGGAAAGAGAATCACAAGGCACCATTAGTCTACCAGTTATCATTGGGCCTTTGACCCATGATATACTTTTCCATGTGCATGATCTAAATTTATCATACAATATGATTCTAGGTAGACCTTGGTTACATGAGATTCATGCAGTCCCATCAATGCTGCACCAATGTATCAAGTTTTCCCACTCAAAGAAGGAAGTGAATATTCTAGGAGATCTACACCCATATGAACACCACAAGCATCTTAAGGCCAAATTTCAAAGCTATAATTATTAATATGGCATGAATCCAAGTTACAAGTAGGATAAAGTAAAGGCTATACTTATTGATCCTTCACCAGATAATTGTATAGATCCTAATACCTTAGATTCTCTTTCCCACATGCCATCTCTTGAAGCTTCCAATCATTTCACTATTTTAGATAATATATTGGGAGAGTATGTGACCCATGATACATTTCATATTTCCAATCTTCCTAAGAATCCAAAAACCTTTGGGTGACCTAAATTCACCCCGTGTATGCATTGGCAACAAAAAATAAAGATAAAGGACCTATCATATTTGTACTAGCATCTAACCTAAAACCTGACCCTCTTAAAGGGGATGAATCATGGTTATATAATGATAACCAAGCTGATTGTTATAAAAATGCAAATTATCCTATTTAAATTATGATCATGAAGCATCAAAAATATGAAGAAAATGGCCTCAAACCAAATCAACAAGGAACCATTGAGCCAATTTTCATGACTAAGTATGAAAGACCTTATGGAGTTGGATTTAAAATGCTTGGGGGTGACCCCACATATCATATTCAAATTCCATCACCAATGACTAATGATGATGATGTTGATAGTGAAGCAGAGTCTAATCATAGCCTCACCTTTGATAACCTAGATGAAACCAACATGTTTGATAATAATGCCATTTGTATCCTTACCTTGGTCATTCATTACAACCCTTTATCATTATATTATCCCCAACTGATAGATTGGGAACAACAAAAATCTAGTCTTCTGATTGATGAGTTCTAGAATGATGAAACATTTTGTGATTTCTTAGGCCTTAGAGACAACGTTCCATTGGGAGATCACAAATAAGGATTCTCAATCACATTGGATCTTTCAGCCTATTTTAGAGAGCAAGTTGTAGACACCGAAATTGTGTCTATCCCTTGGTCATCTCTCCCCCTTGGTCCCCTTCATCTCGTTCCAATTCTAACCATGCCTAACCTATGTCTTATTAATTTAAAATAATAATCTATTTTAAATTAATAATTCCCTCTCTCTCTCATGACACCTCACCCCTCTTAGGATACCTCTCTTTGGATGCCCTCCACTACCCCATGCCAAGTCTTAAATTCCTTAAGACCCCATTTCAACCCTTCCACTCATTTCCCATGCCTATTAAACCACCTTCGACCATTTCTTACCATGACCAGCTGACCTCGGCAGAAGAAAGAACAGACAAAAGGCTATTTTTAGCCCTTTTTCCTATTCTTTGGCTGTCGACGTCGGTCAATAGTCGGCTGACATCAATGGTATTGCCAGCATCAGTTTCCTTCAAAACTATGTTCTGCATCCAAAATGCGGATCCGCCAATCTTGAATCTTTTTCCATCTTTCCAATCAGCAAGCTTTTCAATCTTCCAACCTCTCTCGTGCCCTCTCTCCCAAACACACATCAATCATCACAAGGTACAGGTACTCTGCATCAGTGACTCCACCTCACAGGAAGTCTTCTACACCAATAGCATCAACAACAGGTTTTCTACACCAGCAGCATCAACAACCAGTCTGCTACACTCTTTCTTCAGCAAGCCACAGCTAAGTATTTCTTCTGTGTTTTCATTATGTTCTCTAGTTACTGCTTCTAAGTAATATCACCACCTAAATGCAGCTATCAACTAGACCAGACCCAAATCCTTATCCTCCCTTTCACCCCAATCCTTTGTCTGGTCCCTCTTTCAGACCATACTTTCTACCCTGTAAACCCTGCATAGACCTCCAAACAGACTCTCAGACACCTCAAACCATCCTGCTAACCACAAACAGAGCATAAAATTGTCCAAACCCTATCCAAGGCCATTGCCCTGACCAATTCCAGCCACCAGACCCATTTCCCCTACCGACGTTGGCAGACTAACCAACATCGACGACATTGACCAATCGATGCCGGCAAGATAACTGACATCAGCGACTGTGGCAGATCGATAGCAGACAGTAGGTACACATTATCTAGTTTCCTCTTTGCTAGCCATTTTTCATTTCTTTATTTTTGACACTTTTACTTATTAACAGTGGATTGTCATCCCACAAGGAAGTCTTTGCACTTCCAGGACCGAGCTTTTTCTTGGCAATCCACCTTATCTCTATCTAATAATCTCTTTGTTTGAGTCTCTTTCTTCTATAGGTGTCATCCTCCATAGCCAAAGAGGAGTCCCTACAACATCTGGATAACGGTGCGCAGACCTCATTCAGGTAACATCTAACCCTAGACCATTTCCTTTAGTTTCTTATTCCTTTTGAATGTGAAAGCGAAAATAGTTAGAAACATTTTGGCATGCCCGGTGGGACCCTAGGAATTCTCCTTGGGTTCATACTTTCTTTTTATTCTAAAAAAACTTTTCATATATGTGCATTAGGTCTCTTCTTGCACTCTTTTCTTCTATCTCTTCCAAAAGACACTATTAACAAGTTTTAAAAGAACCATTCTTTCTTTCTTGTATCTTAGACTAGTCAAAGTCATACTCTTCAACCTTTTATCCACTTGTCTGCATACGAACACACATTTCAATTTGGGCTTAAAATCTATTGCATCTCATTTTTGATTGAATACATATTTAGTCCAGACATCTAGTAATCAAAACCACATCATGAATAAATCATAGGCCACTTATGTTACACAACCAAACCACTTGCACAAAATCAAACATCTTAACACACCTGAGACAAGGCCCGACTAGGATTTCATCACCTAGCAAATACCTTACCCGTCTCGGCAATCCCACTTGGACTTCACCACCAAGGGGAAAGCCCACTCTGTTCTCTGGTAGAGGATAATCTCTAGGGGAAGTATATACTGGCTAAGCGAGACCAGCTTATCACTGGGCTTGTGAAGTGAGGAGAGCTTGCTCCTTAGCACCAAGCCATGTATAGAACCTAATATAGACTCTTAAGCACCGAAACTAACCCCTCTTGCCTTGAATGGTTTTGACACGTAGTCAAACTAGAACTCATGTTGACCACGCGAGGCAACAACTGCTTCTTCCTTCGCCTTCCATAACCAATCCTCTAATGGAGTATCATTCAGAGACCGAACATACTCCTACTCGACCAACCCCGACGCGACCATCTATTGTTCCTGAAGGGGACCAAAACTTTGAAAGGTTCCTTGACCTCAATGTTAAGGCCCTTCAACATTATCTCATGAGAATCCAAATGCGAGACTCTTTAGGCAACCCAATTTATGGGATGCCAACCTCCTTAACTGAAGCGACAATGATATTGATAGCATCCACTACCCAACCCATGACCACTACGGCCTTTGCTTCGACCATCAACCTGACCATGTCCTATCTTCAAAGTGTGGCTTCTCCTTCTATCTCTGGGCCCACTTCCATCAGGGTTTGGGCCCCCCATCAATCGCAGACTATTCAACAAAATTCTATCCCTTTCCAAAATCTAGTTGTCTCCATCCCACCTACTCTTGCCCCCATCAACACAAGAGTAACTACCTACCCTTCAACTAGTGTTTCCACCCCTCAACCACCTTTGGCAGCCCCTATTCAATTTGTGCCCTCTAACTCCATGGCACAACCACCCCTGGCTTCCACATCTATCCCAATGACTAGTTATCAATATGTTGCGCCTATACAAGTGCAATCGACTACATCATATGCCTCTTCTAGCACCTTCCAAGTGCCTTGCAACCTAGGGGGCACCCCATCTACCAATTCGTCAGCCACTCTCATCAAGATGCTGATGGACAAAATGTCTAATCTTGAGGCTTCCATTTTTGGTTCAAGCAATGTCCTTTCATATGACCAAATTTGCAACAAACCCATTCATTCCTCCGTCCCAATCCGACCGTATCTTAATTAGTGGGAGCTTCCTAAGTTTACTCACTTCTAGAGTAAGGAAGACCCACAACAGCATCTATGAGCATTTAGACATGCTTTTTATCTCATAGCCCATGATGATGCGTTATTGCTACTCATGTTCCCCATGTCACTTTTTGGCCTTGCCCTTGATTGGTACAGCTCTCTTACCAGTCACTCTCTCTTTTCATTCACTCAACTCACCCAATTATTTCTCGACCACTTTTTGATCAATATCACCAAAAAGGTTTCAATCATAGATCTATATTCTATCTGACAATTTGACGATAAATCCATAGCCAATTTTGTTGCCCACTGGAGAGGCCTAATCAATCAACTCTCCTTCCCTTTACCTAAACCTGAGCTCATTGAGCTCTTTTCTCAAGCATGTGCCATGCACATTTCATCCACCTTACGGGTTCAAACATTCCACACTTTTGATGAAGCTTTCACCATGGCCCAAAAGCTTGAACTCCATGCTATTGAAGAAAATAGGGTCAAATTGCATAATACCAATGCAAAAACTGATGACCCTTCTTCTTCCAGACCTTCTTCTTCCCACTCCAAGTCCAAAGGAGTGACCAACACTGTGGTCATTAGATCACCATCTTCAACAACAACTAACCAATCTCAACCTTCAACATCACAAAGCATCACAAAATAATTCCAACAACGCTACATACAGCGTCAATACGCCCCAATTAGAGAGTCATACGCTTCCGTGTTGGAAAAACTCATCAATCAGGGGGTCCTCAATCTCCCTCCAATCTGAACACCTCAATTTGACTCCTCAAAAGCCCTCCCTACATGGTATAGGGAGAATGACTTCTGTCACTATCACCGTGTCCAAGGCCATGACATCAACAACTGCCAAACCTTCAAGAACATTGTCCAAGACATGATAGACAAGGGAGATCTTGTTTTGGATAACCCAAATGTGCCACCCAATCAAAACATCAATATATTCAAACAACCTTTTCCTAACCATCCTCCTAGCCAAAACAATGTCCAGACCATGCTGATAACTCCCAAGAGCATGATATACGCACAGTCAACATGGTCTTGCCTCTTATCCCTGACCAACTTCCTCCATAGGTAAAAGAGCCTTCTTCTCCTATTAGTTCTCCATCTACCTCTCTTATATTGGAGGATGCTTTGACCATACCAATGCCATTAGCCCCACCTTCATCCTTCCTCCTACCAATGGAGGACCCTACCTTGCCTACTCCTCAACCACAAGTAGAAGGCACGATCATCCCTGCCCTCTACCCTCTTGAGGAGCCACATTCTCCAATTCCTTTTCCACCAAGAGAAGACCTTGTCTCTTCACCCACTTCGATCGAGGAAGACCCAGTGACGGTTTTCTCTTGCCTTTTGCCTGAGATCACTACATCTCACTCACCTCAATCCACATCTGAACCCAAACCCACGCAGGCATCCACCATGCCAAAAGAGACTAAATCTCTCGGTATTCACCCCATATCTAACCTTGCCTTGCACAATAGTGGCCCTCAGACCAAACCAAAGAAGGCCACTAAACCACACCTGAGAATTCCTCCCCCACCTTCATCATTGCCCTCTATTTTGGGCCCACACCCATCCACCTTAATAGGAGTGCTTCCTACTCCAATACCTCACAGAGGCAAATTGCCTCTATTATCCCCTTTACCCATTAAACATATATTTCCTCCAAAATGACCAATGCCTCCTACACCTCCAAAATAAAAGTCATCAACCTCTACTACAACAAAACACGCAGACCCATTGGTGGGTTCTTATGCCTTGCTGTTATGACAATTATTGTAGTCTTCTCGCATCAGTCTTCCACCTCTTAAACCATACCAATCTCTCAGACCAAAACTGCCCTGGTTCGATGACACTAAAGTTTGTGTATCATCGCACGTCGGGACATGACACTGAGCATTGTTGTGCCCTCAAGGTTGTCATTCACCAATGCTTGGAGAAAGACACCCTTCTTCTTGACCATATTATCAACAAACCTTCGACATCATCCCATGATTCCCATACCTCCTCACCTTCACACTCATCAACTCTCAGATCAAGGCCATCTTGGTTCGACAACACTAAATTTTGTCACTATAATCGCACACCGGGACATGACACTGAGTGTTGTTGCACTCTTAAAGCCGTCATTCATCAACACTGGAAAAAGGATACCCTTCTCATCAAGGATCCTCTTGACTACCCCTTTTCCAAATGTTTGACACCATCACATTCCTCACAAACATCATCACCTAAATCGGGATCTCAATGCCAGACTATGGTCCCTCCACCGGCTTTAACCCCATTATTCAAAATCAACACAGTCAACTTGACCACCAGCCCACCAACCCAAAAGGATAAAGGGAAAAGACATGTTTCTATCCCTTGGACATCCCCATCAACCAAGCCTTCACCATAACTAAAACCCAAGATTATTGTCTTGGGCACATCTCGACCAGCATCCTCAAAGACAATCCCTGACTCCATGGTGAAACAACCTCACCACATGACCCCTATGAAGATATCTTTGTATGATCTCATACAAAACTCTCCATAGCATCATCAAACTTTGATCAAAGCCTTACAATCAATGGAGGTCCAACCTGATGACCCCAAACCATTAGCCACTTTAATCAAATCATTACCAACCATTTCCTCTATCACCATCCATGATTTTAAGATTCCTACCTCCAACCTAGCAGATCAGGATCTCGCCCTCTCCAACTAAATCTGTCAAACATTCTCCCTAGAAACTAGGGGAATTTGACCTTAACCTGACTATCGTAAACCTTGACCAAGTATCAACCAACATCGACCAAACATCGATCATGACATCAACCAAGCATCGACCAAGCCTTGACCAAATAATGACCAAACAATCCGACAACACATCATCCAACCAAACATGCCAACAACATATCAACCAATGTCAACTAACCAAGCCTCGACCAAGCCTAGACCAAACCTCAACCAAGCCTCGACCAAACCTTGACCAAGCCTCGACCAAATATCAACCAACTTCTTAATCATCGACCAACACATGACCAATTTGGAAAGAAGTAAATGAGGCAAGTTTGCTCCTAATTGGCTCAGACCTTACATCCTCATGTACAGGTAGGGTTCAGGGACTTATCGTCTATCTTCTCTTGAAGGCCGACTAGAACTTGAGCCTCTTAATGCCTTGTGTCTGTGGCCATTTTACTATTAGTCAAGTACTCGTTCACTTGACATTTAACTTGAGCTCATCCCTTGAGCAATCCCTGTCCTCTTAATCCTCATTCCTTTCAACCCTATTTCCTTAAAACAAACGCTATGTAACCCTTTTATAAAGTATGAATGCTTTGTCTTAATAAAAGGGAGCCCTTGAACTTCTATAGTCTTGTCCATGACTCACAATTCTATCAAAAATAAATTTAGATGTCAAAATATCAATAGGTCACAAACTCTAAAGGCAGACTCCTCCCTCGAAGGATAGTTGTATCATCATTATTGTAGCTAATAGACTGCTCTCTTGAAGGACAGCTATTCAAAGCCCTCAAACATATATAAAAATAAAAAAAATAAAACACTCCCTCGAAGGATGGCTATGCCTAAAATCTTGCTACAAACAGAACTCTCTTAGAAGCTTCCCACATCGATCAGCTTCACAAATGACCACAAAGAAAAATGACATCGCCATGTAGACTTCCCGCATTGATCAGTCTGCCAAAAAAAAAAAAAAAAAAGGTCATGGACTTGGCTTGTAGTCGTCTCAGGGTCTCCTATAAAAAGGGGGCAAAGTTATCCCTACTAAAAGGGTTACCCTCTCCTCATATATCATATCACCTGCTCAAAGGATTTTGAGCTCATTTTAATGTCAAAATGATTTGATTACTTCTCTAACACAACCAATGGTCAATGACGTGCTACATGAATGGGGCTTTTGTTTCTAAAACCCCCTACCTATGCTATCATTATGGTCTATGTCAATGAAAGGGTGAAATGCCTTTCACTTCCTCCCTACACTTTGGTCACATTCAACTAAATCATTTTTCAACCAAACCAAACCAACCCAAACATTTTCAGACCACCAACATGACATAGTCCATTTCACATAGTTTCTATGGACACCAATACACATGGAAACTATTGACCACACAATTTATGTCAAGCATAAACCATTACTTGTTGAGGCATAAATAGACTCCTTTCATTTTTATCATACATCCATCGCCCAATATGGACAATTGCTAGGGATGAAAAACCCTCACCAATGTTACAGAATACAGCATCACATAATATGGAAAAAGCTGTAACATCATCTTACCCTCATCATTTAACCTAGACCAAACCAATCATCAACCATTTTGCCTCTTAGCCTGAACTACATTGGTCTGAGGCCCTTATACATAGGGGCTATGTAGGCAACACTCAGTTGACATGACGTCCTCTGAGGTTAGCTCGACCACCCTCGTTTGTTTGTCTACCTGATGGACAAACCATATCCTCCTTTGACCATGACTTGACTTTGACCAAAGCAATCCATAACTTTGACCCCTCGTCAGAACTACATTGGCCTGAGGCCCTAACAACAGGGGCTATGTAGGCAACACTCAGTTGACATGGGGTCTTCTGAGGTTAGCTCAGCCATTCCTTTGTCACATGTCATTCCTTCATCTGTCCATTCATTCAACCAACTATCTATCTTAGCCTCGCCTCGACCAACAACCTTGGAGATCATGCCTATCTCCCCAGACTGCAACCACTTCCAAGACAACGTTGCCTTGGTTGTGTATGCATGTATGCTACCTCACGAATGGTTAGCAAAATTGTCTGTAACCCGCATTTTGACCCTCACAAGTATAGGATCACGAGCAAGTTGATCCACACTACTTGTGACATTTTTGTGTTTCTAGGAGCACTTCCTGAGCTTGGGATACCTGGAACATGATGACCATTGGAGCTACAACTTGGATTGAATAACCCAATCAGCTACAACTAAATTCTGGGGCTCAATTATTTCAATTTTGGCACTCCTCGACCCTGACCTGTGACAATTTGATCTGACCATCTCGTGAAGGGGTATGCGTGCAATCTCAACTTTTACAGCGTTCGCACTCAAACCTTCACCATATCCATCCATCTCTCTGTCAAATTAGCACCCGATTCCAGGTTCCCTTTCCTTGACTCCTACTTTGAGGGGGAATACCTCATCCCATAATCGGGGCAACCAACTATTTCATTTTTGTCTTGCAGTTCATCAGAACAACCAACAAGACAAAAAAGACCTCATCCCATACCTGGGGAAATTAACTCCTATTTTTGTCTTGCAGTTCATCAAGAACAACCAACAAGACAAAAAGGGGAAAATGTAGACACCAAAATTGTGTCTATCCCTTGGTCATCTCTCCCCCTTGGTCCTCTTCATCCTGTTCTACTTCTAACCATGCCTAACCTATGTCTTATTAATTTAAAATAATCATCTATTTTAAATTAATAATTCCCTCTCTCTCTCATGACACCTCACCCGTCCTAGGATACCTCTCTTTGGATGCCCTCCACTACCCCATGCCAAGTCTTAAATGCCTTAAGACCCCATTTCAACCCTTCCACTCATTTCCCACGCCTATTAAACCACCTTCGACCGTTTCTTACCACGAACAGCTAACCTCAGCAGAAGAAAGAATGGACAAAAGGCTATTTTTAATCCTTTTTCCTATTCTTTAGCTACCGATGTTGGTCAGTAGTCAGCCGATGTCGGTGGTATTGCCAGCGTCGGTTTCCTTCAAAACTATGTTTTGCATCTGGAATGTAGATCCGCCAATCTTGAATCTTTTTCCATCCTTCCAATCAGCCAGCTTTCCAATCTTCTGACCTCTCTCATGCCTCTCTCCCAAACACACAGTAAGCATCACAGGGTACAGGTACTTTGCATCAGTGACTCCACCTCACAGGAAGTCTTCTACACCAGTAGCATTAGCAACAAGTTTTCTACACCAGCATCATCAACAACTAGTCTGCTACACTCTTTCTTTAACAAGCCACAGCTAAGTATTTCTTTTGTGTTTTCATTATGTTCTCTAGTTACTGCTTCTAAGTAATATCACCACCCAGACGTGGCTATCAACTAGACCAGACCCAAATCCTTATCCTCCCTTTTCACCCCAATCCTTTGTCTGGTCCCTCTTTTAGACCATACTTTCTGCCCTGTAAACCCTACATAGACCTCTAAATAGACTCTCAAACACCTCAAACCATCCTGCTGACCACAAACAGAGCATAAACTCATCCAAACCCTGTCTAAGGCCATTGCCCCGACCAACACCGGCCACCAGACCCATTGCCCCTACTGACGTCGGTAGACTAACTGACGTTGGTGATATTGACCAAATGATGTTGGTAGGATAACTGACGTCAGTGACTATGGCAGACTGACAACAGATAGCAGGTACGCATTATCGAGTTTCCTCTTTGCTAGTCATTTGTCATTTCTTTATTTCCAACACTTTTACTTATTAACAGTGGACTATCATCCCACAAGGAAGTCTTTGCACTTCCAAGACTAAGCTTTTGCTTGGTAGTCCACCTTATCTCTATCTAATAATCTCTTTGTTTGAGTCTCTTTCTTCTGCAGGTGTCATCCTCCACAGCCAAAGAGGAGTCCCTACAACGTCTGGATAATGGTGCACAGACCTCATCCGGGTAACATCTAACCCTAGACCATTTCCTTTAGTTTCTTATTCCTTTTGAATGTGAAAGAGAAAATAGTTAGAAACACAAGTGAACACCCTTAGCCAAAAATGAATAAGTAAAACCTCTTTGAGGCACTTTTTAACCAGGGAAAAAGTAAATATAAAGTTTAGTCTAGTGGTGAAAACTTGTTTTAGCTACCATTAGATGGGGGTGTTCATCTTTCTTCGAATTTAGACTAAGAGATCACTAATGATGAACATGCCTATGAATTTAAGCTTAACTTTGAGCAACAAGTATTTGATCAAATTCTTCAATAATTTTTGATTATTTTTGTTACATGGTTAAATCTCCCATTAGGGGACTCAAATTCATCACGCATAGGAGAAGTTAAAGAGCAAGTCCTAACATAGGACCCTAACATAATTCAATAATTTAAGTCACTGCCTATTATCCTAGAAGATGGTTTGACCCTTCTAGTTGAAGATACAATAGAGATAAATATTGAGACTCCATCAGACTTAAAATGGATAAAATTAGGTGCATCCCTCACTAAGGAGGAATGTGACATCTTTGTAGCTCTATTGAGAGAATTTGTGGATTTTTTTGTATGGGCCTATTCTACCATGCCAAGTTTAGACCCCTCCTTAGCTCTGCATCATGTTATGGTTAATCCTAATGCCAAACCAATAAAACAAAAGTTATGTAAGATGAATCCTTGCACTATTGTATTGGTAAAGAAGGAGTTGAAAAAAATCTTAGAAGTAGGATGTATTTGATCCATTGACTACTCAAAATGGATCTCTAATATTGTACCTATTATTAAAAAGCCTGAAGGGATTAGAATTTGTACTGATTTTCAAGACATTAATAAAGATTATCTTAAAGATGATTTTTCCTTGCCTAATATTGACATGATCATAAACTTCATGACTATTTATGAAATGCTTTCACTCCTGGATGGCTTTTTAGGATACAACTAGATTAGAATAACACAAAAGACCAACATAAAACAATTTCACCACTCCATGGGGAAAATTTTATTATCAGGTGATGCCATTTGGACTTAAGAATGCTATATCTACATATCAGAGGGCCATGACTATCATATTCCATGATATGATGCATGATATTATTGAAGACTATGTCGATGACATATTAGGAAATCCAAAACCAAGGCTGACTATCCAATAGTACTAAGTAAGATATTTGATAGACTATGAGAGTACAAAGTCAGACTCAATCTAAAAAAATGTGTGTTCATGTAACTTTAGGTAAATTGCTTGGCTTCATTGTGTTTTTTAGAGGTATTGGAGTTGATCTATCTAAAGTCCATGTTATAACTAAGATACCTCTACCAACCAATTTAAAGCAACTCCATAGTTTTTAGGTTAATATCCAATCAATCCGATGCTTCATCTCTTAGTTAGTAGACAAGTGCCATCTTTTTCCACACCTTTTGAAGAAAGGAGTTACATTTCATTGAGATGATCATTACCAAATAGATTTTCAACAAATCAAAGACTATCTTGTTCATCTACCTATTTTATTTCCTTCTATGCTAGGAAAGCCATTCTTGCTATACCTATGAGCTACTGACCATGCCCTGGGAGCACTCTTGGCTCAATGTGATGATAATGAAAGGGAACATGTTGTATACTACCTATGTCATACCTTGGTTACATATGAACATAATTATGAACCTATTTAAAAAGCTTATCTAGCCATGGTTTTTGTAGCTCAAAAACTATGCCATTACATGTTGAATAATAAGACCATGGTCATTTAAAAAGTAGATCCATTCAAGTATCTACTATCTAAAATATCTTTTCAAGGAAGAATGGATAAATGGTATGATTTAGGAATTTGACTCAAGAGAGGATGGTTAATATGGTGCTAGTTCTAAAATAAAAATAAAATGAAATAAACACACTAATAACATAACATCTCTAGGCCTAGACACTAGGGAGAGCTTAGTTAAAAATCATGAATGAAACACAAAAATAAAATTCAAAAGAAAACTCTTTTACCTTCCTTAGATGCTACAAAATGCTTATTATGGTGGCTTTCTTGGGTTGTGCTCATAAAGTCCTTGGTAATGGAAGTTTGACAACCTCCATCTCTCCTTGGCACCTTTGGCTTGTGGCTTGGAATCAATTTGGCATGGTAACACTAGTTTCTTGAATCTTTTGGAACCAATCTTGCATTATAACTTTACACTAATTAAGCTTAGAAATGATGTTGTGAGGCCTTCTATTTATTATTTTTTCTGGATTTGATTAGTATCAACTTGAACCATCCATCTCAAGATTGAGATGTGTGGTTGAGGATTAATTCAATTTTTAAAATTAAGTTTTTAATTATCCTTAATATGGCATTGGAAGAAGGAGCAATTTAACAGGCATGAAGGGGCATGAATCCTGATATTTGTGGCATTTATGGCCTAGGGATGTCTTCCCAAGAAATGAGATCATCTGATGATGTAGATATTCAATATTCATTTCTAAAAAACAAATATTCAACAAGTTTCCATGGAATTTTTTATTAGACCTTGATTTGGATTAATTATCTCTTAAGCATGATTAAGCACTTTGTGCACAAATTACTCAAATTGATCAAAATATCTTGTTATTGGTCCAAAATTTGACTAGATTTGAATTATAAGTCCACATTAGATGCATTGGATGCATATTCCCATTTAGAATGTTGTCAACAACAAATAACAAAGGCACAAGTCTTGTGCAAAAGATTTGATAGGAAAAATTAGTCTAGAGCACATATGTACAAATTTGGCATTTCAATTCGAAATGGACTAATCAAAGTTATTTGGCCCATAAATTGCATTTACCTATTTAGAGATACCCTAGCCAAAATTGACACTTGAATATGTCAGTTTCACATCATTTAGCATGTTTTAGTGTTTTTACGCCATATTGTGTGTTTTGGGTAAAAATTGGCCAAAACCCTGATTAGAGATTATCAATGGCTAGATTTAGGTGTCTAGAATTTATCCCTATTTCATAAGATGTTGCAAACCATAGGCAAAATAATGTCTTCTCAAAGAATGAGAAATGGCCTATATGCCAAAAAGAAGATGATGGTTGAAGAACAAAGCTCCAAATGGTTTTGGGAAACCTATGATGATGCACCCTTGAGGGAGTGGTCATCACATTTTCTAATGGATGGTCCTTGAAAAATAAATAAGAATAAAGGTGGAATTAACCCATGGTTAAGATTAATCTAAATGATAAAATTCTTACAGGCATTGATGTAAAAAAGATGTTGATTTGCCCAAAGGTGGTTATAATCAAGAATACAATTCAAAATAATGATTTGCCCATAGGTGGTTATAATCATTAAGTAAACCTTGATGGTGCCCCAGTTAGGCTTGATTATCAATCATAACTCAAGGATATAACCTAGAATACAAATTAAATATGAGTGGGTGAAAAGTGATAAAATAGATGAATAAAAGAATAGGATTGATCAGTAAAAAATGATTTAGTTGTACCTATCAATGAGGAGATGCTCATCTTGATTAAAAATGATACAACTAGAATGGTCAAATGAGTTATATTAATCAAGGGTGGGATGGAATGATTTTGCCAAGGTGCCAAGGAGAAACTTCTATAGCTCCATTAATTATAGACCTTTGTGAAGATAATTTTTGTTATAGCATGTGATGGTAGGCTTTATGATAGAAAACCATGAAGAATTAGCCAAAATATGCATAAGGACTGACTCCTAATCTAATAAACACCCAAAAACAACACACCAATGATAATAACCATGATGACAATGTTGAGGTATGAATATGGATACACTCAAGAATAATGTGCTCAAGGAATCACCCAAGGAATGCATAAAGACTAAGTTGAGGTAACATCACTAAAAATAAACAAACATGCAAGTGAATAAACAAACAAACAAAAAACAAACAAAAAGCCTAAAAATAAAAAGAAAGCATCCTAACAATGATAATGCCCTAGTAGGGCAAATCAAGGATAAATGACTAGGCTTAGATAGGACAAATTTTTTTTTTTTTGAAATGTTATGAATGTTTTTGGCATATTGAGGTATCTTAACTCATTAGAGAATGACAAGATCCCTACTCATAAAATGATGAGATCATTTGGCTTTGATTGCTCACAAAACGGTGAGAACGTATGGGAAGGGGGACTGAGGTGACCTCAACACTAATTGAGCATGACCCACATAGTCTTGAAATGACCTCAAGTCATAGAAATTCCATCCACACAAAAAGGTAGGAAAAAATCAACTAGGTCCCAACAAGTTCTCAAATTTAGTAAATGGCTAGTCAAATGAAAACAATGATGGAAAGGTGATGCAACAATGCATGATAAAAATGGGTTACCCCTACTTTGCCCATAAACAGTTATAACTAAGATACAAAGACATATGTCAATGATACTAATTTTCCCATAGGTGGTTATAATTAGTATCAAGACTGGTGAAACACTAATTTTCCCATAGGTGGTTATAATCAAGCTCACATAAACAAATGTGGATAGGATGAAAGATATCTCACCAGATCAACTATCACACTACTTTCATAAATTTTCATTATAAATATAGATTAGATTGATTATTGAAACTTGATTGGAATCCCCCCAAAAAAGGTGTGAAAAGAACCAAATGAACCAAGATCATAATAGGATTGGGTAGGATGACTAATAATAGGCTT
This sequence comes from Torreya grandis, assembly GCA_037957365.1. Taxonomy (NCBI): domain Eukaryota; kingdom Viridiplantae; phylum Streptophyta; class Pinopsida; order Cupressales; family Taxaceae; genus Torreya; species Torreya grandis. The sequence goes on from JARHVA010003917.1 coordinate 170,659, forward strand.
TGGTCTAGATAAGAATGGAATGATAAGATGGTATGGTCTTGCTAAGGATAATGATTGTCTAGATAGATTGGATAAAATGGTAAGAGGGTTTCCCCCAAGTGATGGGGTAAATGGTAGGATACATGACAATGGAAAATGGATATGTAAAAATGGTAATGGCATGGAAATGTGAAACAATATGGTACATGTTTTTTGCCTGGGTATGGTTTTTTATTCTGTTATTCTTGATGATATGGAGATGCATATCCTAATCAACAAATGATACAAAAAAAATACTTGATCATGTTAATTTATATCCCACACTTCATTTGAATAACTGCTCTATCAAAAATGGCTTATAGAATTGGTTGTCAAGAATTCTTTTGTGATCTATATGGGTCATTGATTCTAATTCCTTCAAACATCGAGATAAGATATCTTTATAGCTTCTATAAAGGAAAGTACAGCCATGGATGGTAACTAGGGAAAAATAATGGATTGTAGGTTTGATTGTGAAATGGAATGGCAAATGATAATGGAATGTATAATGGTGGAGAAACAAATGAAGATCAAGAATTTCAATCATACATAATGTTGTTGATGCTGGATGTGACATAATTTTGGTTGTGGTAGGGCCGAAGACTTGTTCTCTCAATAAGACCACCATATTTTTTTGTTGTTTGATCTAGAGAGTAGCTACCATCTGATTAGGCTATAGATTGAAAGCTATTTTGATTTGATCTTTGATTTTGTCTTCATTAAGTAGTGAAGAACTTTTGTGCTCAGCTATTGGTGCCTCAAAAATGTTTTCATCAATGAAGTTGTCTTGATTGTCCCATATCACCTTCAAGAAGGTTTCACAAAGGAATGTTGACTATTGACTTTGATTGTCTTCTAGCACTTTTGAAAAAGTTTCACTAGAAAATGTTGAGTTATAACTTAGATTGTCCCCTAGCACCTTTGAAAATGTTTCACTAAGAGAATGTTCTTTTGCTACATGAAGGTTATCTTGGCCTCCTTACTCTTCTTCAACTGCTATGTCATCATGGATGAAGTTTAATAAAGTGAGATTTTGTAATTCTCAATCAACATTTGTGGGAGATGGAATGTCAATAATATGGATATCTTGGTTGATGGTAATGGCTTGTGGAATGGGGAGAGGTTGAAAAATCCTCATATAAGATACTAGGAGAACTTGTATCAAAGTTAAAGTACTCATCCTCAAAAACTGTAGAAGGATCACAAATGTATTAAAATTGATTTGTGAGGCATGCATAGCCAATGTTGTAATATTCATGAACATATTCTTCTTTTAAATTTGATTCTAACTCAAGGGACTCTGAATTTGATGTTGAGATTGATGTTGATTCTAATTTTGATGCTAAATTTGATGTCGACTAAAAAATAAAACTTGACTCTAATTCTAATTCTTCATCTGATGGGTAATCTATTATAATTATGTCTTATTAAATACTTGATATTGGATAAGTAATAACTTGTAATGGAATGATGGGATCCACAAAAACTAGTTTGTCAAAGTGGGACTCCTCTAGGATGGGAAATAGGCTAAGAGACAACTCCTTAGAGATTATCTTGTCAATAAGAGGTTCTTAAAAAATAGGCACATGGTTGAGGTAATGATTTTTCCAAAGGTAGTTATAATCATTAAAAAGTGACTCATCAAAGACTGGCTTATTAGAGTGAGACTCCTTGATAGCTGGTATAGGATCAATATGTGATTCATCATAGGTTGACTTATCACAAATGGTTGGTTCAATAAAAACATCTTGGATTGGTTATTTCTCTTGGCCTTAGTTTTTAGTGAGTTAGAAAATACCAGTTCTGAATATAGCTTGGTCTACAAAATATTAGATAGATTGAGGTTTGGTTAGGATTGATACTAGATGAGAAATGATTTATGATTGGATAATGGTAGGGCCTTAGGGAGTATGATTTCTTGTATTAGCCAAAGGATAAAGTCTTGAGATGGTAACGATAGGGCATTGTGTGGCTTGATTGCTTACACAAGATAAAGAACTAGGTCCTATAATGATGAAAGGGCATTGTGGATCTTGATTTCTCACACAAACTAAAGGACTAGGTCTAGGAATGGTAATGGTATTCCTTGGATATTATGGGGCTTGATAGCTTGTATAGTATAAAGGAGGGTTATAGGTAGTTGATGGTTGGATAGTAAAAGGATGTCATGAAACTTGATTGCTTGCATAAGTAAAAGCATCTAAGTCTTCCTCATAAATCATATTATCTCAGTTGTGAGTTGGATCATAAGCTGGTTCTTGACTATGTTATATGCATTTATTTTTGAAAAGAGGGTATGGATTCATATCCCAAACAACATTATCTATAGTTAAGTCTTCAAATTATTTTTCATACCAATCAAGGTCTCAAGTTTGATTGTAAGTTATTGCATGACTTTGTTCACATGAATGATTAATATGAGGCAGATAGAAATCTATCTCACAAACTATATTAACATCATTGGGGTCTTCAAAAAAGCCATTAAAGTCATTTTTTGTGGCTATTCTATCATAAGTCAGATTTTAAGCTACTCCACCATAAGTGTAGTGAGACATATCCACATAAATGACAAATATCCAAAAACAAAAGGACTTAGAGTTATAAAAACTCTAAAAAACTATGTCTAAAGGACAAATTGTTAAATCTTGGTCTAACTTGGTCAAAAGGTGGAGTTGTATCTCCAATATGGTCTAAAAGTGGAGCTATATCTCCAAAATAATTTATGCTAAGACTTGGCATAAAATAGCCTAACGTCAAATGTCTAATGTCATACACACAAAAGGTCAAGTATCTGAATAAAAATTATCCTATTAAAAGTCTACGTCAAAGTGTTCCAAACAAGGTCTAAACTAGGAAAATAAAAAGTTGGGTTGTTAGGTCTTTTATCCAAACACAAAGTCAAAAGCTAGACTCAAACAAATAGGCATGTACTAGGAATTTTAGCCAAATGGTGTCAAAATCTAGACTTAAAACAAATGCTAATGTGATTTGATTTAATCTAACAAGTTTGGAAATAACTTTGACATAGACTCGACACACAAAATCAAACATAAACATGATCAGTTGGCATAAGGCATAAGATAAAAGGATCTTTGAAAATTGTTGTGTTCTCTCAAATAAAGGCATAAATAATGATGAGGATATGCATTAAACAAACAAACAAACCATCAATAGTTTTCAAATTTGGGTAATCGATTAACTGAAGTTATGCAACCCAAAAGAGAAAGATCTATATATCAGCTCCATGAATTGAGGCCTACATATAAATAAATCTATATTTGAATCCAAACTTAAAAAGGCTAATTGAAAACTCAATGTTGAAAACTAGGATTTGAATTAAATAGGCTAGACAAGATTGGATAGCATGACGACAAAATATAAAGGTCTAAATAGTATACACAAAGTGGTTTGAAATAATTTTAAACAAGTCTTGAAACAAATTGAGCATCCTAATGGCATAAGCATACTCAAATAATGTGGTCAATGGTTATGATTCAAAAGACTCAAAGGAAAAATGGTTTTAATATGGTTTGGGTAGCATAACACTACACTTCATAACTTAAATGCATTGTTTTGACATGTCTTATGAACAAAAAAGTAAGTTTTAGTGTGAAAATATACCAAGCAAAAATGACCAAAATACACTAAGTATAATCATCTAAATCCTAACAAGGGTATGGCATGTGGGGTTAACTAAACTATAAAGTTTAAATGTTATAGGGGAATCAATTGCATAATGACTTTCACATCAAAATATGCAAAAGACAAGCATGAAAATTAGGCGATTGCGGTATTAGTTAGTTGTAAAAAGGTCTAGTCATTTTTATAACCACTACATCCTATTGTTCACTTAGTGTAGTGTGATGTACAAATACAGATATGTCCTATGTGAAACTCTAAAAGAGACAAATGAAGTCAATATCAGGAGGTGAAACCCCAGGTCAAAGCTTCCCTAAAGAACTCGTAAAAGGTGATAACATTCCCCTCGCAAGCTAAGATGTATGAAAATAAAGAAACATAAAATAGAAAGATTTTAGGGTCATTTTCAAGGTCACCCAAAATTTGATGAGTTGTTGGGGAGTACTTTAGATGACTTTCTTTCCAAGCTTTGGACTAGGCTACTTGCAATAGGAATGATGATTTTGATTCCAAGGGTTCCTTATAGAGGAAAAATAGAAGAGCATACACGTAACATTCCTCTTTTTTCCAAACAAGATTTGATTAAACAACTATTGCAAACAAAAAATGGATAAGTCTGTTCAATTTTAAAACCCCCAAAAAATGTTTGGTGATGTTCATTTAACCCCTTGATCTTAGTTGCAAAATTTGAAAACATTCACCAAAAACACCTAAATTCTTTGTTAAACATACAAAATAAGATTCTTAATCAATTTTAAAGCATGCAAAGGTGATTTAAACATGTTTTGATCAAATATCCCACTTGGTCCTACATCAAAATTGTTAACATATCCTTTAGCTTTGAAGCCCTTTTTTGCTTAAAACAATAAACTTTGGAAAAAGAGGTCTCATGTCTATGTTTTTGGAAAAACACAGTGACTGATGTTGGTTAATACCCTTGATGTTGGTTACTTGGCTACTGAGATCTGGCCAATGTCAGTTCTACTGACCAACATCAGCTGATCAGTGACTGATGTCGATATTTCTTATCAACATCGATTATTGTGTAAAAATTGTGGCAACTAAAAATGGCAAAATAAAGTTATAAAATCAATTTTCAAGAGTTTTAAAGGCTCAAATAAATATTTTAAAGTTGTAAAATGGTCTTATTCATATGTAAGATGTGTGTCATCCCACCGAGCATGACATAATGTGATCTAGGAATTTGACTTAAGAGAGGATGGTTAATATGGTGTTAATTTCAAAATGAAAATAAGATGAAATAAACACACTAATAGCATAACATCTCTAGTCCTAGACACTAGGGAGAGCTTAGTTAAAAATCATGAATTAAACACATAACTAAAATGCAAAATAAAACTCTTTTACCTTCCTTGGATGATCCAAAATGCTTATTTTGGTGGCTTGCTCAGCTTGTTCTCATGAAGTCCTTGGCAATGGAAGCTTGACAACCTCCATCTCTCCTTGGCAACTTTGGCTTGTGGCTTGGATTGGCTTGTAATAAATTTTGCATGGTAAAACTAATTTCTTAAATCGTTTGGAATGAATCCTGCATTATAAATTTGCACTAATTAAGCTTAGAAATGATGCTGTGAGGCCTCCTATATATAGATTTTTGGATTTGATCATAATCAACTTGAATTTTCCATCTCAAGATTAAGATGTGTGGTTGAGGATTAATTCAATTTTTATAATTAAGTTTGTAATTATCCTCATTATGGCATTGGAAGAAGGGGCAATTTAAGAGGCATGGAGGGCATCATGGAAGGCATCGATGAGGCATGGAGGGCATGAATCCTGATATTTGTGGCATTTATGACTTAGGGATGTCTTCCCAAGAAATAAGTTCGCTTGATGATGAAAATATTAAATATTAATTTCTAAAAACAAGTATTCAACAAGTTTCCATGGAATTTTTTATTAGGCCTTGATTTGGATTAATTAGCTCCTAAGCATGATTAAGCACTTTGTGCACAAATTACTCAAATTGATCAAAATGTCTTGTTATAGGTCCAAACTTTGAATGGGTTTGAATTGGAAGTCCACATTAGATGTGTTGGATGCATATTCCCATTTAGAATGTTGTCAACAATAAATAACAAAGGCACAAATCTTGTTCAAAAGATTTGATAGGAAAGAGTAGTCCAGAGCACATAGGTGCAAATTTAGCATTTTGATTCAAAATGGATTGATCAAAGTTAGTTGGCCCATAAATTGTATTTCCCCATTTAGAGATACTTTGGCCAAAATTGACACATGAATATGTTAGTTTCACATCATTTAGCATGTTTAAGTGTTTTTAGGCCAAATTGTATGTTTTGGCTGGAAATAGGCCAAAAGCCTGATTGGAGGTTATCAGTGGCCAAATTTAGGTGTCTATAAATAGATCATGCTTCTTAGTGAGTTTGACATAGATTATGTAAATTAGAAGGAAATCAAGGGACAATTTCTTGTAGATCAACTTGCTGAAGTACCTCTCATAGACCACAGAACCACTCATGTTTCCATTTCCTAATGAATCTATCATGACTATCATTGACATATCCCTTGAAGAGAAACCCTGGAAACTATATTTTTATGGTTCATTAACTACACATGGATCGGGGGTAGGCCTATTATTTATTACACCACAAGGGGATTTAATCCCTAAATCATTCAAAATTAGCTTTACTTGTACAAACAACATGGCTGAGTATGAAGCACTTGTTGCATGTCTTTAACAATTAGTGAAATGGAATATATCTCATCTCCAAGTTTATGGTGATTCTCAGTTAATCATCAATTAGGTTACAAATCATTTGTAGACCAAAGATGACAAGCTAGTTCTATATAAAGCCATGGTCAACACTCTTAAATAGCAAATTGTCAACATTCAGTTTGAGCACATGCCAAGGGCTAGTAAAAGAATGGTAGATTCCATGGCTACTATTGGCTCTTTGATTTGACCAATAGATAAAGCTAGAGAGTATCAGTTCCTCATCATGAATTTGTCAACACCAATTTATGAACCTTCAATTATTACCATGATTTATGATATTTTTGGTCCTAATTCTATCTAGTACTTAAACCTTTACAACTACTTTCATGACCAAGTTTTTCCACCTAACCTATCTCAAAAACAAACCAAAGCCTTCATTCATCATTTTTCTCATTATACTCTACTTGGATCCACCCTTTACCATCATATATTTGATGGAACTCTGATTCATTATTTAACTTCAACATAATCTACATTAATGTTAAGAGAAATTTATGGAGTATGTAGAGCCCATTATAGTGGGACAATCCTATCCAAAAAGCTCTTGATTATTGGTTATTATTGGCCCATAATGGATGTAGATGCAATAGCATATGTAAAAAGGTGTTACAAATGTCAATGACATGCTAATATAATTCATGCCTTGGGAAAAACATTGAGATCGATGTTGACACCATGGCCATTTTATACATGGGTACTTGACCTCATTGGAAAGATTAACCCCACTTCATCTAATGGCCATAAACATATCCTTACTACCACTGAATATTTCACTAAGTGGGTTGAAGCTATACCCCTCACTTACATGACTAGAAAGTTAATTTCCAAATTCATCTTCAACCATCTCATCTATTGCTATGGTATTCCCTCTGACATTATATCTGATAATGGAAGATCATTCAAGAAAAAAATATGTAGAATAGATATGTACTAAATATAACATCACACAACATTTTTCTATAGCATATTACCCTCATGGTAATGTCCAATCCAAGCCATCCAACAAAACCATTATCAATATTCTCAAAAAGATTGTTAATGATGCCAGTCATGATTGGCACTTCCAGATATTTCTTGTCCCTTGGGCATACCATACCAATCATAATACCCCCATAGGAGCCACTCGATACTCACTTATTTATTATACTAAATCCATCCTTCCCATTAAGGTCGAATTGTATTCACTACTCATCTCTTTCAAGCATGTCCTAGATGATCATGACTATCAAGTATATTACCTACAAGAACTAGACCTACTTGATGAGAAACATATGGCCATGCTCAACAATCGTCAAGCATATAAGAACCAGCTCAAAGGCCACTATAATCAGTGTGTTAAGTATAGAACATTTGAACTTGGTGATCTTATCCTTAAAGAAAACCAAAAGAATACCACAGATGAGAAGAAGCATAAAGGGAAATTCAAACCAAATTGGATAGGGCCTTTCATCATTACTAAAGATTAAGGATCAACAGCATACAGGGTTGCCACACTAGATGGAGATGAACTTCCTGAGCCAATGAATATTATTCATCTTAATAGATACTATACTTGAGTGCTAAGGTGTATTATTTATAAGGATTGTTTTAGTTATACCATTTTATCACTATTCTTCTTCATCCTTATCCATCTTCTTCACTGTATCCACTTTTCACTTCTAACCTATCGACCTGGTGTGTTCTAAAGCCTATCCTATTTGACCTCAGTTTTTTCCATTTGTTACACATTTTTAGAATCAAAGTATCTAATCAATTTCATCAGTTGGTTCAATTACTTTAGATAGAGATCATATTTTGGGATAGTGTGACAAAAGTTTTAGCAGTTTCATCCTTTGTTTATTATTCCTTTCTTACCACTGATCTTGCTACTAATTATAACCACCTTTGGTAAAATTAGTACCCTTGATTTATTCCATTGTATCTTGGTTATAACCACCTATGGGAAAACTAGGGGTAAAATTAAGCCTTGATGTACCAACTTGCCACTTTTTATGTCATAATGTGCTTTTTTACCACCTATGCTTGTTTTGTTTGAATTGACTACTACACTAGTCAAATTTCTCCACTATAAGGTAGAATTATAGTGACTTGAGGTCCTACTTTGGGACTATGTAAATAGTGCTTGATACCTGTTGAGGTCATCTCAGTCAACCTAAGTCACACTCTCACCATTTTGTGAGCAATCTAAGCCATGCTCTCACCATTTTGTGAGTAACCTAAGCCATGATCTCATCATTTTGTGAGAAACCTAAGCCATATTCTCACCATTTTGTGGGAAACCTTAGTTTAAATTATCTCACCATTTTATGAGCTTTACCATTTAGTGCCTCATCATTCTTGATTGAGTTGAGACACTCCAAAATAATTCTAAAAATAGTTAAAAAATCGTTAGAAAGGAAAAAAACATTAACCACTTATTTGCCTTAAGGATTCTGGGAACCCTTACTAAGTTACAAGAAAATCACTTGTCATTTGGTTTCCCCATCCTTTTTGGCCTTTTTCTCTCATGCACTTGCCATTTTGCAAGACCATTCCTCTTCTTCTATCACATCCATTCTATTTTTTTTCCTCAGTTATCACATTCTTCTCCTTCATTGGGAGAACTAAATTTGGCTTGAAGTTTTTTAATTGGATATTACATCCATGGAACTATGTAGGCAACATCCATTTGCCTATTGCATATGAAGACAACTTAGCTACCCACTTATTTTTATTCTATTGCCCACTTTTGTTCATTTGTTAAGTTGTCACCTATTTTCTAGGGGAAAGGGTCATAGGGTTTCTATTGTGTTGTTTTTTTGTTTATTTTTGCTTATGTTGTTTGTTAGTTTGCATGTTTGTTTGTTTTTGGCACTATTATCTTGATTCAATTTACATGTGTTCATTAGGTGATTCCTTGTCCACATTTATACTTGAACCCATCCCTATTCATATGTTTACATTTTCATCATGGTTTCTATCATTGGTGTATTGTTTTCTATTGAGTATTAGATTATGGGAGTTAGTCCTCATGCATATTTTGGCCAAGTCCTCATGATGTTATACCATGATGCCTACCAACACATGCTATAATAAACCTTAGCTTCAATAATTCTATTCATCAATGGTGACATCTCTTCAACATTGACATCTTCATTGCATCCTAATCATATCCCAAATAGAGTAATTAACCATGAAATAATTTCAACCTTTATTAATTTGGATGAGCATCTCCCTACTAGTAGGTTATTCCAATTCATCATTACCCTTTGTGTTAAGTTGCCATCATCCTCGACCAAGTTTATCATGTTTATCACTACCAGGGTCCAATGCTTATAACTACCTATGAGAAAATCATTGCATACTATCCCACCTGTATTTATTAATGATTATAACTACCTTTGGGCAAATCATTGTGTTGTCACCATTTTACTTTTTTGGCCCATACAGGGGCATGTTATTACCTTGTTTTTCTATCCTAATTGGGGCAACTCCATCTTCTCAATGATTATAACCACATTTGGGAAAATCATTGTGTTATCATATCATGTTTCCACTATTGGTGTACAATGTTTATAACAACCTTTGGGCAAACCATTGTGCATCATCCCACCTACATTTCTCAATGATTATAACCGCCTTTGGGAAAATCATTATGTTGTCACCACTTTAATTTTTCTACCTATATAGGGGCATGTTATTGCCTTGTTTGTTTGTCCTGATTGGGGTAGTTCCATCTTTTCAATGATTATACCCACCTTTGGACAAATCATTATGTTATCATACCACGTTGCCACTATTGAGGTATAATTTTTATAACAACCTTTGGGCAAACCATTGTGCACCATCCCACTTGCATTCTCAATGACTTTGATGATTTTTTAAATATCATTATGTTTTCACCCCATCATCTTTATTTTCATTATTCCCCTTATTTTGCTTCTTTTTGAGGGACCATTTGCCGACCTACTTGTGCCAATCATTCCCTCGAAGGGGTATCATATAGTTAGTTTATCATCACTGAAGTTGTAAACATACATGACCTTTTCATTTTTTGAGAAGACATTACTATGATTATAGCTTGTAATGCCTTCCCTAACAAGGGCAAACTATAGACACCTAAATTTGGCCACCAATAACTTCCAATCAGGGTTTTGGCCAATTTCCACCTAAAAAAAATAAAACACACTAAATGATGTGAAATTGACATATTTAAGTGCTGATTTTGGCCAGGGTATCCCTAAATGGGGTAATGCAATTTATGGGTTAACTAACTTTGATCAATTCATTTTGAGTCAAAATGCCAAATTTGCACTTGGGTGCCTTGGATTGCTCTTTCCTATCAAATATTTTGCATGATATGCATGCATTTCTTATTTATTTTTGGTAACATCCTAAATGGGAATATTGTTCCAATGCATTTGACATCACCTTATAATTTCAATCTAGTCAAAATTTGGACCAATAACAAGGCATGTTGATCAATTTGAGTAATTTGTGCACAAAAAGCTTAATCATGCTTAAGAGCTAATTAACCCAAATAAAATATTAATTAATAATTCTATGGAAACTTGTTGAAAATTTTCTTTTGGAAATGAATATGGAATATCTACATCATCAAGTGACCTCATTTCTTTGGAAGACATCCCTAGACCATAAATGCCATAAATATCAAGATTCATGCTTCCCATGCCTCATCAATGCCTTCCATGATGCCTTCCATGCCCCTTAATTTCCCCTTCTTCCAATGTCATGATAAGTAAAATTACAAACTTAATTCTAAAAATTGAATTAATCCTCAACCACACATCTGAATCTTGAGATGGATGGTTTAGGTTAATTCTGATCAAATCTAAAAATTTATAAATAGAGAGGCCATGAACATCATTTTTAAGTTTTGATTATGAAAATTTATAATGTTCAAATAGTTCTAAAAGCTTTATTAAATTATTTTTACCATGCTAAATTAATTCCAAGCCAAGCCAAGCCATAAGCCAAAGGTGCCAATGATAAGAGGAGATAGCCAAGCCTCCTTTGATGAGGACTTCATGAGCATACGTTGAGAAAGCCACCACTATAAAGGCATTTGGAGCATCAAAGGAAGGTGAAATAATTCTTGTGTTTTCATTCCTTGATTTTTAGTTGTGTTTTTCATTTACTTTTATTAACTAATATCTCCCTAGTGTCTAGGCCTAGAGATGCTATGCTAGTTCATTTGTTTCTTTCATATTGTTTTAATTTTGAAACTAACACCATACTAACCATCCTCTCTTGAGTCAAATTCCTAGATCACACTATCTAGTTTTTTGATTTATATCCAACTTACCATCACATTTAAAATCATTTATTAATAATATAATAAGACATCTTAGGTTGACTAATTAGTTAGCTCTTTATTTTTCAAGTTGATTTCTTGATCTTTACTCAATTGTGTGTGCAAAAAATTGCATTAGCTAGTGTTAGTGTAAGTTTTTATAGTGTGTTCTTCAAATAGATTGGCCATTGTTGATCCAATTGACTATTTCATTCTTTTCATTGTTTTTCAAATTGCTTCAAAAATTGTCTTGTTTTAGTTCATAACTTGTTATCAACCTTCTCATTTTCCCTGTCTACTATACTAGGTCAACCCAATCGACCTTATATTTTTTTCTAGCCTCTATACACTATACAAGATCTACCTAGTCAACCCTATACTATCTGCATCTTCTTTTACCTCTTTTTCTAGTCTTTGTGCACTATATTGGATCAACCCAATTGACTTTGTATAGTTTTGTAGTCCCTATTTCTATGCTAGGTCAACTAGTCAACCTTATACTATTTCAATCACTTCTTGGTTCTTTGATTTATCATCTTTTTCCCTTTCCCTTCATCATGGACTTTATACTTGATGATAACATTGAATTGCAGTCAATAGACATGATGAACTTTACCAATCCTCATAGAGTCTCCCATATGTAAAGTAGGGCTCCTCCCTTGAATGTTACTAATGTTCATATTTCCACTTGCACAATGAACTATGGGACCCATACTAATACCTCTTTGCAACATAATTCTTCTCTTTTCTTAGATAACCAACCTGAGTTAGAGTATACTCCCAAAATTCTCTTTTTTATCTCAAAATTTTATCAACATCGAGGAAAGGATCCTTATACTATTTACAATCTTATGATTAGTGGCCAAACTGAAGAGCATCACTCACCTACTCCTAAATTCTCAATTAGATTTGGGGGTAACACTTTCTCTGATTCCTAGTCTCTTCCTTTAAATATGACCACTTCTCATGCCATGACCTCTTCTTCTTTCCTTTCTTCTACCTCTTTGCCTAGTATGTCAACTAACATGGTAGGTTCTACATCTAGTGGGTCTCTCTTAAGATCCACTATCCTTAATCCATCTACTACTTATTTATTTACTACCCAAGGTAGTCATGATTCTATTCCTTCATCTCAACCATTTACTAGTCCATCTTTTACTACACAATCAAATGTTTCCACTAGTGCATCACATTCTCATAATTCCTCTCAAGCTCCTATCAACACCAATAGTGGTACCTAAGCCACTAATACTAACACTAATGCCAACCCTAATTATTCTAATAATGATAATAAAACACATCAAATTTTTTTGCAAACTCTTAATCAAATGAATAAATTTCAAACTCATAACACAAATCAAATGATGAGAATTCAAAACCACCTTCTCCACCTTCAATCTCATCTACAACCAATGGCTTGGGGTACACAACCAAAATTTTACCCCACATCCTCTTTGATATTCTCAAGTAAATCTTATTCATCGACCTCCTTTAATCAATAAAACCATTAAACATCTTCAAAATAAACCTATTAATACTTAAATTTCAAACATTGACATATAACACCTACAATTTATTATAATGGATGAATCGATCCTACCCTTCATCTTAAGACATTTCAAAATCTTTATAAGTAGTGGGTCAAATTAAACACCTTTATTGCTACCAAGATCCTTGCCAAAACCCTCATAGGGGATGCCTTGGATTGGTACAATTAACTTAGAGCTCATTCCATTACTATTTTGGAGGATTTAGTGAATGCTTTAGTTAAATAATTTTAAACTAGTGATCTTCCCAAAAACACTTGACTCATTTCATAAATCACAAATGAAAAAAAATGAAACCATTCAAGCCTTTATTGAAAGATGGAAGACTTTGTCAAATAAATGTGAACATAACATGGCTGATGACAATCTTTAACATCTCTTTAACAATGCCCTTTTTCCTAAATTATAATATCGAGTCTGCACTCTCTCTCCATGTACCTTAGAGGAGGCTATTGACCAAGCTAAATGTCAATATTTCCTAATGCATTAATTTGAGCCACCCCAACCTTCTACGAGTCCTCATCTCTCACTTAAGAATAAAAATTTCAATGTTATCAATGATGGTGTTATAAATTCTTATGATGCCATTCATAATGTTCAAGCTATCATTCCCACCTTGTCATCGAAACCATCTCCCACTTCTCAAAAATATACTAATCCTCATTTATCTTCAAAAAATAATGTTAATGTTCATAAACCTCTATCCTCAACTAAATTACTTAAGCATATACCTAGGCCTCTTCCACAAGATCTTGACCCTACCCATCCTATGAAATATTGGTATGATCCTAATAAGTTTTTTTGGTTTCATGTTAGTTGGGGTCATTCTCATGAGACTTGTAGACAACTTCATAATTTATATATGGAATTTCTTCATGGACCTAGTTTTGATCATTATTCCATCATCTATAAGCATTAACAAACTTATTAAATTGTTTTAAAGATTATAAATCACATGATAAAACTCAAGCCTTGAACCAAACCAATGCTCATTTGGCTATCTATAAAGACCCTCTTCCTAATCATCAACCTATCCAAGACAATCAAGATAAATCCACCCCTTATACCAATAATATTTAAAGTCTTTTTGAAACAACTTCTGAGGAGAACGTGGTCATCATGACTAATATGTGAAGGGTGGTTTCTTTTATCAATTATTAACCTATCTACACTTCTGTTTTATCTCAAACATATCATGTTATCAAGGATTATTCTTCAACTCATTTAAATGAGTTGGGGCACGATGACCTTATTAATTTTGATGATCCAATTTTTGATTCTCCCTTAGATAAAACTTCCCATTCTATTTTTACCACTCTTATATTATATTCCAATACTAATGATAATCAAGATTCTAATAACACTTATTCTACCATTTCTCAAAATCAACTTGAACCAGCTACTTCATCATCTCAACATAATTTGAAACCTTATTCTAAATACTTTTCTTCTTATCAACATAAATTCCAATGCACTTTGGCTCCTCCTTCTGAGGACCTCCTTAATAATTATGCACCTATATCTAACAACATTCTTATGGATTATGATGAATGGGATCCCATAGTGGAGATCACTAATATCCCATCCCAAATTCCATTCATTTAGCTTATGAGTAATTTTCCATGTCATAGAAATCATATTATGTAGATACTATTCAAGATGAATGTCCCTCATCCTCCCCTAGTATGATGGGAGGTAACCTTATCTAGATCCAAGGATAGTATATTATAATAATGTGAAGAGATTTCTATCAATGTTGATGAAACTATATACACTTCTCTTTCTTTAAAATTTATTATAGCCTCTATGATTCACAATGATATTCTACTTCATGTAGATGATCCTCCATTATTTATTAGTATATAAATAGGTGATATCTAAGTTAAGTGTGCATTGATTTATGAGGGTTCTAGCACATGTTTTATTTTTTTTGATTTCATTAATACTCTTGGATATTATCAATGCAATCTCAAGTCTACACATAACACCTACCAAGGATATGATAGAAGGTAAATGCCTCCTCTAGGTTGTGTATGGCTTCCCATTACTATCCCACCTGTCACCATCCATGTGAAGGTGATGATCTTTAAATTTCCTCTTTCTTATAAAATTTTTCTTAGTAGCCAAGGAATTATTTCATGAGATATATTGCTTCTTCTATCTACCAATGCATTAAATTCCCTCATAATGGAGCCATTTATAGTATTCAAGGTGATACTATCCCTTAGAATTTTAAATAATTTCAAGATCATGATGTATTTAAGATTCCTACTCTTGAGCCTTTGCCAAGCATTCCATTCTTTGAGTATCAACATCTTAATTTTATTGTTAATTCAACTTGATGTTATAGTGGCCATCTTGATCTCATTGGAAGCATTCATCCTAACCTCTTAGATTCTGATGATGATGAACTCAATGAGATTAACTTAAAAATAAATACTTATGATCTCTCACCTCATCTCATATCATAGCTTCCTATTTCCTTGAAACCTCACTCTCTCAAGTTTCCTTACGATGAAATTCCCATAGTCTTGACTAATACTGGGCATTCTATTCACCATTCTTCATCGCATTGACTTTCATTCCCTAGATTGTGATGATGTTTATTCCTTAAATGATCTATTATTAGGCAACCTTGTAAAATACCATGATGTTAAGCTTATCCATTATCATTCGTCTTTACTTGAGTCTTTTCATTCATCTCATCATTTTCCTTCACTTATAGTTCCTATTTTTTTTGTATTTTCCCCCTTTATAATAGGGTAGAGATGGCATTAACACCTCCATTTTTTTAGGAGTCATGTAGGACTATTCTAATAGATCATGCTATGATTGGGACTTACCATTTTTCTTGGTACCTTGACCCTCGTAACTAGTTTACCTTGAGGTTAGAGTGACTCTCCTTAGACCTTCTATAGATCTCATTCCTCCCTCAGTAGAGCCCTCTATAGTTGAGCCTATTTCTACTCCTACTATTGCTAAGCCTACCCCTATTTTTGGTTCCATTTCTCCTTCCATTGAGCCTAGTTCCATTCCTCCCTCATCATCACCCTCCCTTGGTGATGGTTTACTTCCTTTGCCTAAGATGGTGTTTTTTCCCACCAATTGGGATGATGAGTCTTTTCCCTCTTCTTCCACTCCTATTACACCTCATTCTATGAGTGCTTATATTAAAACCACTCACAAACATATTTATTACTTCCATGGAATATATAATCATTCTTCCACCCATTTTCACAAGTTACAAAAATATATTAACACCTTTCATCCTTCTTCCTCATCATCAAACAAATCCATACCTCCCTCAAAGGTACTTTCTAAATATCTACCCAAGTATGGTGAGGTATATTATTTATGGCATCTATATGATACCCATCATATTGATCATTGCCACATCCTTCAAAAACATCTTAAGGATCACCTTATACCACTCCTCCCATAGTTCACCCCCATAAGAAGGCTCCTCCTTCTTCTCTCATGGTTCCACCTCCTATGGTTCCATCACCTCTTATGGTCCCTTCACCATCATCTATGTCACCACCCATGATTCTTTCACTCATGGACCTTCCCTCAACTATGGATCCTTTTCCATCGATGAATCTTGTATCTCCCTTAGAGCCCACTCCCATGCATTCTTCTGACATCCCTTGCCTAATTATCCTCAACACCATCCATCGAACATTCATACTTTTTTTGTGGAGGAGATTAAAAGAGAAGTATTTTCCTAATATTCATTAATGATTAATGAGACATTAGTAATAATTCATCTTTAAATTTATAGAGATTTATTTGATGTCTTGGATAATGTGTGTGGATAGATTTATCAGTATTTATGAGCACATGCATGGTACTTTCACATTTTCATTTAGGTTGGATGTATGCTCCAATCTTATCTTTATCTATCTGTTATATGATTTGACATTGTGTAAATTTTTTGATTATCATATATGGTGATATTACTTGTACTATATCTTGCTTATCTTGTCATTTATATTTCGTATATGATTGTCTTTCTTTATGATTTATTTCTCTCTCTTGCTTGAGTTTTTCTCAAAACTTTTTAATTTCCTTTTCATGATTGTTTGTTTTCTTATCTCTATTTTTCATGGTTATTTATCATTTTTAATTGGTTATACAAACCCCGTTCCCTTTGGTCATTGTCTCCATTTTACTATGTGATCAATTAGCAAACAATCCTACTCATTACTATCCCCATACACAAGTCCACTTTTTGGATCTTTTTTTTTCCTTCTTCCTTTTATGCAAACTAAGCATATTCATGGTTGAGGCTTGAGATCATATTTTAGTTCATTGTCAAGCCTAAGTGTCCTAGTCAGTATTTATCTTTGGTTACTTAGATTGTTTAGCCTTAACCTAGAACTCATTCATGTGTATCACTACATCTCTCATGATTGGTCATTTAAAGTCCATATCTTAAAAATCCATAAAAATTTAAAATCCATATCATTTAAATAAAAGGCAAAATTATTCTTAAAATTCCAATCACACTAAAAGACATGATTCAAAGCACATCTCCTTCTTCTAGTCAAAGCTTAAACTCCACATTTGGCCTCATGATATAGTTGAGGTCCTTTGGAGTGTGGTAGGATAGTAAATTAGAAGAGGAGAATAAAAAAATCTTTTAGTTCTACCTACTTTCTCACACAAGTACCCAATCTTCATAGTAGACCGATGAATCTGTAAGGGGTCCTGAAGAATGGGGAACACATTGTGTGAAGATAGGTCCATTTTTTTCTAGTAATAATCTACCTTCATGAGTTGATATTATTAGCACACCTATTTGCCTACAAATCTTTGTGTCTATAGTGATTGGGTTTCCTTTATACATAGACGACCACTAGTCACTTAGTGTCTTCTCATATCCTTAGTATGCCTCCTGTTTCCTAAGGTCTTCTCATAAGATGCCTAAGTATTGATTTTTACATTCCCTTTTTCATTCCATATATACCTCATATTTCCTTTGGATAAATATTGTTTTATCTACTGATTACTCCCCTTGGGATTTCATTTATGAGTTACATTATAAGACTATGAATAAGACCCGACTATCCTCACAAATTTCCACATTTTTCCTTCCTATTACCCACATCTTTAATTACCTAATTTTTCATATTTATTCCACCCTAGTGGTTTTCTCTTTATGAGTTGTAGTGTAAGACCACAAATAGGATTCGATGTTCCTCACAAAATTTTTTAATACCCAAGTGACAATCCAAAATTACATGTGTCAAATATTAGATAAGATTTGATTGATTATGAAGTTACACATCATTGACATGCTTCTTAGCTTGATTTAGTATGTTTTATGATTACTTAATTACTATTTCACCTTTTTATTTTCTTATTTTCCAAGTGCATGTAAGAGTACAACCATTTATTGAATTTTTCATAATTCCTAGCTTGAATTAGTGTGATAAATTTAAGATCAAGCTTTTGCCAATTTTGTTTTTCTCTTATTCTTCTCAACATGATTTAGTATAATTGATTGACTTAATTTTTTTGATATAAATTTACCCTTTTACATACCTTCCATTTTATTACATTGTTGTCATACTTCCCAACATGAATTAGTAAGATTTTACTTGTTTTAATTTGGTGCAAAAAACTTTCACTTTGTTTTAAAAACAAATCCATTTTTACCATCTTGTTTTACCATTTCTTGGTTCTTTATACTTAGTCATTTATTGTTATTACACATTTCCAATCTTGAAATAGTGTGTAGTAAATTTTCTTGGTTGTATATATTTTTCCATGTCATTCTTACCTATTTATTTTTAACCATGCATGTGTCCTACATAATGATAGAAAAGAAACCAAATCTCATATATTTCTTATAGCACATACAATAAAGCTAAAATATATGTGCTAAAATGAAATATATCCAAAGCATCCACAACCACAACCATAATGACGACATACATAATAAACATCAATATGCCTACACACACACACACACACACACACACACACACATACACACACACACACACACACACACACACACACACACACACATACATACATACATACATACATATATATACATATATATATATATATATATATATACATATACATACATACATATATATATATATATACATATATATACATACATACATATATATATATATATATATATATATATACATATATGCATATACATACATATATACATATATATATATATATACATACATACATATATATATATATATATATATATATATATATATATACATACATACATACATATATATATATATATATATATGTATATATATATGTATATATATATATATATTTATGTATGTATGTATGTATATATATAGATACACACACACACACACACACACACACACACACACACACACACACACACACACACACACACACACACACACACTCACAAATATATATGCTGAATTTGATAAAATAAATACAACCATATACAATGCACTAGTGTTATGACTGGGCCCCATCTTATCTATCTCATGGCCTAGCCACATTGATTTCTAAGACCTTAGTCTAACTCCTCCAAATAGTATATTATAAAGAGGCCATCCAAGATATTGGTCCCTCTACCTATCCCTATAGGTGCACTACCTACACCTATGACTACATTAGCTAGGTATGAATCTCTATCATTTGCATCTCTATGGCTAGATGCATAGCTCTCTCTTTATCCATGGCCTACCATGCTTGCATCTCACCTACACCCATATCTATTGGTGGATGCATCCTCTCTCTCTACACCCATATCTATTTCACTACCTCCCTAACTAGTCTAAACTAGCTTGCTTGAGCTTGGGTAGATGGTATGTTTGGGTCCTTCAATGTAATAGGGTCATATGGCTACAGAGTCTCATTTATGACATCATAGAGTGATCCCCTCACCATGGACCCCCATCTCTCATCTTCATCCTTAGATACACCTAAAAAATCACACCAAATGGATATTATATCACTATTATATCTCAAAATATCTATCTATCTCTACTTCCAAATGAAAACTTAAGAAATAATTTAACCATATTTTCTTACCTATCTGTGTCTCAACTACTATGGTCTCTCCATCCATGTGACAACCTATCATACTCTCCCCATCTGTGCATCCTCCTAGTACCTCCTTTATAGGCCACCTCTTCAACTCAAATCCCTCTATCATGGATCACATCCATCTTAGCTTGTGCTTGAGTGATCTCTCTATCATTCATCCCTCCTATTATTCATTTATTGGCTTATTAGGGATGACATTGATCTTTGTTATCTCCTACTGTCTCTATCATCATCATGTCCTTAATGGTCATAGCTCCTCTTAATATAGAACCATTAGTATTACATTTTATATCTTTACATCCACCTCCCTATCCTCCTACTCTACTCCCCATCATGCTTGACCAGTCCATGGTCACTCATGATGTGGTCTAAGTATCAATCTCACTATTAGTGGTCCTAGTCCTCTCCTCCCTCATGGATATCTCACATGTTGAGCCCACTACTTAGGTATCAATATCAATGTCACTAGATGAGGTAGGCCCAGTTATCTTAGTACTCATACCATCAGATGTGGCTCTTTCTACCATGTATAGTATCTAACCACCTTTGTCCTCAATATCACTATTGCAATTATGTGTCAGCCCACCCATGTACTCATTATGTGCCCATATGGCTACCACACTATGTCTATATGTCTCATTGACTAAAACATTGTCACATGGGGCATGAATTATGCTACCTATTCCTCTCTCCATCTTTGTATTAGAGGAAACCTATCATCAACCACATGGGGTAACCTAACCAACCAATACATAGGAAACCTCTCATATATCCAAGCTATTAGAAATATGATTAATCCCATTATATTTTTCCCTTTCACCAGTATATCATACAGATCATGTATGAGCTAGACCTAGATGATAGATTCTAGATCATATATAAATCACTCCTTTAACATCATCCTACTCAAGGGTATCAAAAATAGTGGTACTTTACCATCTGACTTATGACATAACACCCACTATGTCATAAGCCCTATCACAACTTTCTAGATATCTAAAATCTATGATGTATATACATCATCCATACTGACTCTCCATCCTCTCAAAATCATCTCTAAGCTTACAACCCACATGACTAAGGTTCTCCTCTCCTCTATGCTATCTAATATCCCTATGGTCACTAGTGCTCCTACTATGGGTATCCCAAAGACGACATGGACATATTCTAGTATGATGAGCACCTCTATCACATCCCCATACACCTCCCATCTAAAGGTGTTAGTCATTAATTCCCAAAAACTAAGGAACATGACTAACATATCAACACTCATGGGGATCCTGCACATATCAACTATGCCTCCTAGACCTATGGATACTAGTCTAGCTCTATCTCCATCTGACAATCACTTCAATAATGCTGGTAATTAGGACACATCTACCAATCTTCAAAACCTCCATCATATCTAAAACTAAGAAACAACAAAGGATGTATTAGTTCTTTCATGTCATGTATAGTCATAATACACTCATTTTACATTTTAAATAAAAAATAAGCCTAATTGCTTTTAAACTTATTCATTTTTATTCATGTTACCCTATTTCTAGCCTAATCAACCCTTCTTTCCCTCCTTTGGTTATTTTGGGATATTATATCCCTGTTTTGACCTTTTACATGCTTTTTCATACTTATTCTAGCTCTTTGGTCAAACTAGTATGACCAAAATTTCCCTTTTTTTGCCCTAGTTAACTCCAACATCTTAGTCAAACCTCTCATTTTCCCTTTCCTAATTTTGTACTATTATTCTAGACAATTTAAATTAGTTGGAAAACCACATTAGGTTGGTAGCTTACAGAATGCATAAGGTTGACCTATACCTACTGGGTTGGTATTGTGGATTTTGCCTAGTTTCAACCTACTAGGTCGACTGGGTCAACCTAGTTCATTTTGCATATCAACCCCTTGAATTTTATTTAAAAAGTGAATTTTCCTAAATTTTTACTAATTCATATAAAACAATTTCCAATCTTGTTATTTTATATCCTTATAATCTAATTTTGTCTCATTTTAACATCTAGAAATGATTAAAATTCAAAATTATTGAAAATACACTTAATTCACTACAGATTTCAAAAACTAGTTTGAGATTCATAGTTGCATACCTGTAGTGCACCTGTTGTTACCTCTAGGCACCCCTCTTATCTAACTTGTCATATCCTCACCATCATGTCTTGTTTGATATCCAGATATTTTTTCTAGTCCTTTACAAGTCAAAACAACAAATAGCTTGTCTTTTCCCCTATTTAAAAACACTTTTCAAAATTCAAATTCTTCAATTTTTTTCCTACAGATTCCTTCTTTTACCTATATCTTTATTTTTACTCATCAATTTTCAAAACCATAAAATGCATTACATTTGTGATGACGTATAAATTATTTTACACTACTATATTTCTATCTTCCATTTTTTTTAATTTTTGGCAATTTTTTGCACTATCTTCTATACATTCAGCTAGTGTTTTTCACATTGGACACCTTCACTTTTTTTTAAGTCTACTAATTTATCTATAACATCAAGGTAAATAAAGGTATGTGTTTTTCAATTTTTTCCTTTAATTTATCTTATTTACTACTTGCTACACTTTACTTAACATTAACATTGTGTGTTATCATGTTCTATCCCAAAGCACCATCATGTGTTGCACTTACATGACATGTGATGAGATTCAAGTGGGTCATATGTATACACATATTTTTTTAAATTTTTATGATTATTGACACTTCATATATTGTAGGAACCTATCAAGTCTCAATCTCTCTGAGTGCACACCTTAAGGGGTGTATTGGGAAAGGGGTGGGTAGACCATTGGTGCTTCGTAAGATTGTTGTCCATTTTTCCACTTTCTATCTACACACTCATATCTAAAAAAATTAACCCTAAGATTATTATTCTTATCCTTACCCATTATAGTCATTTTCCTCTTTCCATCTTCCTTTTTTATATCTTAATTCCCTTTTGGATAGTCGATTATAATAGGTTGATTGGGTTGAACCTGTACAGTTTAGGGGTATTTTTCACTTTTTGGGTTTGTTAGCCTTTTGGCTGACTTAGCTCAAATCTAGTGAATTGTCCCCAAAAATATATAGGATTGACTGGGTCAACCCTATATAGTTGATGTTTCTAATAAGACTTAGGGAAAGATCCACCTATATATATAAGTTTATTCCCAACCATTTTTAAGAATAGAAATGAAGAAGAATAAGTAAAAATGAACATCTACTTATTGACCATTCTACTTGAGGAATAAAGCTTAAGGTTATATACTTTCTTTAGAGATATGGATCTTGTCTTGTGGAGAATTATTTTATATGCATAGATAGGTTGTATATCCTATAACTGATTTGTCTTTTTTATCCTTACATACCACAACAATCTCTTGCAAAGCACCTTGGCCAAGGGAGAGATTGAGGCTCAATAGGTTCATCTTCAGGGTAAGTATTTTGAACTTTATTTCTCCTTTGTAAGAGTAGATAGATAACATAGTTATTCTTTTATTCATATACATTAGGATTTTGTATACATTGATGTGAGTATATGTTTGCTATGCATGTTTAGTTTAGTTGTTTTGTTTTCTAAACCCCACTTTGTTCCACAAGCTTTGGTGTGCAATAGATTAGATTTACTTTTTTGTTTATTAGAATATGTGAATATTAAACCTACGAATATTTTGGGGTTGTTATATGATTGTGTTATACTGTAGGATTTGGAACCCTTCCTAGCATGGTGTATTGTGATAAGTGATCCCCTAATCAGGTCTAGTGGATCCTCATATTGATCATGCTTCTACTTAACAAATGTATTCCCAATCAGAATTGTAGGTATGATTTATCTTCTCTGATTTATGATTGATTTATAGACATGATGTATTTTTTATTACATATAGACTCCATTCTACTAGGTCTCCATGCTTATGTTGGAGGTATATTATTATATTGGTTACATTATCACTAGTTATTCTTATTTATGACCTTTATACCATGTTTAGTTACATATCTTAAAAGTGTATTTCTAGTTACTCATTTATTATATTATGCTAAATAGATATGCTATATTTCTATGATGTGACATTAATATATGGATGTTGTAGACTAGTTTTCCTTGTTCTATGCTTCTTTGATGTTATTACTTTATTACATGATAGAATATGCATTAGATGTTTATCATGTGTGTCTACTTGGCCTTGTGTGTGAGAAATATATATGTATAATTGTTATTACATTATTATTGTCCATTAAATGTGGACCTTGGCCTTTTTTATTTTGACATGATCATGTCCATTGTATGTGGCCCTTGGCATTATGAATGACAATGTGTGACATTGTGATTGTTGTGGTTGTTGATCTTGATTAGTGGTTTCATGACCATATCATATAATTTTACTACATATTATAATTAAAATATGGTTACTTTGTTACATGCATCATTTCTATATCTATATATCTATACATGACACTTTTATGCCTCACATTCAATATGTCACATACATGTTTCAAATGAAAATTAAATAACAATGACAACATACTCTCCACATGTTTACATAATTATATATGATTTTATCTTTATCACATGATATAGTTAACTCTTTTTTTGAGATGAGTGATTTGTAAGCTACATCCCTCATATAAAAAAAGGAGCATTATAATGGGTTTATATTAGATATTCAAGAATTCATGAGAATAAAAATTAGATTATCTAATAAATTATAATTTTAAAAGATTTAAAACAATTCAAAAATTAGATTTCATGATAAAGTACATTTTTTAAAGATTAAAACTAATTCAAAAATAAGATTCCATGAGAAAATATAGTGTTTAAAGATTCAAAGTAATTCAAAAATTATATACATGACAAATATTGGAACATCGATACAGATTATAGAGAAATATGACATGCATATGTAATCACTTTACAAATACTTGAGTATATATCCATACACACTTGAATGTATATGCATGGGCATATGCAAAATAATTACAAGAACATGAACCATAGGTTTCACATCTTATTAAAATTGAACATATAGATGAGTGGTATTATATATCATTAAGTATAAATTTTGGGGGCATGATACTAGTTCACACAAATATCTACATTTTTCAAAGTTTAAAAGGCATGATACTAGTTCATGCACATATCCACTACATTAAGATTTATAGATTGAATGGAAAGTACTTGTTATTTCAAATCAAATATATAGGTATTGCAGTCATGATGGGGGCATGAATATTATTCCATCACTTTTGATCATGTATGTATAATCTAAATTCATTTGTAGTGGTGTGAGTTTTTCTATGATGGTTAATGTACATTTAATTCTAGTGACACTCAATGACCTTGGAATTACTTATAGTGAACCCATTGTGTGGTTCTACTTTTTGTTATGGGTGATGTAAATTTGAATCTAGTGACACTCAACAACATTGACATCACTTCTTATGAACCCATTGTGGTTCACCTTTCCTTTGTAGACACCTAAATTTGGCCACCGATATCTTCCAATCAGGATTTTGACCAATTTCTACCAAAACACACAATTTGGCCTAAAAACACTAAAATGCATTAAAAGCTTTGAATATGAAATATTAAAGTGCCAATTTTTGGATATAATATCACTAAATGGGGCAATACAATTTATGGGCTAGCTAACTTTGATCAGATCATTCTGAGTCAAAATGTTAATTTTGCACTTGGGTTCTCTAGATTGCTCTTTCCTATCAAATCTCTTACACAAGACATGTGTCTTTGTTATTTTTTTGTTGCTAACATCCTAAATGGTAGTACAGACTCAATGCATCCCACATATGAAGGAGAGCATAATAAACCTTAAAATTTTAATTTGGATGCTTAAAACTCTTTCTAAGTGATTTTCTAACTTCTTTTGGCCATTTTTTTCTTTGTCATAGGTTTACATAGTAACCGTCATTGGTTGAGTAAACTGACATCGGTATGTATAACCATCATTGGTTAGAATTAGTAAAACTGACGTTGATCTATATAACTATCACTGATTAGTAAAACTGTTATTGGTCTGCACAAAAGTCATCATCACTAGTTAGTATAACTGATGATGGTCACTATGTTTTTTTTACATAAACCTAAGAGCTCATTTTTCTAAGTTGGTTATTTCATCTTAAAAAGTGATTTTAAGCTAAATATCTGGCTAACATTTTTTTTTAAGGTTTTGCTTGAAAAATCATCAAAGCATGCTTAAATGGATCCTTTTACACTTCTTTTAGGGTGTTTTAAAATGAATCAAATTTTTTATTTTGGTGCTTAAAGGAAAATCACTTAAGGTTCTATTGCTTAAATCTTATAGTTAGCTTTCAAAGTTACAAATTAAGACCAAGGGATCAAATAAACACCACCAAATCTTTCATTTGGGCTTAAAATTGAACACACTTATCATTTTTGTCTTCAATAGTTGTTTGATCTAATTTTGTTTAGCAATGAGAGGGGTGTTGGATGTATGTTCTTCCATTTGTCCCCTTTAGGAAACTATTGGAATCAAAATAACCATCCTTATTGCAAAAATCCTAGTCCAAGGCTTAAAAATAATGTCATCTAAAACACTCCCAAAAAACTCATCAAAGTTTGAGTGACCTTGAAAATGACCCTAAAGTCTTTCTATTAGTATTTTATTTCATGCAAACTTGGCTTGAGAGGGGGACATCATTACTTCACCTAAGTTCTTTATTGAATCTTTGACCTAAGGTTTCACCTCTTAGCATTGAATTCACTTACTCTTTTTGAGTTTCACATGGGATGTATTTACATTTAGACATTGCACTACACTGAGTGAACAATAGGATGTAGTGGTTATAAAAAAGACTAGACCTTTTTAAAACTAGCCAATGCCATGGGCACCTAATTTTTGTGCTTATCTTTTACATTATTTGATGTGAAATTGATTCCCTTAGAAATGTTTGAAATCTTGATAGTGTAGTCAACCCCACATTGCCATACCCTTGCTAAGATTTGGATGATTATATTTAGTGTATTTTGGTAATTTTTGCTTGGTATGTTTTGAGACTAAAACTTATTTGTTTTTTCATAAGCCATGTCAAAACAATGTATTTGAGTTGAGGAGGGTAGTGATATATTTCCCAAATCATATCAAAACATTTTGAGCCTTTTGAGTCTTTGAAGAATAACACATATCACATCATTTGAGCATGCTTATGCCATTAGGATGCGAAATTTATTTCAAAACTTGTTTACCATTGTATCAAAAACCATTTGTTTTAAACCATGTCATTTATACCATTTAGACTTTTGTCTTGTGCTATCATGTTGTCAAACCTTATCTAGCTTATTTGGTCAAATTCTAGTTTTCACCATTGAGTTTTCAATTAGCCTTGTCAAGTTTAGATTCAAACATTGATTGATTTATATTTAGGCTTTAATTTATGGGGCTAATACATAGATCTTTCTCTTTTGGGTTGCATAACTTTAGTTAATCGATTACCCAAATTTAAAAACTATTGATGGTTTGTTTGTTTAATTTCTATCTTCATCATTGTTTGTGCCTTTATTTGGGAGAACATAACCTTTTTCCAAAAGCCTTTTACCTCATGTCTTACACCAATTGATCATATTTTTGGATGGTTCTATGTGCCGAGTCTATGTCAAAGTTGTTTCAAAACTTGTTAGATTAAATCAAATCACATTAGTCTTTGTTTCAAGTCTAACTTTTGATGCCATTTGGCCAAAAGTCTTAGCATGCCTATTTGTTTGAACCTAGTTTTTGATTCCATGTTTTTACAAAAGACCTAGTAACTCAAATTTTCCCTTTCCTAGTTTATACCTTGTTTGGAACACTTTGACATAGACCTTTGACATGTTGGTTTTTATTCAGACACTTAACCTTTTATGCATATGACATTTGACATTAGACATTTGATATCAGACTGTTTTATGCCAAGTCTTAGCACAAATCATTATAGAGATAAAACTCCACTTTTACACCATAGTGGAGATACAAATCCACCCCTTCATCCAAGTTAGACTAATTTTGAACCATTTGTCTTTTGGATAGTTTTTTATAGTGTGCAGAACTCAGCCTTTTTGTTTTGGATCTTTCATAATTTATATGGATAAGTCTAGCTACACTTATGGTGGAGTCACATAAAATCCAAATTATCATAGAATGGCTACAAAAAATTACTTTTATGGCTTTATTCAAGATCCTAATGATGATAATATGGTTTATGAGATAGATTTATATCCACCTTATTATAATCATTCATGGGAACAAAGTCATAGAATAACTTATGATCTAACTCAAAACCTTGATTGGTATGAAGAGGCTTGTGAGGAGGAATTTGAAGACCCAACTAAAGATAATTTTGTTTGGGATATGGATCTATACCCTATTTAAAATAATCAATACATATAACATAGTCAAGAACTAACTTATGAGCCAACCCACAACTGGGATGATATGGTTTATGAGGAAGACTTGGATGCTTTAGCTTGTGAAAACAATTAAGTTCCATGATGTCCTTTTGTTATCCAATCATCGAATACCCCTAATCCTCATTTGCATTATATGAGCTATCAAGCTTTACAATATCCAATGAATACCATTGCCATTATTAGACCTAGTCTTTTGGCTTGTGCAAGCAATCAAGCTCCACAATTCCCCTTCATCATTCCAAGACCTAGTCTTATGGATTTTACAGGAAATAAAGCTTTATAATGCCTTATCATTACCATTGTAGGATTTCATCCTTTGGATCATGTGAGAAATCATGCTCCCTAATGTCTTACCATTATCCAACCACAAGCCATTCCTCATTTAGAACCAATCCCATCCAAACCTCAACTGATCCAATTCTTTGAAGACCAAGCTATGTTTAAAACTTGTATTTTATAACTCATTATAAATCAAAGCCTAGAAAAAAAACCAATTCAAGATGTTTTTATTGAATCAACCACTTGTGATAAATCATCCTATGATGAATCACCTATTGATCCTATACTAGTTATTGAGGAGTCTTACTCTAATGAGTTAGTCTTTGTCAAGTCAATTATTAATGATTATAACTACCTTTGGGAAAATCATTACCTTGACCATGTGCCTATTTTTGAATATCCTCTTATTGATAAGCTAGTCTCTGAGGAGTTATCTCTTGACCTTTTTCCCATCTTAGAGGAGTCCCACTCTGACAAACTAGTTTTTGTGGAGCCCATTATGTCGTCATAGGATATTAATTGTCCAAAACCAAACATTAAACAAGACATCATTGTAAGATAGCATGCATTAGATGAAGAATCAAAGTTAGAGTCAGGTTCTATTCTTGAACTAGCATTAGATTTACCATCAAAATCTAAATCAACATCAGATTCAGAGTCCCTTGAGTTAGAATTAGATTCAAAAGAAGAATATGTTCATGGTTATTACAACATTGGTTATGTATGCCTTGCAGATCAATTTGAATACATTTGTGATCCTTCTATAGTTTTTAAGGATGAGTAATTTATCTTTAACACAAGTTATCCTAGTATCTTCTATGAGGATTGTGCAACCTCTCCCCATTCCATTACCATTCCATAGGCTATTACCATCAACTAAAATAGCCATATCATTGACATTCCATCTCTCATAAGTGTCAATTGGGATTGATAGGATCACACTTTATTGAATTACATCCATGGTAACATAATAGTTAAAGAAGAGCAAGGAGGCCAATACCATATTTATATATCAGAAGAACACTCTCATAGTGAAACCTTTTAGGAGGCACTAAGGGAAAATCAAAGTCACAACTCAACATCTCTTAGTGAAACTTTTTAAAAAGTGATAGAAGATAATCAAAGTCAAAAGTCAACATTCATTAGTGAGACATTATCAAAGGCACTATGGAACAATCAAGACAACTTCATTGATAAAAACCTCTTTGAGGCACCAATAGCTGAGCATAAAAGTTCTTCACTACTTGATGAAGATAAAATCAAAGATCAAATCAAAATAGCTTCCAATCTATAGCCTAATCAGATGGTAGCTACTCTCAAAATAAAACAAAAAAAATATGGTGGTCCTATTGAGAGAACAAGTCTTCAGCCCCACCAAAACCCAAATTATGTCAAATCCAACATCAACAACATTACGTGAGATTGAAAGTCCTGATCTTCATTTGTTCCCCAACCTCTCCCCATTACATTATCATCTATTGTTCCATTTCACAATCAAACCTACCATCCATTATTTGTCCTTATTTATCATCCATGGTAATAATTTCCTTTATAAAGGCTACAAAGATACCTTGTTTTGACATTTGAAGGAATCAAAATCAATGACCAAGGAAGAACACAACAAGATTCTTGGCATCAAAATCTGTAGCCAATTATTGATAGATCAGTTATTTAGATGAGATGTGGGCTAAAAAGTAACATGATTAAGTATTATATTTATATCATTTGTTGATTAGGACGTGCATCTCCCCATCATCAAGAACAACAAAATAAAAAACCATACCCAGGATAGAACCAAACATATACCATATCATTTCACATTGCCATTGTTACATATCCTTTTGCCATTATCATGTATCCTTCCATTTACCCCGTCACTTTGGGGCAACCCTCTTAGCATTATATTCAACTTTATACCAACCCTCTCACCATTTTATCTAATTTATCAAACCATAATTATCCTTAAAAAGACCATGGCATCTAACCATTCTATTCCTATTTAGACCAAAGCCTATTTTTAGTCATCTTACCTAATCCTATTTTGATCTTGGTTTCTTTGGTTCTTCCCACACTTTGTGTGAGATGATTTCAATCAAGTTTCAACAATCAATCCAATCTGTGTTTTAGTGATAGTCTATAAAAGTAGTGCGATAATTGATCTAGCAAGATATCTTTCATCCTATCAAGTTTGTTTATGTAAGCTTGATTAAAACTACCTATGGGCAAATCAACATCTCACCAATCTTGCTACTAATTATAACTAGCTATGGGCAAATTAGTATCATTGACCTATTCTATCATATATTATTTATAAATACCTATAGGCAAAATAGGATCAACATTTATTTATCATGCATTGTTGCATCACCTTGCCATTACTATTTTTATTTGACTGGCCATTTATCGGATTTGAGAACTTATTGGGACCTAATTGGTTTTTTTTCACCTTTTGTGTGTATGGAATTACTATGAATTGAGGTTATTTTAGGACTAAGTAGGTCATTCTCAATTCATGTTGAGGTCACCTTAGTCCCCCTTTTCATACGCTCTTGCCATTTTATGAGCAACCTAAGCCAAACACTCTCACCATTTTGTGATTAGGTATGTTGTCATTCTCTAATGAGTTAAGATACCTCAAAATCCAAAAACATTCACAAACATTTCAAAAATACAAAAACATTTATCCTATATAATCCTATTTAGTTATCCTCAGTCTGCCCTACTGGGGCAAAGTCCTTGTTAAGATGCTTTCTTTTGCTTTTATTTTAAATCTTTTTATTTGTTTGTTTGTTTGTTTTTCTTTTTATTTCTTTATTTGTTTTCTTGCCTATTTGTTTGCTTCTAGCACTGTTGCCTAGACTCAGTCTATATGTGTTCATTGGGTGATTCCTTATGCACATTATTCTTGAGTCTATCCATATTCATCCATTAACATTGTTATCATGGTTTTTATCATTAATGCATTGTTTTTGAGTATCTATTAGATCGAGAGTCAGTCCTTATGCATAGTTTGGCCAAGTCTTTATGGTGTTCTATCATGAAGCCTAACATCACATGATATAGCAAAAATTAACTTCAAAAAGGTTTATAATCAATGGAGCTACATAAGTTTCTCCTTGCCACCTTGAAATATCCTCCCATCCCACCCTTGATCAAATCAACCCATTGACCATTCTAGTTATATCAATGCTAATCAGGATGAGCATCTCCTCATTGGTAGGTACAAATGAATCATTCACACCGATCAAATTTTTTCTTTATCCATCTCTTTCATCACTTTTCACCTGCTCATCTTTAATCTATATTCTAGGTTATATCCTTGAGTTATGCTTACTAATCAACCCTGACTAGGGCACAATCATCTTTAGCCAATCTAGGTCCTCTTAATGAATATAATTACCTATGGGTAAATCATTATTTTGACTTTTATTTTTTATTATAATCATCTTTGGGAAAATTAACATCTTTTTTACATCACTGCATGCAATCATTTTATTATTTGGATTAATCTCAACCACGGGTTAATTCTACCTTTCTTCTTATTTCTTTTCGAGGAACCACCCATCAATAAATGTGATGACCACTCCCTCTAGAGGGAATCATCATATTCTTCCCAAAACCATTTGGATATTTATTATTTAACCATCATCTTATTTTTGATATACAAGCCATCTCTCATTATTTGAGAAGACAATATTTTGCCTATGGTTTGTAATACCTTTGCAAATAGGGGCAAACTATAGACACGTAAATCTGGCCACTGATAACCTCCAACCAATATTTTGACCAATTTCCACCAAAATGCACAATTTGGCCTAAAAACACTAAAATGCATTAAAATATTTGAATCTAACATGTTCAAGTGCCAATTTTGGCCAAGGTGTCACTAAATGGGGTAATACAATTTATGGTCTAGCTAACTTTGATAAGATCATTTCAAGTCAAAATTCCAATTTTTCACCTAAGTGATTTGGATTGCTCTTTCCTATAAAATATATTTCATAAGACATGTGAATTAGTGTTGGTAACATTATAAATGGAAATATATTTCCAACACATCTAACATTGACTTCCAATTCTAACCCAATCAAATTTTGGACTAATAATAAAGCATTCTGATCAATTTGAGTAATTTGTGCACAAAGTGCTTAATCATGCTTAAGAGCTAATTAATCTAAGTTAGAGACTAATTAATAATTCCATGGAAACTTGTTTAATACTTGTTTTTATAAATGAATATTGAATATCTGCATCATTAGGTGACGTCATTTCTTGAGAAGATATCCCTAGGCCATAAATGCCATAAATATCAGGATTCATGCCTCTCATGCCTCATCAAAGCCCTACATGCCTCTTAAGTTCTCCCCTATCCCAAATATTGATGAAAATATTTTTTATTTTTAATTACATAATTAGATTAATTCTTAGACACACATCTTAATTTTGAGATGGATGTTTTAGGTTGATTCCACCCATTTGCAAAAATATATAAATATAGAGGCCATGAACATCATTTCTAAGTCTTGATAATACAAAGTTATAATTCACAAATGATTCCAAAATTTATTTCAATTATTTTTACCATGCCAAATTAATTCTAGACAAGCCAAGCCAAAGCCAAAAGGTGTCAAAGAGAAGAGGAGATAGCCAAGCCTCCTTAAATGAAGACTTCATGAGCACAAGCTAAGCAAACCACTACAACAAGCATTTTGAATCATCCAAGGAAGGTAAAAGAGGGTTTATTTTTCATTTTAGTTGTATGTTTTATTCATGTTTGTTAACTAATCTCTCCCTAGTGTCTGGGCCTAGAGATGTTATGTTAGTTAGTGTGTTTCTTTCATTTTGTTTTCATTTTCAAAATAACACAATACTGACAATCCTCTCTTGAATCAAATTCATGTCTAGGCCTAGAGATGTCATGCTAGTTATTGTGTTTCTTTCATTTTATTTTCATTT
The DNA here is from genome assembly GCA_037957365.1 of Torreya grandis. Taxonomy (NCBI): domain Eukaryota; kingdom Viridiplantae; phylum Streptophyta; class Pinopsida; order Cupressales; family Taxaceae; genus Torreya; species Torreya grandis. Next base: position 204,645 of record JARHVA010003917.1, read on the forward strand.
TGAAACTAACATGATACTAACCATTATCTCTTGAATCAAATTCCTAGATCACATCCTTTAGGGTTAGGACACCCATTCATGAGAGTTGGAATATGTATATTTCCATCTCAATAAATTGATTAGTTATTCAAAATTGGAACTTGGTCACTCTTAATTTGTCAATGGTTTAAAAATGAGGAATTATTTTTATAGGTTATTCAAAAAAGGAGCATGTTTATCTAATGATTCATCATGATTTTATATGTTACATGGAAACATGTTTTCATCTCCATAAAAGTGTAATCCTTTATTTCTCTATTTTCAATTTTCTAATTTTTTAGAGTTTAAATTTTTTTAAATTTAAAATATAGACATAAATTCATTCATGTGTTATTAGGTTTGCTAAATTTGAATGCCCTACACAATTGGAGATCCCTGTTAAAATAAAAAGTGTGTTGTACACACTCAATTTTTTATTTCTCATTTAATCTATAAATTTCATTATTAGAATAAAAGTGTAGGGGGAGATACCTAAGTATGGTCATATGTACTTGACAGTGTTAATTCTTGACATATATTAAACCACTTTACTTAAACATTTCTCATTTACCATTCCTCTAGCCATTTATCTATATGTGGATTTGACCCCTTTGTTCTCCATCACTGCCACATAGTAATTTCTAAGTCAATGCTCAAAATTGATTGATTTAGATTACCTTATATAATTTTAATGTATAATGTTCATATTTTAAAAATAAAGGATTCAAATAATTTTGTGATAAATTTAAAGTCTATTAGATTTTTTCCAATACTTAATGTTGACCAAATTTGACTTTTACTCAAAATTTGGGCACCCCTAGGCAAAAGTTTTGATTTCAAACATTGGTACGGGTCCTAATTTATTGTCATAAGAGATGTCACCTATTATATGATGTCATTTGGGGTCACATTAGTTTTAGTCTTAGTCACATTAGCTAATTTGTTCATTGGGGGTCTTTTTATGTCATTTCAAGAGTCATTAATGCATTTGTCACATTTACAAAGGTGATCAAGTGTCAAAATTTAGTGTAAAACATCCAATAGGTTATTTTAAATTTTTGACATGTTAGTTACATCAGATCCTTGTAGGCTCCCTAACTAAAATTATAGAAATCAACTCAAAAGGAGGAAAATTAGCACTTGTATAGATTCTTGGGAAGTGTGTCACATGGGGAAGTTATTGGGGGGTACCTAAAACATTATAAAAGTAATTTATATGCTTGTTTTTCTCTATAAGTTTAATTTTTAATCCAAAACCATTCTACATTTTTTTGCTTTTTTGGACAGACTAAACTAGCCTTCAAGTTTTTGCTCAGTACGGGAAACATAGGTAGTTTTAGACAAAATGATTTTGAAGGATGATATTAAACTAGGATAAATTGATTTTAATATATTGAGTAGATTTGATATTAAACTATTTTTTATGAACAATCACTAATAAGTTGACTATGTAGATTTGATAGTTGTTTGGTTCACTCTATAGATTTTCCTCCTTTTCTACCAATTTCATACAAACTAGTTGTTGAATTTTTATTCTAGAGATTGTTGGATTCCCCATATAATTATTAACACACTTGGTTTCTTGTTTCAAGTGGTATTTATGAGTTAATAACTCAATTTTTAGGGAGGTACATCAGTTTTCATGGCGAGGAGTTCTTTTCAATTTGCAGGGGTTTTGTGCTTTGTGATGGATTCAAAGAGTTGTGTTAGTGTCTCCAACATGTTTGAGAAGTTTAATTTACTTCATATTTGACATGTAATCCATTTATTATTTCATTTCATGGTTTTTAATCCCATTCCACATGCATCAAAGGTCATAAGATACCTCTTCTTGCTCTATTCACATGTTCAAGTGGTTTTTCCATGTTAAGGGACAAGTGATGGAGCTTGTTTCAAGTTTCTCTTGGTGAAAATGGTGATTTTGGAGAGTTTTATTATGTTATAAATTTTTTTGAATCATTAATCAACCCATTCTTGCCTATACTCCCCTTCACTGGCCATATACAGTCAATTAACACATATAGGGGGTCATATGATGACATCACTAGGACTTTGATGATTGTTTTCATTTACTTGAGACTTGAAAGGTTCATGAGAAGGGATTGAGATAATTTTTGAACCATTAAGATAAAATGGATATATATTTTAGACCTTTCCTTGACATCATGAGAGGTTTAATGATTGCAGGCTTAATTTTGTCCACCTATAGGTGGTTGGGCAAAGAATTGAAGAGACCATTATGAGTAATAAAACATGATAGGAAAGCCTACTTGAAGTCATGGAATGTGATTTTATCCTTGGTTTAATTTTTAAAAGGGTAAGGTTAACACAATCAATTTGAAAAACACTTTAAAAAATCAAGAGATTGTGTTCAGGCCTTTAGTCTAAAAAAATGGAAAATAGAGGTCCTAGGGGTTTTGGTTGGTATCCTACAGCAAGCTTACAAGCAATATTAAGGAATTTGAATGATTGGAATTACTTTATTATAATATGGACCAGGCTTATTCCAAGGGTGAAGGTCAAAAAATCAAGAGTTACATGTTTTTGAGGGTCTCAAAGTGGCTCCCAAACAAACTGAATTCCCTTAATTTGGTCTATAAGAATGAGCTCAAAGAGTGACCTTTCTTCACCAAATGGAAAATTAGGTCTATATTCCATATGTGAATGGATCCAAATAATTTAAGGGGTATCATAAACATATGATATCATTATATTGAGGTTATAGGGTATGAATTAGACCTCCTTTGCATGCCCCCTATCCGTGTATAGGGTAAAATCACCACCTATAGGCCTGTATAGACCAAGACAAGTAATGGCTTAGGTGAGTGTCATTTGAAAATTGGAAATATTATATAAATGGATCATATGAATTTAATAATCCAAAATTGACTCCAAGGTTTTTTTAATAGTAATTTGAACATTATTTCAAGCTTGAAGGGAATGGAAATAAGCTATAGGCAAGAGTCTCAATCCTTAAGATTGACTCAGTCAGACAAGTTTAAATACGTGTAAGGTAATTAAAGGGTTATCATGATAAATTAGATTCATAAAAAAATCCTCCATGGTGATTATATGACTCATAGGCTCTAATTAAAACATTTATGACCCTCAACAAGCCTAATAGATAGAGGTTTCTTAGTCAAGCAAGTTTGACAGGCAGTGGATTGAGACAATGGATTTAGAAGAGGTTTCAAGTCACTTTTAGGTTAATAAAGTGGTAAAATAAAGTAATAATGAATTTAAATTCTTAAATAAGGTTTTAAAAAATAATTTAAGACCTAATTAATACCCATAACTACATAAAAACACCTATAAAGGTCAGAACAAGGATTGTTGTAGTCAAGGTAGGGTTTTGGATTTGAAGGAGCAAGATGGAGTATAGACTGTATAAGAGGTGAAAATAAATTTTAATTGATAATTATATGATTCAATATGACCAAATGGATTTAATATAATACCTAAGACCATCCCAATATTCCCAAGCATCTTTCTCACTTGACAAATGGCACATAGTGTGTACAACAAGCTTGGAAACTCTTTGATTCACTAGGCAAGTATGGGAAAGCTAATAGAGAGAGTGTTTTGGATGGTCCAAAAAGATATATGATCATAATTTAAAGGTGATATAGGTTTTAAAATTCATGAGAGGTAGCCTCACCAAACCTATCAGCCTTTATATCATCCTCAATATTTATATCATTCCTACTTGACCCCTGATCAAGAGCCCAATTAAGCTTATCAAAGTCATCCTTTTCCCAATCAGTTTGAAGAGAGAGTTGAAAAGAGAAACCTTGTTTTTTAATAAAATATTTATAATTATATTTATTTGGATAATATGAATTATAGGCATATTTTAAGAATTAAATTAGTGTTGAGGGGTTACCTACAAGTGTATTTGGGTAAAAGCGCAGGAAAATAGGGTTTTTAAGGCCCTTTTTTTGGATAGATTGAGTTGGTTAGGTGCCTAAATGAGGGATCCTTAAAATTTGGTATAGAGTATAATTAGGAAATTATAAAACTCCAAAAACTCTCATTTTTCATATGTAATAGGGATATATCTCTCTATTTTTTCTCAGAGATCAGCCACTCAAGAAAATCAAAACTTTGGTCTACCAAGCAAAAGATGGAAAAATGAGTGAATGATCTAATATGGGGCCTTGGGATATAAAATAAACATTGGATGATGTGTATTGAAGGTGTAATAACAATTTAAAACTCTCACACAAGCTCTGATCACTCTAAGTAACCTGATTGTGCATGCATATAGTCTAATTTGGCATGGTTCTAATAGGATAAGTTGGCAAAAGAGAAGGAAAGTGATGAAAGGATTATTTGATAGGTAATTTTATGGATTTTTAAGTGTTAATTAAGTCTAAACATGTGTAATAATACATCCCAAGTATGTTAAAATATTCCAATTGACCCAAACCTGTAGGGGACATGTTAATCCCATCAGGCCTTAAGGAGACTTGAAGCCAATTAGGAGTTTATATTCATTTATAGCTCTTAAATAATTTTTATAATAATTTGAATATGTTTGTATGGTATTTTTAGAGGTTTTTAGAACTTTTATTTTTATAAATGTTCCTCAAGAATCCATTTATTGGCTTAAAGTACACACAAACCTCACATAATGCTCAGAAATGACATAAATGGGCAACTTGAAGTGCTTAGAAATTTCATGAATATTTTAATGGGACCTAAGGATATTTGGAAAAATTATTTATGGTCATTAATAATACCTTATTGGAATTGGGATATATTTTAAATGTGCAACCTTTATGAACAAAGGCTAAGACCTGAAACTACTCAAAACCCTAGAAAACCCTCCTTAAGGACCCAATTGGGGAAATGTTGAAAATGGAGTATATATATGGGGTGGAAAGGACATGAAAAATATTTGGAGATGTATAGGAATAAATAAATCTCTCACACATACAAGGAGATGTATGGAACTATACAGATAGTATGTAAAATGTGGTTTTTCTCACCATTTTTTGTGTTTTGTAGGGTCTATGGTGTTTCAAAAGGTGAAATCAAGTTTGATGGTAATATATGGACCTATTATAACTAAATATGGTAATTTTATACTATTTAAAATTTTGTAAGTGTCCAAACTAAAGATCTAATTCAGCCAGTCAAAATTGGCATGATGCACACAAGGGTAAAAAGTGTGGAAACCTCAATTAGGTGCCATTTTAAGGTGAAATTGAGGGGTGTAAGGATATGCACAACTAGGGAGTTTTATGTCAGTTTTCACAATTTTCATGGCTTGTATGGACAATTGGACCTCTTGAAATTACATGTTTTATCTCATATCTCCTATTAATATATTTTAAACTTATTTTATCAAGTTTACACATGTCCAAGTGACCTTTGTATTTCCTTTGCTTTGCTTCTCTCTTAAAAGCTATAAATATGCATTTTTTTGGCTCTTTTTAGCAGCTTTTATTGGTTAATGGGGAAACTCTAGCCAAATTTATACTTTAAAGACTCTTTAAAATAATATATAAGTGATTTTTACACTCACATGATATACTATTGAGTATTGATTATAATCTTTTTGGTCTTGTCTAGTGAAAGATCTTCTTTTCTAGCATGTTACTCTTGATTGTCCACCAATTTGTAGAAAGGGTATTGTTATATGTCTTTTTTAGTATTCCTTCCTAAGTGTATAGGTATCTTATTTTTTTTTTATGACTTTATCCCTTCATGGAATCATCCATTACCCTCCTAAGTATTAAATACCTTCTTGAATCTAACATATGAAACACTGATGTGATAGTGCATCTTGAGTTTTGAGTTTTATGTGAGAGAGGCTTTGTTTGTATTTATGTAGTAGATATTTATTCAAGTGGGAGGATATTAAACATTAGTGCATCACCTTTTGTTTTGTTTTATTTTCTTAACATTTTTCATCCACAAGTTGATAGGTAAAGAAGAGCTTCAAACAGTGCATCAAGGGAACTAGCCCTTCTAGAGATTCATCTCTCAACATTGTCACCCATAGAAAGAGGGATGTCTCCATTATGCCACTTTGATGAGGAGAGATAGACATCTCCTCATGGGTGAAAATCCAAGTGTCAACACTTACTACCTAAAAATAAATGGTCAAGCTAAAATAACTAATAAAACAATCAATAAAATATTAAGCAATACCATTGTGAAACATGGAGTAGATTGGCATAACTAAATCATCTATTCTCTTAGGAAATATTTTACAAGTGTACACACATAAATTAAATATATACCTTAATCTCTTGTTTATGGAACTAAATATATACTCCCTCTTGAGATAGAAATACCCTCCTTATGAGTCTCATTAAAGGACATTATAAAAGATAATGAATATTTAGAAAAACATCTTCATGAACTGGAAATTATTGATAACAAACACATACATGCTCTTAAAAAAATAAATTTTTATTGAGAATGTATAAAAATAGCATATGAAAATAAAATCGATGATTGTGAATTCCAAATTGATGATCTTATACTTAAATAAAATCAAAAGAATACTAATTTGATAAAGCAAAGAAAGGAACTTAATGTTGGAGACTCAAGATACTCTTATCTTGGAAGTTATAAAGGAATTAAAATAAAATATGGAAAATAATCATGCCAGTCAAATGTTAAAATAAGATGAAATCTTTTGGTTAGATATAGATGAAATGCTTTACAATGTTAAGTTAGGATATTTTATGGATTTGGGATATGATAGTGATGGATTTGCTTGGGATATTCTTTAGGTAAAATATCAAACCCTAAAGTAAATATTTTATATTGGTTAGTGGCCCATAACAACATATTAATGGTGGATAACCTAAATAAAGGGTTGTTATGATGACTGATAGTGTGCTCTTTATGAAGAAAATAGTGAGTCTATTCATTACCTTCTCATTATTTTTCCCTTTGCCAACAAGGTGCTTGATTATTTTATTAAAATTTTTAGGGTAGCTTGGGTTATACCATACTCTATGCTAGATTTATTCCTCTGATGGGTTCCCTCTTTTCTATCCCCTCCCTCAAGAAGATATGGAGTCTTTCAATTCATCACCTCTTTTGGGGGTTGTGGAAAGAATATAATAGAGGATATTATTGAATAAAAAAAGTGTTCCCCTTAGAGTTGGTTCCAAGTTTCTATAATTGATTAATAACTTTTAGTTTTTTTTTAATAGGTCTAAACTCAAAATTTGATCCAAATAAGATTATACTTTGAAGTCTTTGGGTTTGAAAAAGATTGAGGAGGTGGAGAAAGATAATAATAATGTGTATAGGAGTGTAGTTAAGTGGATTCATCCCTTTCCTTATTAGGTTAAACTCAATTATGATGGGTTTATGAAAGGCAATCTAGGACCAACCAGAAGTGGTGGGGTGATTAGAGACAATAGTGGGATATTTATTACTAATTTTGATAGACCTCTTGGTAGGAAAAATAATCACTTTGTGGAGACATAGACCATGTTGGAAGGTATCCAGCTAGATAAGGATTTGGGTTATAGGAGATTGGTCATAAAATGGGATTCCCTAAATATTTTGAATAGTATTCAAAAAAATTCTAATCCTTATTGGTCTATTAAATATATTTTCAATGATATATAGGCTTTACCAACCCACTTCATTAAACTCTCTTTATCACACACTTATAGAAAAGGTAACTTTGTTACTAATTAGTTTGATAATTTTGGAGTATCCTCAAATGTGAGTTTTACTTGGGAAAATATCAATGATTTCCCAAATTATATTAATATTATTATTAATGATGAAGCTATTAGATGGGATGCCAATGGATTTAAGATTCATAATTTTAATCATTTCTACTATCATCACACTTTTCATTATTTATGAGGGGTCATCATGCAAAGTAACATTATGTTTCATCATATACAAGTGCTTAGTTTGAACCACAATTGTTAGCATGGGAATGAAATTACCAAACCACTTGAATAAATGTATGTGACACATGGAAAATAACCACATTTTTCTTTTTATTGATTAATGTGATGAAAATACTGCACAAATTTATGAATTACAAAAAATAATGAAATAATAAAAATAACTTCAAAAATTAACTTTAAATAATTCAAATATGTTATATTGATCGCAGGACACTTCGAGGCGGAAACCTCCTTTGAGCAATGTAAATATAATAATATTATTCAATGCCTTCATTAGGATTCAATACTTACTCAAGTACTAATTTTATTATATTAACTAATGCTTCCCATGCATCTAGGATAATTCAAATATTTTACTTAAATATTAATTCTATTCTATCAACTAATACTTCCCATGCATGTGAGATAATTAAAATATAATAAAGGGATGACTTACAAAGCATATGCATCCATAGTGACTAATACATTAATAATGAAATGACAAGGGTAGGAAATAGGTTCCTAACATCACCTCCCCCTTAGAAAAATCTTTGTCCTCAAAGCTTCAGATGTGGGAATCATTGCTGAATTTGGAATAATGGTTCTCATGTGGCATCTTCAGGTTACATGTTGTGACACTAGATTAAGAATTTTATGATAGAGCATGAGTGAATTTGGTAGGTGCACCTATCTAGGATAGTTTTTAGTTTAATAAATATAGATCCTTCATTATCAAGTTCAGGTAAAACTATCTTCACTCTGATGGAAGGTCTAAGAACTTTCTTCAAATAGGAGACATGAAAGACTGCGTGAATTTGGGAGGAAGCTCGAAACTCTAACTTGTAAGAAACACACCCAATATATTAGAGAACCTTATATGGCCCATAAGACTTTGGGTAAATATTATTATTCCCCTTTAGTTTCAAGGATGATTACTTGTATAGATACATATAAATAAAAATCATATCACTAGGTTGAAAGGTGAATTCAAAATGGTGTTGATTTGCCTGATGCTTCACTCAATTTTATACTAGATGGGAATTATCATGTAGGATGATGAGAATTTTATCTTGATGGTAAAGAGTAGTGTCAAATTCTTGAACTAGGGAATTACTAGGTGTATATAGGAGCAATGTTGGTGGTACTTGATCATAAATTGCTTTATATGGAGTCATTTTAGTATTATGGGATGAGGTATTGTACCACCATTCTATGAGGGGGAACCACTTTACCCATTGGTGTTTTTGTTCTGATGAAAATTAGTGAAGGAATGTTTCCAATAATTTTTTGATGATTTATTTTTGGCCATCAGTTTGGGGATGATACCCAAAACTCATCTTCAATTGTGTGCATGTGCATTGGAATAGCTCTTTCCAAAAATGGCTAGTGAAAGTTGCATCACAATCAGAGATAATGGAAGAAGGGATACCATGGAGATGAAAAATATGATCTAAGAAAACTTGTGTAATTGTAAAGGTAGTATAAGGGTGGATGAGGGCATAAAAATGACTATATTTGGAGAGGTGATTGACCATGACCAAGATCACTATTTTTCTACCAGATTTAGGGAGCCCCTTAATGAAATCCAAAATATCAGTCTAGATCCTAGAAGGGATGGGAAAGGGTTCAAAAAAAATAGGAATCATTGTGGTTTCACCTTTTTGCATTGGTAGGTATCACATTTATCCACCATCTACTTAATTTCTGCTTTTATCCCCTTCTAATTTTTTTTTGACATACTTGCTCATATGTTTTGAGAAATCCTGAGTGCCCTACTGATGAAGAAACACTAATTTCATAGAATATAGTATGATGAAGGTCTATTCTATTTATAATCACTAAACAACCCTTTTAACATAGATAATCACCATCTCATGAATAGTGTGCTACTACAGAGGGGTTTGTAGAGAGGATTACAAAGCAAGTTAGTCAAGCATTAGATCATAAATGATAAAACATGCATAAAGAACTAAATAACCAAGCTTATATATTCATATGGGAATTAAAAAGGATAGTAAAAAACAAATGAAAGAAAATAACATCATATTACCTTCCCAAATGGATTCACCATACCCATGTGGCTCAAAAACATGTTCTCCCTTGATCAAGCATCCTTGTCTTTGTCAACGATGGTGGTAAGCTTCTCCAATGCCTCAAGAACACTCCATAAAACCTAGGCTCTTGATTCTAATTCACTAAAGTAGCCTATCAATGTAGCATGCAAACAAAATATATGATCAAATGCAAAGCCTTATGGAAACAATTTAACATTATAACTTTGCAATATTCAAGCTTAAAATTCATGTCCATGGCCTCTCTATTTATAGATTTTTGAGATTGGTCAGGATCAACCATGACCATCCATCTCAAGATTGAGATGTGTGGCCATGGATAATCCTCAAATTATGACCTTGGAACAAGGGGAATTGAAGAGGCATGGGAGGCATTAGCTAGGCATGGGTGACCCATAATCTTGATAATTGTGGTATTTATGGCCTAGGGATGGCTTCCCAAAAAATTATATCACTTGATGATGCAGTTAATAGGAATGAATTTTCAAAAAGAAATATTCAAAAACTCTCATGAAAAATCCACTTAAGCTATTGATTTGGATTAATTATCCTTAAAGAAGCTTAATCAACATTTATGCAATTATTTAAAAATTGGCCCTCAATTAATCAAAATGGTCAAAAAATCATATTACTGAGTTATAATTTAACTCAAAAAGAATTATAAGGTGACGTTAGATGTGCTAGAACCATATTTTGATTTAGGATGCTTTCAATACAAAATAACAAAGGCACATGGCATGTACCAATGAATTAGGAGAAAAGAGTGATATAGAGCACAAAAGGCAGAATCATCATTTTGACTCGAAATGAATTGATCAAAGTTAGCTAGCCCATAAATTATATTACCCTATTTAGGGATACTTTGACCTAAATTAGCACTTGTAAATGATAATTTCAAACTATTTAGTGTGTTTTATGGATTTTGACCTAAAATGTGTATTTGAGTGCAATTCAAGTAAGATTGATAATTTCAACATAAATGGTGTTAGGAATTGGATGTCTACAGGGTTAATGGTCAATTGTTGAATGAGTAGGTGTAAAGAGGGATCATTTACATACCCTTGATGTATAAATTCCATCCAGTTTAGAATGGTCATGGAGATGGAAAAATGGAAGTTCGATCCTTGAATGTGCGAAAGAGAGAATCCACCATTACATTATATTTACCCTTCTTATAAGTGATCTCATAATCATAGCCCATGAGTTTACTAACCCATTTATATTGTGTCAGGGATGATACCCATTATTCCAAGAAGTATTTAAAACTTTTGTGATCAATTTTGATGAAAAAATTATTTCCATGTAAGTATTGCCACCATTTTTATACTACACATAAAATGGCCATCATTTCTTTTTTAAATGTAGACAAAACCATATTTCATCTATAAAGGGCTTTGCTAGTGAAAACAATGGGATGACCTTCCTAGAAAATAATCACATTGAGGCTATTATCATATGAATCACTTTTGATGATGAAAGTTTTGGTGAAGTCTAGCATGGCTAAAATTGGTGTACAACACATAGCTTGTTTGAGTGTCACGAATGTTTAGTTAGCTACAACATCCCATGTGAATGCATCCTTCTTCAATAAGGAATTTAGAGGAGTCGTGATCTTGCCATAATCTTTGATGAACTGATGGTAGTACCCTATAAGGTTGAGGAAGCCATGAAGGCTATTGAGGGCCATTAGCCAAGGCCAATGTTGTATAGCACTAATTTTATCTAGATCTACACAAACCTCATCAATTGAAATAATGTGCCCTAGATATTCAACTTTTACTTAATCAAAAGAACACTTGCACTGATTAAAACATAATTGATTATTTGCTATAATTTATAATGTCATATCAAGATGATGGAGATTCTCATCTCATGTGTGGCTATAGATAAAAATATCATCAAAGAAAACCAAAGTAAATTAACAGAGGAAAGGATGAAATATTTTATTCATTAAGGCCTAAAATGTTAAAGGGGCATTTGTAAGTCCAAAAGTCATGACCAAGAATTCATAGTGACCTTCAAGAGTGTAGAAATATATCCTTGGAATGTCATAAACATGCATGTAGATTTGATGATAGCTAGAATGAATATCTAATTTGGAGAAACATTTTTCCCCATGGAGCTCATCAATAAGCTCATCGATGATTAGAATTGGAAACTTATCTTTGATGGTGAGGTGGTTAAGGGCATGAAATTCAATGTGAAGGACCATGACCCATATTTTTTGTGGACAAGAAGCACTAGGGAAGATTATGGGTTGGTTCTTTGGTTAATAAATCTAAACTTGAAGAGTTCCCATACTAGTTGTTCAATCTAAGTTTTTTATAGATGAGGATAGCAGTATGGTCAGATGTTGGGTGGGATACTTAATAGAAGGAGAAGAATGTGATGATATTCATGATGTGAAGGGTTCAAAAACACTATCTCTATAAATATGGTTATATGTTTATTAAGGATGGATTTAAAATCAATAGGGTAGTTAGTAGAAGTGAGGAGTTAGAGTTAGATGGAGTGTAGTTAGGCAGACCCCATATGAGCCTTTCTTCAAAAGCTTTTCCATGTGTTGGGAATTGATGATTTTATTAAATCTATGGAATAAACCTATTAAGGTGTGATTATGTCCACTATCAGTGAATTACATCTATAACTCAAAGAAGTCCCATAGAATATGTCCCAATGTGTAGAGCCACTATGACCCTAGGACAACATCACATCCCCTTTAAGGGTATGACAAATGTGTTTGATAAAAGAGTGTAATAACCTATCATGATATGAATATATGACACTTAAATTTATAGGGAAATATCCCCCCATTAGTAAAAATGACTTTAAATTTGGAACAAGGATGTATAAAGCACATTCTTAACCATACGTAGATCGATGAAATTATGTGTGCTACCAGAGTCAATGAGGATTGTAGGAGGAATATTTTAAAATAACCACTTGATCTTAATGTTTTGATGGGTGGTCACACCTATGAGTGAATGGTTAGATATGTTAGGTTATAATTATTAATATATGGATTCATTAGAGGGGCTTTGTTCTTCTTGAGCATCCTAGAATTCTTAGATATCAGGCTCGCTATCTTGTCTTGGTAGTGAGTACACATCTAGCAAGTAACTATTTTTTTTGATGTAATGATGACCCTTAACCCATTTTTTATCATAATTATAACATAATAATTTCTCCTTATGATTCCACATCTCTGATTTAGTAAGGAACTTGATCAGTGTAGTTGTGGTTGGCCACTAGTTTATTGTGTTCTTTATGGGTAGAAAAGTGGGAAGTTAACATTGTGTTGAAATTTTATCTTCTGCTAACTTAGCTAGACCCAAGGTAGCCGTAAATTTAGTAGGATAAAAAATTTTCATGTTTTATTAAATTGGATCTTTGAGGCCACTAATAAAATAAATCTTGAATAAGTCATCGGATATCCCTTCAATATGATTAGCTAGTTTCTCAAATTTAATTTAATAATCATAAACAATGCCTATCTGGCAGAGTTTGGTGAGAGATCTTATAAATTATTCAAATTTTGAAGGAATAAACCTACCCAAAAGTAAGGATGCAAATGTTTTCCAATCAAGTTCATCATTTGACTTGAGATATTAGTGGTACTATTAAAGTGCTTTTTGTTCTAAGTGAAAGGAAGCAATTAGGACTTTATTGATAGAATAAGTATTGTGAAGGTTAAAGAATTATTCTACTTGATATATCCATCTAGTAAGATCTATACCATTGAGCCATGGAAATTCCAACTTAGGCCCACTTGATGTGTGTGGATAAGAAAAACTATTCTCTGAAGAAGAATCTTACAATTTTTTGAGGAGAAGGCTATTTTATTGATTCAATCCATGCATCTTGTTGGTTAACTTAGTGACTTAGGATTTCAAAGTGGTGCGTTATTCCTCCATAATTTTTTTGCCTATACGAGTGACTACCATAACTAATGTTTTTTTTATAAGGGATAGAATTTTTTTTAAAGATAGTCAGTAAGACACTTTTTTAATTTAGACTAAAATAGAATGGGTAAAGGTACATTTACAATTTTTTTGCACTATTTTGGTATTCATGAGGGCAAGGGAAATTTTAGAATTAAATTTGAAAAATTATTTAAAAGATAAAAAGGAGAATAAAAGAGAAAGGAACACTATGAAAAAATTTTAAAATAAGAAAATAAAAAATGAAGTTATGGAAAAACCTGAAAAAAATCAAAAAATGGGATTTATGGCTAATATAAGTCGAATTAGGAGATGGTACCTCAAGGAAGAATGGGTGCAAAATGAAATTTTAGGTGTCTTAGTAAATTTTTAGGTTCAAAAGAGATAGAGATGGAGAGATATGGTGAAGAAAATTACTCTTTGAAATTGGTTTCTTTGGGTTTCTATTCTCAAAAGTCTATCCATAGGTTTGAAGTTACGACTTAAGAGGATCCTTTCTAAACAAGTTAGAAAATAATTACAAATACATGAAATAAACTATGAAAATTATCAATATATTAACTCAAATAAGAAAAACTATATTATAATGGCTAAATTATAGAATCATTGGCCTCTTCAAGGGGACAACCTCCTTTGAGCATGCTCAATACAATAAATTTTTGGATGCCTTCATTGGCCTCAACACTTAATTATATACTAAGTCTAATCTAAGACACTAATACTTCCCATGAATGTGGGATAAAACAAAATGATCATGGGATGAATTACAAAGCATATATGTTCATATCAGCTATTATCTTAACAAAGTCAAGAGAAGGGGTAATATAGGTTCCTAACATCCCCTCCCTCTTAGAAAAATATTTGTCCTCAAAGATCTAGATGTGGGAATTGGTGATGAATTTGAAATATTGGTTCCTCTGTGTCATCCTCTATTTGCATTCTATGCCACTAAATTAAAACCTCTATGATGAAGTGCGAGTGAAGTTGGCACGTGCACATGTCTAGTATTACCTCTAGCTCAAGGAGGGATCCTTCATTATTAATATATAGTAAAATATTCTGCACTCTAATGTTTGTGCCAAGAAATGTTTTTAGACAAGAGACATGAAATAATGGGTGAACTTGGGAGCCAACTTATGATGACTTTTGATTTTTAGGGAGGATTACTTGTATGGATGCAGGTAAAGAAAAATCATATCACCTACTTGAAAAGTGTGCTCAGAATGGTGTTGATTAGCTTATTATTTTATTAGATTTTGTGCCATATGAATATTGTCCCATAGGGTGTTGAGGATTGAATCCTAAGTTTAGAGAATCATGTCAACCACTTGAACTAATAAACTATTGGGGGTGTATGGAAGGAGCACTGGTGGTACTTGAACATAGACTGATTCATATGGATTCATTTTAGTTGAAGTATGGTAAGAGGTATTGTACCACCATTTAATCAGGGTGAACCACTTTCTACACTCATGTTATTATTTTGAGGTGAATCAATGAAGAAAATATTCCAAGCATTTGTTGACAATTTCAGTTTAGCCATATGTTTGTGGATGATACCAAGAACCCATTTTTAGTTAGGTGTTAGTGCATTAAAATAGTTCTATCCAAAAAATTTTGGTGATGATTGCATCATGATTTGAGAGACTAGATGAAGGAATGCCATGAAGATGGAAAATCTAGTCCAAGAAAATTTGTGCAATTGTAGAGGTAGTATATGGATGGATGAGGGCATAAAAATGATTGTATTTGGAGAGGAAATCAACCATAACCAAGATCATTATTTTACCTCTAGATTTAGGGAGACCCTCAATGAAATCCATAAAAATATCTATCCAAATCCTAGTAGAGATGGGCAAGGGTTCAAAAAACCTAGGAATGAGTGTGGTTTTACCCTTATTGTGCTGGAAAGTATCACATTCAACCACCATCTATTGAATTATCTTTTTCATTCCTTTCTAAAATAAGTTGCATTATGACCACTCATATGTTTTGAGAAACCTTGAGTGTTCTATGGATGAAGAATCATGGATTTTATAGAATATATCCTACTAAAGATCTATGCTCTAGAGAAGCACTAGATGATCCTTGTATCATAAAAAAGCACCATCCCAAGAATAATACGACATAACAAAGGGGTTAGTGGTAAACTATTGAATGATTTAAGATAGTGAGGAATCATTGACATACCCATACTATAAAACATATAACTAATTTGGAATAGTCATGAAAATAGCTAAAAGGGAATATTGGTCCACAAATGTGTGAGATGGAGCATCAACCACAATATTGTCCTTAACCTTCTTGTAAGTGATTTGATAGTCATAACCTATGAGTTTGATAACCCATTTATGTTTTGATGGGGTGGAGACCCATTATTCCAAGAAATATTTTATATTCTAGTGATCATTTTTAATGCAAAAATGATTCCTTAGTAGGTATGGATACCACTTTTACACTGCATGCAAAATGGCCATCATTTTCTTCTCATAAGTAAAGAGTACTAAATTCTTGTCAAAAAGAGATTTACTGGTGAACTTAATGGGGCATCATTCTTGTAGGAGAACTACACCAAGTCTATTATTGCAAGCATCATTTTGATAGTGAAGGTCTTGGTAAAATATAGCATAGCTACAACATGTGTAGTACAAATAGCTTATTTCAATTCTTTAAATGCACACTCAACAACTTGTGTCCATGTAAAAACATCCTTTTTCAACATAGATATGATCATGATATAATCTTCTCATAATATTTTACAAATTTTTGATAGTATCCAGTCAGCCCCAAAAAACCATCAAGGCTCTTGAGTGTCTGAAGATGAGGCCAATTTGTCATGGTAGATATTTTTTCAAGATCCACTTGAACCCCTTAGGCTAAAAAAATATGCCCAAAATACACCACTTCATCCTATAAAAAAGTACATTTAGACTATTTTGTATAAATATGATGGTTAGAAAGAAGTTGTAGTGTGATCTTTATATATTAGAGATGCTCAGACCATGTTTTATTATAGATGAAGATTTCATCGAAGATTACCAAAATGAATTTATATATGTAGGGCCAAAACATTTTATTCATAAATGCCTAGAATGTTGAAGGAGCATTAGTGAGGCCAAAGGACATGGCTAAAAACTCATAGTGGCCACCATGCGTGCAACAAGCTATCTTTGGGATATAATCCTCATAAAATTGGATCTAATGATATCCAGAGTTGAGATCCAACTTGGAGAAAAAATAAGTGGCATGAAGCTCATCAATAATAAAAATTGGGAACTTATCATTGATTATGATGTGATTAAGTGTGTAGAAGTTAATACAGAAGTAGAATGACCCATATTTTTTCTAAACAAGGAAAACTAGGGAAAATTATGGGCTAGTACTGGGATGAATAATGCCTTGTTTTAGTAAGTCTTGAATGAGCATATTGATCTCAATATTTTTTTGAAATGGGTAGTGATAAGGCCTGATATTAGAAGGAATGCTTCCAAAAAGGAGCTGAATCCGATGTTCCTCAGGTTGTGAAGGTGGAAATCCTACTAGTTCATCAAATGCACATACATACCTATACAAAATGGTTTGTAGATCAAAAGGAGGAATGAAGACTATTTATGGTTGTATTTGAATGGAATGGAGTTAGGCAATGATGTAATGGATTTGGGAAATGATGTCATGTGAATTATTATTAAGAATTTTTTCCATGAAATGTGAACTAATGATGCTGAGAGACCGCAATTGTAAGCCTTTCAATGTGTGTTTTTCCATTGTCTAAAAACTACTTCCAAAGTTTAGTAAAACCCCATAAAATAGGTCCAAGTGTGCATAATGATTGGGTTCCCAAAATAATATCACATCTACCTAAAGTCAAGAGAAACATGTTAGAGTGTAAGTTATAATCTCTAATAGAGATACACACATTGTGACACTTCCCTTTGTAAGGTAATGTACCCCCATTGGCAATCATGATTTCAAAGTTGGAGTAAGGAGAGATAAAACAATCATATTATTTGGTGATTCAAGAGTCAATGAAGTTATGAGTACAACCATAATCAATGATTATTATGAGAGGGAACTTCTTGAAGTTACCCTTGACTCACATGGTTTATGGGGTGATGACTCTTGATAAGGCATGGATAAAGATCTCTGGTTGGTATTCCTAAGAACCAGGTTCCATAATTGGTTGAGATTATTCCAAATCATATTTTTTATCTTGAACATCTTCCCAATATTCAATTATGGGAAAAGAATCTACATCTAATAGGTAGAGCTTTTTATTAACACATCATTGTCCTTGAGTGAAATTTCCATCACAATTATAACATAATCCTTTTTCTTTATAGGAGTGATTTTGGGGGATGGCATTGTTTGAGATCATTATGGAGTTGTATTTTTAAATAGAGCAAAATTGGATTTGAATTGCTATTGAGTTGTGATCTTGTCCTCTACCAACTTAGCTAACCCTAGGGATTCCATCATCATATTGGGCTAGAAAATTTTGACCTCAGATTAAATTGCATACTTTAGTCTACTAAAAAAGTAACTCCTAAAGAATTCATCAGACAATACCTCTATGTGATTGGCTAGTTTTCAAATTTTATTTGATATTCTCTCATGGGTCCTATTTGGAAAATTTTAATGAGTGTTCCTATAAAGTCATAAAAAACACTAGGGTCAAATCATTGAAAAATGAGGGTGCAAAAATTGGTCCATCTTGGCTCATCATGAGCCTTTGTATACCATTGATGCCATTTTAGGGATTCAAGTTCCAAGTGAAAAGATGCAAGTAGTACCTTGTTAGCATCAAAAGTATTATTTAGACTAAAATATTATTCTACTTAGAGTTAAGTCATGTTTAAATTTTATTCTTCCAATATTTTTTTGGGTTGAAGCTTGATCTTTCTCAATTTCATGGTGTAGCATCAAAATATTTTTTTATACAATGGGTAGGAAAATTAGAGTTAAGTCATGTTTAATAATGGAAGTTTGTGATTTGGGCAAAATCAAAAGGGGTAAAGTTACTTTTACTATTTGTTTTACATAGTGAGAGTATGATTGACGAAAGTGAGGGCAATTTTAAGAGTGAAAATGGAAAACTTAGAAAATTTATCAAAGAGGGATGAAGGAGAATAAAAGGGAGATGAACATTATGGAAATTTTTTGACGCAAACAAACAAAAATAGAAGTTATGGCAAAACCCAAAAAAAGGGAAAATTGAGATTTGTGAGAATTAAGAGTGGAATTGGGATATGGGACCTCAAGAAAGAAAATGTGGAGAATGGAATTTTAGGTGTATGAATAAATTTTGAGAATTAATGGGACTGTAGATGGAGAGATATGGGAAAAAAATGATTTTTTTCTTGGATTATGTTTTCTATTTTCTATCTAGATGCAAGTTTATAGATATTTTTTTGAAACTAATGGGATGAATATTTTTGGGTTTCTAGTTTCTGTCAAATGTTTAGCTACAAGTCCTATGATAGTATTTGGATACTCTACTACTGGTTAATTTTTTTGATAGTCTATTACAAATATTCTAAAATTGATATAAATGGGCCCCAAGTTTTAACGGTTACCTAAGGGTTTAGATATCTCTCTAGCCACCAATGTCATTTAAGCAAGTAACACTCTCCAATTTTTTTGGGCTATATGTTTACCTCTAAATGATAGCTCTTGGTTTTCCTCATGGATGGGAACTAGTCAATTAGGATGGGCCATTACCTATTTTACTAGTAGGTCCTCTCAATGGACCAACTACTTTGGGGTTCTTTTGGTACTCCTCACAATGAGTTTTAGGGATTTCATCCAAGCACTTACCATAGTTATTAGATAAGGTTTTACCCTAGTATAAAATAGATTATTGTGATATATAAAAATACTTAAATGAATCATGTAGTGGAATAGAAACACTTTCAAAAAAAAGTTTGACTCTAGAAAGTGCTTTGATACAAGATGAGAGGATCTTTCATGCATAAGTTAGTAGATAATTACAATACATGAAATAAACTATGAAAATTATCAATATATTAACTCAAATAAGCAAAACTAAATTATAATGGCTGAATTACAAAATTGATAACCTTTTTAAGGGGGAAACCTCCTTTGAAAAAGCTTAATACAATAAATTCATTGATGCCTTCTTGGTCTCAACACTTATATACTAAGTCTAATCTAAGCCACTACTACTTCCCATGAATGTGGGATAAAAAAAATGCTCATGGGATGACTTAAAAAGCATATGAATTCATATTAACTATTATACTAATTAAGTAAAGAGAAGGGGTAGCATGGGTTCCTAACACCGCTATGCTAATCTGAAACTAGTTTCTCTAGGTTGATCCTATCAAAAGTTTGCGTGCAGGTTTTTAGTTACCATTGTGCTAATTTGAAATTAGTTTTTCTAGGATGCTCCTATCAAAAGTCTATTTGTAATTTTTCATTTACCACTGTGATAATATGAATCTATTTTTTCTATTAATAATCTATAGAAACTAATATGTTTGATATGGGCCCCAAGTTTGTTCAACTGACTAAAGGTTTTAAAAAATATCTCTGACCACCAATGTTGTCTGAATGAGTACTACTCTCCAAAAATTTCTAGCCATAAATTTACTCATAAATGATAACTCTTGGTTTATTTCATGGGTGGGAACTAGTCAATCAAGATGGGGTCATTTTCCTTTTCACTAGCATCTCTTCTCAATGGGCTAGCTACTTCAAGGTTCATGTGGTATTCCTCACAACGAATTTTAGGGATATATGTCCAAGTAATTCTCAAAATTATGTAGAGGGTATTTTATTCTTATCTGAACCTGTAAATGAAGATGTAAAAACATATATAATGAAAAATAGTTTTTTAAATACCACAACTCCTAGAAATCCACTACTGTAAGGAAAAAATCTCTAAAATCTAGTTGCCAAGGAAAGTGCTTTGATACAAGATGTTATGAACCTACTACATAGATTTATGAATTACAAAAAATAATGGAATAATAAAAATAAATTTAGAAATCAATTTAGAATAATTCAAATATGTTATATTGATTGTAAGATACTTTGAGGGGGTAACCACCTGTGAGCAAGCTCAATACAATAATATTCATCAATGCCTTCATTGGGCATCAATACTTACTTAAATACTAGTTCTATTATAGCAACTAATGATTCCCATGCATGTGGGATAATTCAAATATGCGACTTCAATATTAACTATCTTCTATCAACTAATACTTCTCATGCATGTGAGATAATTCAAATATACTAAAGGGATAACTTACAAAGCATATGAGTTTATAGTGAGTAATACATTAATAATGTAAAGATAAGAGTAGGACATTGGTTCTTAATAATTAACTAGTCTAAATTTGTTGCATGGTTATTTTATTTTGGTTTTGTCTTAAGAATATGGAGTTCCAAAAAAATAGAATATAGTTGACATAATTTTGCATTAAAGATGGATTCAGAGGTTAAAGTGATAACAACCTTGAGGGTTTATATTTCTTTGGGATATAATAAAATAGGTTCAGATGCTACATAGTTTTTATACATTACATTACATTACATAGTTTACTCAATCATGTTCAAAGGCTTGTACTAGAGCTTTATACTTGAAATATATAAATATATATGATCAGTGTTTTAATTGTTATAAATACTTGAAATGGAGATTAATTAGGGTGTTTTAATATGATTTCCATATGTTTTATCTTAAACTTATATATAATTCTATGAATAAGACTACATTTCAATTGTATTCCTTTTTTATTGGGAGTTATATTTAGTATATAACTAGATATGATTGTTGTGAAAATACCTTTTCTTATGTTAAATACCTATGATATTCATTTTATTATCAATCCATATCTATATATAAATTGTTATAAGTTATCCTGATATCATAGTGTTATCCCTATGATTATCATGTTTTGGTGAAACACCAAGAATCTTTACTAATAATGGTGTAGTCGGCATGGAATTCACTAGCCAAGGAGATAATTTGATGGTTACTAGTCAAATATAGGTATAAAGTTGGTTAGAACATAAGATTCATAATTTTATAGAGGGATAAGCATAAAGGATAGGGTGTATAATGAAAGATATTATTCAAGAACATATCTATGGTGATATATATGATATATTTTGGTGCAAATTGTAAATTGATTAGAACACCATTGTTTCTAATTCAGAGCTACCAATGTTATTGCATGGATTGAAGAGAAGATACAATTGTTACAGAATCTAGATATTATTTGGATTGATGCAATAGATCCTTAGATAACTAATACCATTGATAGATACATAAATAATTTCATGGTAAAAGGTTATATAGATTTTCAAGTGGTAAAATATCTCTTTATTAGAGGGATAAGAGGTAAATTTTTGTATTAAAGTCCATTTCTTTTTATCAAAATGAAGGTTATAAAAAAGGCCATGGTACCTATTCCATCTAGCATGGAGTAGTCACTTTGGGAATTATGGGGGTGTGTGTGATAGAAGGGTGAATGGTAAGATAATAAGTAGATAGAACTTGAATATGAGTCTAGAATGGATAACCAAGAGGAGAGAGATTAGAAGAATACTTTAGAGTTAGAAAGAGAGATGAAACAACAAAAATAGTGGAGTAAATAGAAGGAGACAAAAAAATTGTGAATTAAAAGAGGCATCGTAGTAGCATAGAATATAAGAGAAAGAGAGAAATAAGATAATATGAGTGAGGATATGAAAGGAGGATTAAGGAGCCTAGGCCTAGTATGAAGAGAAAAAGATAAGGAGAGGAGGATCAAGCAAGAGATGAAGAGGAAGATAATAGTGTAGAAGTAGATACGGTAATCAAGAGTTTGTAGACATGTAAAAGGGTAGTCTATGAAAGAGAAATGGGATTTTCATATAGTCATAGACATAAAATAGGTTTAAGTTTTGATAAATATGTTATTAGAGGTATAAAACATTCACCATGGGAGCTCACATCCCACAAGCCTATTTTTTTCAAAATCACAGTATAAATAATACAAATTTAGAAGATAAAGAGTAGAAAGGACCATTCACGAAATAAATTTAACATAAAGGAATTGAGGCACATAAGATAACACATTATAAGTCATAAGTAGTTTTACTAAATAATAGAATAAGAATATACAAGCATTAATACTAATAGATACAAACCATGCAATTTTTGTGCAAGTAAAGGGGTTCATAACACAAATCAAAATATTAGAACAAGAGGATGAAGATACATATTAGTTAGATTCATCACTAGAATGAGCAAAAATACACTAGGAATCAAATTATTAGGTAGTTCCCTCTATCCAAAAAAAAATAACAATATTTCCCTCTATCAAAATAAATCCATAGATATTAATTGTTCAAAAATTGACTACATTACCTATGACAAATAATAGTATGGTAACTAAGTTGGGATCTTTTATCAATATGTCACCTTATGATGGGTCTGTGGACCTAGAATAATACTTTCTCACCTATGACATGAAGTGGCATTCTAAAGGAGTTATTGATGATGTAGTAAAGAAGTGAAAATTTATTGGAGATTTATTTGGTTATGCATTGGAATTCATATATTGTATAGATGTTAATCAAATAGACCTACAATAGATAAAAAGAATACCAAGATAAATGATCATAGATTTTATGATGTGATGAACAAGTCATAATTTTTTCTAGAATACCAGATAAATTAGCATGGTTTGTGGAAGGATTACAGACAAGAATATGATTTTCCATCACACAGACCTAGTTTTAAAATAAGGTAAATGCAAGGGCAACTATGAGTAGGGTCAAATAGATTGAAGACTATGGTGAAACATCAAACTCAACATCAAAGATAGTAAACACTCTACATAAATTACTAATAAGGATGGATTAATATTAAGAGGGGGGAGATAGGCCTAATTTAAGCCTATGGTGCATTGAGTGAGGGAAGGAAGGGCATCACAAAAATGAGTGCCCAAGAATCAAAATAGAGTTTTGTGAAAATTGTAGTGTGGTAAGGCATGTAACTTCTCACTATCATTTGTTACAATAGTATGTCAATAACCTAAATGCCCTATATTTTAATTTATACAAGTCACCTAATCATGATGAGAATAGTTGTATATTTATTCAAGAATTAAAAGAAGACATTACAAATAATGTGTTTGCACTCATTGTGTAGAAAATAATTACTATAACTCAAATAATTACAAAACCATAAGTTATCATGGTAGGTAAAACATAGGCATGTATGATATACATTATTCATGAACCTAAACATTAAAATTTAGTTATGAAAGGATGGACATTACTAGCACAGACATGGACATGTCTACCCCAAAACTAGACACCCTAGATTCTTCACACACAACAAGTAATTTGGGCACCATCACTTCCTTAATATCAATATGGTGGGTATGATGGCCAAAAAAAACAAGGGCGGAATGCTCAATAGGCCTCTAGGAGATTTGGGCCACAATAGTCAAATTATTAGGGATTCCAATAAAATAAGGGAGGATATAAAGGGGGTGGGGGTAGACATTGAGGTATCTCACAAGGGGGCAGATGAAATAACTCCTAGTGAAATCTAATTTAATTTTATTTATGTAGAGAATTTAATTAGATACAAAGAAATTATCTCATAAACCCTAAATGATAGTCTTATTACACTTACTATAGGGTCTTCAACTAGGATGACATAGAGGATTATCTAGTTTTAGAGAAACAATGCACATAAAAATAAGTAAAGAATGTGAATATGGTTAATACACAACCCTAAGAGGATGTTGCTTTTCAAGTTATTACACACAAACAACATGTAGAATAAGGAATACCAACTTTAGAGATGTCGAGAGATCATGGGATAATGAAAGCTTGACCAGATATGTATCCTAAACCATTAAATAAGGAAGGATTAATGCATAAAACTATATAGATTTTGAAGATAATCCAATAGTAGGAGACTATTGAAGATGGTGATATGACTATTGATGTGTATATATATAGATAAATATTATGCATTTTAAGACAATATGGTGTTTTTAATACTCTAATAGACCTCATAAAGTTACTTAGCACATTGTGTAATGAAGACATTTTATATAACATCACCTATCTACTCCATAACCTATTAGAATGTGCACAAAAAGGCCAATAATAGACTGATAAAATGATCTAGTATGTTAATACTAACAAACCTTGGGATGTTGATTCTAAGATGGATGTTGAGTTAATAGTGTGTGAAATACCCAATGTAGTACTTGATTTTGGAAGCACCACCAACATGATTTTGAGATCAATATGGGTTGCTATTGGGTGACCTACACTGAGTTATAGTCATGTCACTCTTATTCTTGTGGATTATGGATAAGTTGAACCTATTAGTTTCTTAAAAGATGTGGAAATTAAGGTCATAGAGTTGAGTCTATGTGGTGACTTTGAAATCATATTTATGAAGACAAAAAAGACTCACTACCCTCAACTAATTGGTAAAAGTGGGTGCATGATGGTAAAATGACCATCAAAATAATCATGAATCAACTAGAAGCTCATCAAGGGATAAAATAATTGTAATTATCATGAATAAATATGGAAAAAGACCATATTGCATCCCCAAAGATCCTAATTTTCTATATGTTTGTGGAAAAACAAGTTGGATGAAAGTGAACATAGAAGACAAACATTAAACTTTGAAAATTACTAAATGTAGATTTCCTTATGATAGTTCCATCCTACCCATATACTATTTGTGCAAGGAAAAATTACTTTACAAACCTGTATTAAACAACATAGGGATATCATAGCTAGAAATGGAAGATGTGTGATCGATGTCTATAAGATTTCTAACTCAGTCTAAAATACATTTTGTCTATCAGATTGGTCATACAGACAAAGATTACATAAATCTGACTCTAGAAGGCATCCTGTTATGGGGTATAGCTTCTTCAATGAGTGGTTATTTTTATACACACATTCTCAACTTGGTCAATAGAGATCATGAGATACATCCTCTAAAGATGGTCTTTGTGATGAAGGGTGAAATACCTCATTATTTTAACAATAAAGATGCCAATCAATTTATTTTGAAATTTTAACATGTACTAGATGATGATCAGAGAGTGAGCACTCTCAATTATGCACTGAAGGGGATTGCTATGAACTAGTGGTTAGTCCACCTTGATGAGTAGTTAAGTTATGATAAATCATGTAAAATAAATTTAGTCAAATTCTAGTTGCCAAATGACATTAGAAAATAATAGCCAATGTTCAAATAAGGAGACTATCTATAAATTCATATCTACTAGTTTGTTGAAGCTTAGATTTTAGATATGTGGTTTTGAAGTACTAGGTAAGGTGGCCAATCACATCACTTATTCATATTATCACAAAAAGGATGTCAAATCAACAAAACTCATGCCAGCTCATAAAAATGAGATCTTACTATTTAAATTATCTTAAGATCAAGAGCGTAGGATGACAAGGCACATTCAAAGAATCAAGATATGAAATGGCACATGAATATTTAGAAATAGATCATTTGGATAATTGCATCACCATTTTACACTTCATTGATCATTGAGAATTGAAACTTAAAGCATTGAGTCATTGATCTTATGCTTTTGAGCATTGAGCCTTTGATCTTGAGCCTGTTGTGGCTAACATCCCCCTTTTAATCCAAAATGGGGGACCCCTCTAAAAATTTCATGAACCAAAGCTTTAAAGTTCTCCCTTTAATTTTATTTAACAATGCTTGCTTAAAACTTCAGAATATACACATCATTGATTTCTTAAAGTATTAATAGATCTCTTTTTAACTTTTCTAAAAATAACTAAGTATCATTTGTTCTCTTTTATTAGATCCTTACACTAACATTGTAGGTTGATTTTCACAAGGAGATGTTCCAAAAGTCTAGTTCCCTTCCAAGAGAAACAAACTCATTATCCTTCATGGAAAATTAAGTCCTTTATGTCTGATAAGTAAGTTTTAATGAATTTCTTTCTTTTTTTCTTTCTTACTTCATCATTTTTTGAATCTCATAGAGCCCAACCTAATGGATAATAACCATGTCATTTGGAGTTAGAGAATCCAATCCCCCAGACTTGTTAGAGATGTCAGAGCTCAAGAGATCTTGATCCAATTGGGAATTACCACATCATTCAAAGTCATAGCATCCATTCCCATAGACCTATCATTGATGTTAAATCTTGGAAGAGCCTATCCCAATGGGGAGTTTTCATGTCATTTAGATTCAGAGCATTCCATCCTTAATACATGTCAGAGATGTCAGATCCTAGGAGAGCCCAACTCAATGGGGAGTTGCCACATCATTTAGAGTCAAAAATGCTAGTCCCTTGGACCTATCAGATATGTTAGATCCTAAGAGATCCTACCTAAATGGTAAGTTACCACATAATTTAGATTTAGAGCATCTAATCACTCCAAATTGCCAAAGATGTCAAAGCCTAGGAGAGCCTAGCCAAATGAGAAACTATGACATCATCTAGTGTGAAGATGAACTAGTTTCCACTTATGACCCAAGAAACATAGAATGAAGTACAAATGGTTAGCCAAGGTCAATTAAGGTGTGCCATGTGTCCCTAGGTGACATATCACCCAATATATGGGAATGACATGGATTATGAAACCATGCCTAGGTGTTAATCATTAATGGGAGGACCAAAAGATGGATGACATATGTTAGAAAGAAAGATTTGGGTAAGGTGCCTCTAAAAGATGTGACTACATGCCTAATACACACATGGAATTAATATAATGGGAAGATGGACTCAATCGAGTAATTTTTAAAACATCCCATCACTATTTGTATATCCACTTGGTGATGAAAGATCATGGGATCCAAATTCAATTCTAAATTTAAAAATAAAGGGAGAAAATCCAACCACCAACTCAATTTCAAATTCACAAAAAGTGAGATATCAAACACCATTAATGTAAGGATATGTGTGTATACATTTATAATTCTCAATGAAGGCCTACTAATGGTTACCATTACTATCTTGAATAAATCTTAGACTCCTTACTTTTAAAGCTACACAAAACCTTGTATCTCATGCCTCTGATGCCCAAAGCTTCCTAATTTCTTATTTGTCCTATTCTAATGGCTGATACATCCTCAAATATGAAGGTTGATCACAAGTATTAGGACACCACTTTACCTATTAGTTTAACTAGGTACAAATACTATAATGACATATTTAAAGTAATTGAGTAGGTCCCCAAGGATTATTCTGATGCTGACAACTAGTTAGTCAAGTAAGAAGATGCCCTTTGGTCATATAAAAGGTGTGGACTTCATAGATTTTATGGTAAAAAAATGAATTTCCCTATATCGACCTACTAGATGACATCCTCCATAAGGTTATCTTCATACAATACACTTATTTCTCTCAATTTTTGCTCATTTCTTAATTAAGGAAGAAGGTCAGAAACTAGTAATAAGGGTGTGGTAGAATAACCTAGTTTTTGTGTGTGTGTGATCCATACGAGTGTGAAAAGATATTTTTTATCTTGGAAGGATGACCTGTAGATAAGAAAACACTAATAAAAGGGGTTATTATAAAGATAATAAGGTGGAGCACCTAGTGTGAGTTAGATCCAAGAAGCGTGAGCTTGTTAGGAGGTTGTCAATCCACTATTTGATAAAAATTATGTTTAAAGAGATAAATATGAAATAATTTCATCAAATAATAGAAAAAATTGAAATTAAATACAAGAAATAGATTATTGATAAAGGAAATAAACTAAATATAGTAATAATAGGTCAATACTAGTGTTAAAATAGATCAGGTCAAGTTCAAAAAATTTAGGCAAGGGTCTGTAAATAGGTAAGGACATAGAAATTTGGATTTGGTTTGGGGTATGGGGTTGGAAATAACTTTTTATTCCTTACCATGATGAACATTAATGGTCAAGGTGATTATTAGTGGTTAAGTTGACCATCGATGGTTGGGTAACCATTGATGGTTAGAGGTGATCGTCAGTGGTTATGTTGACCATCAGTGGTTACCTATGGATTTTAAAGTTTCTCAAAATGGATTTGTAGAATGGGTTAATGATTAGATGATGATTTTTCAAAGGTTTGGTTAGGGGTAGGGAAGTTAGAAGATAGGTATAAGAGATTTGATTTAGGCTTGAAAGTCAAAAACTAAACAAACAAAGCTGAAATACAAATTGTACCTATTGCTTGATGGTTTGTGGCTAGAGAAATTTTGGCATAGTAACAGTACTTTACATCAATAGAAAATTTGGCATAGGTTTGGATCTCTATTTTAGTTTTTGAATTGATGGAAGGAAGACTAGTTGGCTGAGAGCTTGATTATCTGTGTGCTAGAATTGTCTAATATTTGAAAGTGATGGATCCATTTCACATCTTGCTCCCCTCTTTTTATAGGTAAAGAGAGATGGAGGATAAAATGTTCCTTAGGAGGTTAGGTTATTGATTTCTATGCTTCACAGTTCATTATTGGATATATTAAATTTCTCCATGTTAGCTTGTACATAATTGGTGTTTGTATTAGAATGAGGAAGACCTAACCATCAATGGTTGGGCTAATCATCGATGATCAAGCTGACCATTGACAATTGAGGTTCTAGAGGTAAATAGATCAAGGTGAGTTAGAAGGGTTGGGTTAAGGGTTAGTTAGTGAGTTATTGAGTTTAGTTAACTAAGTAACTAACTTGACTTAGGGTCTGATGGGTTGGTTAGTGGTTTTATCTAAGGGTGTTTTGACATTCAAAATTATAGTGTGAAGAATTTTTGTGTCTACATTTTGCCCCTTTTTAATATGAAATTTATGTTATCAATCTATAATAAAAAATGAATTATGGGTCAAAGTTTGGTTACCCTAAGTATGGGAGTAGGTTTTCCTCCTCAAACCAAGAGTCGATGAGGTGAAATCAAAATTGAGTCAGGGTTTGACAAGTGGTTTATGGTGAGTCATGAGTTTGGTGAGAAGGGTGGTTAGGAATTTGAAATGCAAACATATTCACAAAATATGACTAAGTATGATAGTCAAGATCATGAAAAGACTAATGGTTTGTAATGTTGGTAAAAAAATAAGGTTAGTTCTAGAAGGACTGGTGATGGGGTAACTAGGACACAACATTAGGCATAACTAATCGAGTCATTCCTATCAAGTCTCCTAGATAGGGTTAGTTTTTTTATAGGTATCCAAGGTAGAAAGTGTTCCTTTGAAAAACACAAATGGTTTAGTGTGAACTAGGTGGTGAAAATTCAAATGTTCAATATGGCAAGGTTGGTTAGGGAAATCAAAAAGTACCAAGGCAAGGTCATCAAAAAATATGTGATAGTTTGCACCAAAAATAGCCAACATCAAGGTAGACATGGTTGGGTGGTTGGTTGGTTAGAGAGGGTATTCTGCAAAGGTTGGTTTTGGTTTGGTGGAGAAGGTAATATCTAAAAATGTGGCACTAAGGTATTAGTGCCTAAAATTTTTAAAATGTGGGTTCCCTAACCATCGATAGTTAGGGGTCCCAAAATCGACTATTGATGGTCACCTTGACTATAAAAAATTAGGGGAAAACCTTAAAATCATAAAATATAAAAAGTGAAAATGATAATTCATTTTTATTTTTTGCTTTTGACTCCCATGACTTCCATGCTCTTGGTGATTTAGCATTTTTTGCATGACAGTATTAATGAGGTGGGGTTGACTATTGACTAGGTGGTTGTTGATTGGTGGGAGGAATGTGTTGATGTGATCAAGAATGGGATCAAAGATATAGAGTGGATGAGGATGTGGTTTGGAAATGGGACATGGGATTCATCTTGATATCAGTCAAGGAATGAGGTAGGCATTGTCTTAATTTGTTACATTAGTTAATTAGATCATTTTCAAGTTGAATTTGGTTATTTGATAGTTGAATGTTATTAGTTTTTGTGGTTATTTTGGTAGGGTTTTCAGGGCTTTTCCCTAAATTTAGGTTTTGGGTGTGATTTGGTAAAATTAGAAGGTAAAAATCAAAATTGAAGGGGTAGTTATGTTGGGGGTGGGGTAGAGGGTATGGATAAGTAGTTTATTTATTGATTTTGATGTTTTGGGTAGGTTTAGAAAGGTAGGTTTAGGTTTTTTTCCACTAATAGTCACACATAATGACAATCAGTAATCATACCCAATCGTTGATAGTCAGACATGACCTTCGATGATCGATTATCGAAGCCAAATAGTCACTTGAACATTAGCATTCATTGTGACCATCGACAGTCAGGTGAATGGTGATGATGTTTAATAAAATTTTGTAGGAAAATGGGTTGGGTTTTAAATATTTTTAATGTTGAAAATGATAAGGGTTGGTTGGGATAGGGTAGCTTTCAAGTAGGAGTGGTGTGTTGAAATATTTATGGGTTAAGTTAGATTTTTTTTGATAAAAGAGTTAAGGCTAGAGGTAAGCTGAAAATGCTAAAGAATTATAAGGGTAGCATTTAGAATAGGTGGGTTTAGGTTGATAAAGAGGTTTATTTAGGTAGAATGAAGTGAAAGAACATGAGTAATGGTAATGAAAAACTAAATTTGCATGCTAAATTTGAATTGTGTAGGCATAAGATCAGATCTAGATGAGTTATTGGGTTCTTTAGATATTTGTAGAAATCCATGAAGGGATGATTGAGGATGATTAGATGAATATGGAGGAGGTTAGCCTCAAAGCTATGATACACTATCAACATGTGCCAAGAGATGCAATGATGATCATGGACCTCATCGAGAGATGGGATCCAACCATAAACACCTTTTTCTTACCGATATGAGAGGTTACCATCTTACTAGAGGATGTTCATAGGATCACACTATTACCCATGCAAGGGGAGATGATATACCATATTAAGAATAAGGATAGGTATGAGCATATAGAGCTACTGTATGGTGAAGATTGAGCCCTTGCTAGTTGGCATAATGATGGATTTAGTTATAGGCCATTGTACTAGAGGGATCAAGATGAGACAAATTTGATGATGATGATGGTAGTTTTTTATTTGACATTACCAGATTTAAGTAGTGGGTAGTTTCTTTATCTAATGCTAGGAGTGTTGGTGGAGATGTTATTTGGTAGGATAGTGTTTGGGTGGGTACTAGTTTTTTTGGTTCAGATATGTAAGGATCTTGGGGGATTTGAGCTCATTGATGATATGGGACTAGCATGGGGTTTGTGCTCCATTTTTGGGCCTATGCGCATATTAGGGTTCTAAGGCCAATGGGGCTACCATGGGAGGGCTATACCTATATGGAAATTAGAGTGGGTTTCATGTGGTAGAGGGTTGATTATGTATTGATAGGAGTTGGAGGAGGTGTGAGGGATATCAACTAGTTTAGGGATGCATTGGATATATTTATTTTGGGGAATGTGGTTTGGAGGCTGTATGTTGGCTTCCTGAGGTGGGCCCACTATACTTGGCATACATTTTCATTACATAGCTGGAGGTGGGTTTATGGAAGGAGAGAGGGTGATAATAAGATCATCCCATTTGATAGATTTTGTCGGTAGTTCAGCTCGGTACAGGGGATTCCAAGCCCATTCCCAAGGTATAGCAGGGAAGTGCTAAGTTTTTGATTTTTGAGCCATAACTAGAGGAGGTGGTCTTAGATCATGAGGAAATACCTATTAGAGTAGAGGTTAATGATGTCAGTTTTGTTGATGGCTATGTAGCATGGTACCAAGCCCTTTATGCAATGGCCAATTTTGGGTGGGATGTTGGGGGTCGATAGACCATGGATGTGGATCCAGCTAGTGAGGGTCCATGGGAATAAGTACATGGAGGTAGCCTTGATAGACATGTAGGGGTAGTAATTATTTTTACAAAGGCATAGATTATAGAATTATAGGGGTAGGTGGCCCCATTATAAGGCTAGATTTATACATTACAGGGTCAGGTTGCCACTATGATAGGTGAGAGGGATCAGGCTAAGACCTCACTAGGATTGGTGACCCAATAGAGGGACACCTTGAGACAAAGTGGAGGAATAACAATAACACCAATAGGACCACCAAGTAACATCCTTATGGAGTGATACTTGGCCATAGTAGAGGAGTTGAGGTATTATGAGGCCATAGTTTTGACAAAGTGTCTTGATTAGTTCCGATGGGGTGAGTATAGATCCATATTGGTAAGTGATATAGTTATGGTGACTCTAGGTTAGTGGGTCACTTCAGTGGGTGGATAGGTAAGCACCTTAGGGGGGAAAACACCATATGGTAGTGGTAGTAGTGCCTTAGGGACATGATGTGATATGTTATGATGTATATGTATATATGTACATGATTTTAATACCAACTTGCATGTTGATGTAATGAGATGTACATGTTTTGATAGAGAGAGATATACATTATTACTTGTATTATTTATTTTAATGGAATAATGCATATAATGTTTGTGATGCTCATGATGATATATATGCATGTGTGTGTGTGTGTGATTTATGGTTCATGTTTCATGGTTTAAATGTTTTGACATTTTATTCTTATGAGATGTGGACTTAATAGCTTAGGCATGTGATGATTATGTATGATGTTTTATTTTGTTCATGGATATGATGTTTATGACTATGGATAGTTTGATTATGGTTATTGATGTGGTTTATGATATGATGTTATATGATGTGATTTATGAGCAAGGATAGGATGATACTCATGATTATAGATATATGATGTGGTTTATTTTGTTGATTATGGATGTGATGTTTTAAATATGGTTATGATGTCATGATGTATAGTGATTTTGTTTATGGTTATAATGTTTATGATTATTATGATTTGATGTTTATGGTTTATGATCATGGATATGTGATGTGTTAAATATGGTTATGGTGTTAATGAAAAGACATAGAACAAGTTAGATAAGAAACTAGATGTGGGAAAAGAGATAAGAATCATGAGACATATGTATACATGAACCAATGATGAGAGGATAAGGAAAAAGCATGATGATTTTTCATTGGTAAGGACAAAATAAAAAATGAAATTAGTTTATCTTAGGAAATATAAGCCTTTTGAATGCTTTGCATATTCATGATTTTGTTGATAAAAAGGTTTCTTGATCACATTATGTCAAGTAATCTCATAATCCCTTGATTCATATATGGTATAAAGAGGAAGTAGGTGATAGGTAAGATAACCTTATGTGGATTAGTTTGCCCCTTCTATAGGTGACCTTAGAACCATATTAGACAAGTCCATGTATTCATGTAAAGTGTAGAATAATCAATGTGGGAAGTCTACTAATGCTAGATATGAAAGTAGATTGTAACTTTCTTGGGATAGCTTGTTCTAATTTTGATATGGGGTCTTTTGTTATTGTTATTATTTTGATAAGTTTGTGAAGATGATTTGTGTAGGAAGATTCAAATGATTTATTTTGACAAATTTGACTTATCCATCCTTTAAGGGAGTGGTCTAAGTTTAGGTTTGTTTATTTGGTAGTTGTCCTTCAAGGTAGTAGTCTATCTTTTTAAGCAATGTAGTTTTGGGTAGTTGTCCTTCAAGGGAGCAGTCTGTTTCCTAGAGACATATGAGCCAAGTGATATTTTGATATCCCATATTGTTTTGATGTTAGGCTTTTAGACATGGACAAGTCTATATAGGCTTAGAGGTTTACCTTTATGAGGAAAAAATTTTATCACAAAAGGTTAATAATAGGTTAAAGGGGTGGTTTTGAGAGACAATGACCATGGGATTCCATTTGATATGAGATGAAAAGTTTCCATGAGAACCATGCTATGGGTAGAGCTGTGATACCCATATTTAGGATTGGGCTATGACTATGATGGTTGATCACATGGTTCTATGTTGTAATTAATTTTTTTCAAAGGAATAGAGATAAGTAAGTAAAGGTGAAAATCTCATAAATCAAGGGATGAGATTAAAGTAGAAAAAAGTGAGTTTGATCATTTTTTAGTAAAATAAAAGATACATATGTGTAGTGTTGGTTCCTAGTTATACACCTCTCTAATATGTCTTTGCACATTTGAAGAAAATGACAAACAAAAATGAAGAACCTACAAAAATGTCCTTGCAGTTGGGGAAGGGTTTAACATCAATAATGGACTAGACTTGAGAAAATGACTGGGAGGCACCTAAAAAGGGTATGGTTATTTCCCTACTAATTTTGGCTCTACCTGAACCAAGGTGAGAGGACCTATAGGGTAGCTCGATCATATGGAGAGATTCTACATTTTACCCTCCATGGGAATTATTAATGCAAAGACATAAATATTTGACCAGAACATAACCAAGCTTGCTCAATCCATTTAGGAAGGGTTGTCACACAGAATGAACAAATGTCTTGAACTAAAAGACAAGCTACTAAAGATAGATAAATATGTCACTAAAACCCTCACTTTGAAAATAAATTTGGACATCAAAGAATAAGTGGGAGATTACATCACTAAGGTTTAAAGCACATAGAGAAAACACATTTCAAATATGCAAATCTTCATGCATCTGCTAGGCAAATAGTACTTATGATATACAAATGACATACTATCTGCAGGGTAAAACTAAGTAATTTGAATTATGGATAAGGGTGTTGATGGATTAGAAAATTAGTATGAATACATTTACATAACATCTATGTTACTTCATTCAATAAATGATTTCTAGTTCAAAATAGATAAGATGAAATCATGCACAAATGACCCTCAAAAGTTTACCTGAAACACTGCAAATAACCATTCAAGAATTCCTACCAGTTGAATTCATAAAACCAAGACTACCCTTAAGAAGGATATCAATTCCCTATTCTCACATATCAAAGTGGGAAGTATTTTATACTCTAGATTTGAACCCTAAATGACTACCATAAAGAAGCACACATCAGATAACCAATCCACTAAGCATGTAAAATAGAGCATTGTATTTCAACAATAAGAAGAAACAATGAATCATGAACAGATTTAATATATTATTTAAATCAAAGCTAAATATAATGTGTCTTGAAAATTACATGTCAAAACACCATGAAAAACATTTATATAACAAGGGAGACATTTTGAATGATCTCAAAGCTTGCCAATGATTTTACAAGAGAAATCAGTTTGGCATCAAAAAATAAGATAGGGAGAACTCTCCTAAGCTATAAATATATACTCAAAAATTAACTAACCTCTATAAAGGGGCAAAACCCATTTACTTATACAATTTTAGTTAAACTCAACACACTCCTAAAGATGCTTCAGCTAGAAAATTCTTTATTGGGCCTGGAGTTTGTTGTAATAAACTTGATTCCTCATACTTGTGCTCATGATTCCATGATGATAACAAACATGATACTCCATCATGGTAGAAATTTTTTAGTTAGACACGTGAGGAATAACCTTGTAAAGGACAAAATAACCTTTGTCTCTTTATGCAATAAACAAAATACATCCCTTTCCTATACACATGATTATTCAAACTAAATTTGAAAGGGATGTGCCACTAATGGGTGGAGTACAATGGTTTTCACATGGGAAACAATAATAAATAGTAAGAGAGAGAGAGAAGAGAAAATAATATTTTTAGTTAGGAAGAAACCAAAATGATTGGTTATGCTCTAGAATCAATATTGATAACTAAATTCTTTACCAACTTGTTCTTGTAATTAATATACCTATCAATCATGGAAACAATATCCTTTTGATCTAGGCCAGCTTGGTATTTAAATTTGACATCATATTCCTCCATCCAAGTGGCTATCTTTTGAATTATGGCCTATTTTTTCCCATTGAGCACCTTGAGTAGGTCACAATCCTTCTCAAGTACTACTAACTATCTTATTTTGTGCACATCAAAAGCTCCTTGGGGTGTATCAACGAGGATTTTTAGAGCAATGTGTATTGTCTCTTCCATCAAATCACCTGCCCCATCAAGGTTCACCATTTTTCTAAGGGTAATGTCTATTCCATAATAACAGTCTTGAGAGGTTGCTCTTCTCCTTTTAAATCAAATATGCCCTCCGTAAGCACCATTAGATGATGCTTTATTACCAATTGATATTATTTGGGATTCTTGTGATCATTTTAAGAGACACTTTTCTATGTTTTAAAAACATCACCACCCATATTGCAGATTTCATCTACCTTAAGTTGGATCTTTTGCTAGTTTTTTATGTTTGCATCATAAAGAGACATCTGGGTTTCACAATATTTCCCCTTGTCTATTATGTCATCTAAGCATTCTAATACTCAATGGATGATCTCTTTGGCCTAGGTGCTTAGATATTCTTAAAAAAAATTTGTATCCCACCCTTTGTATTTTATCTCATCACCTCGGCCAAAATATAGTGACCCCATGGGGAAAATAGGAAGGTCTAGTTATGATAACTTCTACAAGTATTAGATCATAGCCTAATTTTTTATTTCAGATCTTCCATGGTGGCTTTATCTTTGTCTCTCTTTTATGCCACAATGTTAGCTAGAACCTATGGACTGTGCTTCAACTCCTTTTGTGATGGCTCCCTGAAATTATAACTATACATGGAATAACTCTCTAGGGGAACATCTTTATTTAATGCATTAGGAGGGGGAATAGTTACCTCAACATTTCTTTCCCCCTTGTATGTATAAGTGGTCTTGTAGTAAGTTTAAACCTTCTTAAGGGGCTTATCCTTATGATTTTGAATGACCACTATTACATCAATGTCCTAGAGAAGGGGTTTAGTTTGAAAACCCGTCAAGGTTGCAAACATTATGGAAATCCTTGACTCAACATGGGGTGGTGCTAATGATGAGCTAGTTTTATGAAGTGCCATAGGCTTGGGTGGTGGGCTCAACATGAATTTCTCAATGTCATTATCATTGTCATGCTCTTTTCTATCTCCATCTATTCTAAGTTTTTCCTCCAATGCTAGCTCTACTTGTTTCAAAACTTCAAAATCAGACCCTGGTTGGTGGGACCCCATGAGAAATTTCTTGATGGAGCTACCCTATGCTATGGTCTGGCTAGAAGGCTCAACAACCACCTTACCTTCTTTATTTTTTTGAACCCCTAAGTTAGAAAAGGCTATGGTGACCTCCTTACTACATTTAGGCAACTCTTCACTGATCACAACCTTGGGGCCTTTATTGTGGACTAGATCATGAGCTTTGATGAGAGGAAGGAGACCTTAGGGTAATTAAATGGAATTAGCATTTCTTGAGATATCCTCCTCAACATATTTATTTTTTGGATCTAACTCTTTATTTGCCTCTGAAAGGGTGGGGGTACCCTTTTGCAAGTTTGATCCCCCATCTTCCTCTACCTCTACACTATCAATGGGGACCTAGTCACCATTTTTTTGGCTCTTTCTCAACTCCCCCATTATGTCCTTTCTTGACTATCCTTGCCTTCATGAACTTTATCCTGACTAGGTGACTAGGAGATGACATTTTCAACAAATTCCTCTATATCTGGGGTGCCTTCCTCTTTCTCAAGAGGGGCTTCAGCCTAGTTACCTGCCTCTACTCCAAATTATACAAATTAATGAAATGATAAAGGGTCATCTAAGGTTAAGGTGCCCTCCTCATCACGTTTTTTTTCTATCTCCAAGACCTCTTCTTCTATGGGTCAGTCCCATGTCAAGGCCTTCACTAGGGGTTGTGGCCTCTCCCTATGAGTCCTTTACCCACTCTTTACTTGGGAAGGGGTGAAGGCACATTATTTATTTATTACTTTAGCTATTGGTCTACCTTCATTTGAATCTTCCTCCTTGCTCATGTCTCTCACTCTTTAGGTGTATGAGGCATGGTCCTCTTTTCTCTTCACATGAATTTCCTTAGAGAGCAGGTTTTTGAATGCAACCTTCCTTTTATTCATTGGTGATTTACTTGGGGGTTGTAGGCTCTTCTTGAATCATTTTGGCCTTTTGTTCCTCTTGGTCTTCCCATCCTCTTTTTATTGCATATGTCACTGAGGGAGGATGGACTAATACTTGTTGTGTGGGTGGATCATGTGGGACCATAGCCAAGGTAATTATAGGAGTAGCTACTAGAATGGTTAGAATTTTTGGGGATCCTTTTCCTAAAATGGAGATGGGGGCAGCACTAGCTATCATGACCTACCCTATAAGAATCTTGTCCCAATTTTATACCAAGCTTGTTATTTTTGAAAAGGATAACCTAGCCTTAGATCATGCTACTATCATCTTCTCCATGTCCACCAATTTGGTAAACTTGATATCCACAAGCTTGTGTTTGGCCTTATTGGTTATGACTAAAGATGGATCTATAGAGTCACCACTATATCCTAGGAGAAAGGCCTTCAATTCCTTAACTTGTCTTAATTCTTGAAGAGCAAGAGTGTCATATGATCTGGGGTCAACCCCATGCTCCTTAAGCCATTCTGAAGGTTCTCTTTATAATTTTCACTTATATCTTAGGGATGGAATCATCCTCTTGAGTACTAAAATATGGCTAAGCAATGGGCTGGGCTTCAATATTATTGGTGGTGTATAATGAAGACAATGTTAATTTATCATCCACCATATCTTTGGGGATGGGAATAATGTTGTAGGCTATGACTTCCTTCACAGTCAGCCTCATAAATTCTATTTTTTGGACATCTTCCTCCATGGTGTAGTCAAACCAAATGTCCTCATAGTGAGACTTATGCAACACTACATTAGCATCCATATTTATCAACCACCTGATATCAAAATTGGGTTGGGTGGCATTTTATCAAGTGAATTTAAACTCATCTCCTATTCTAATCCCTTTGCCTTGGAAATAGAAGGACATGAATAAAA
The DNA here is from genome assembly GCA_037957365.1 of Torreya grandis. NCBI lineage: Eukaryota > Viridiplantae > Streptophyta > Pinopsida > Cupressales > Taxaceae > Torreya > Torreya grandis. Next base: position 244,268 of record JARHVA010003917.1, read on the forward strand.
CTCTATTAGGATAGGAAACTTGAAAGGACATGAATAAAACCCTATTTCATGTGGTGGCACCATTTGTCAGCTTAGCTCCATCACTGCCAACTTGTCATCCAAGTACCTAGGAAATTTGAGTGGTCATCTAGCATAGCCACTCACCCTAATGTATGTGAACATCCCAAACTATATGTAAGTGGATCCATATTTCTCAATCACCTACTTGGCTATTTGGACATTCTATTTAGGCTTCTTAACAGGAAGAAAACACTCATCATTTCATTAGAAAATTAATTATAAAATTTACATAAATTATTCTTTAATCCTTATAGGGTAACCTAAGGATATACCTCATATATTTTCATTCATAAAAGATTCCTGGTCAGCCCTTGGAGAGTCCTATTGTGAAAAAGGTTGTACATCAAATAGGAAGACATATAAAAGGTACCTACAAATGCTTCTTTAGAAATAATTGTAGCTTGGAGCTACATCATCTGTATATGTAGGTTGTCACTTAGTATGGAGGCCCAGTCTAACTTTTTCTTTCCCTCCAATACATAGATCATAATTAGGAACATGCATGGCTCCAACTTCTATGTGGTAGGCACCCCATAAGTCTTGGTGACCATGGAAATGATACATTGGATCAACTCATTAAAATCTTCTAATTTTAGGTTCTTAGACATTTTGGAGACCTTTTATCTCCTCTTAGCTAGCCAAAAAGTATTGCCAATATATTAGATATCTTTTTCCTTCTTTTTGCATAATTTTGGCATTCCTCTAAAGAAATTGAAATGCCTTTTAGCTGGGGAGGAATTCCTAACATGGCACTGAGGGTTGAAGGGATGAAGGAACATATAAAAAAATGGCCACTATCAACAACAATCCTTGTGTTTGGTTGGTATGCTCTAACACATGCAATAATGAGTTCTAGGTATGGGGTAGCCAAAGGGAATGTTGTTGCAGGCACGATGTAACTAGTGCTGATATTGGTAATTACTTGGGGTGGATCAAGTTATTGTATAATATTCAATAGGGCCCCAAAATCCAACCTCATAACATTATTATCCTTAATTGAATCCAAAATTAAAACAACATTGCCTTTTATAGTAGTAGAAGATGTTACCATTTTTCCAATTCTTAAATGCAACATTTCTATACCAGAAAAAATCTTCACTCAAATAACCCTTAGCTACCTCTTAAATATTTTCAAAAAACACAACACAAGGAGAAAATTGGAAAATTAATGTTTAATTTAGATGGCTACACACACTAGAATTTAAAATTTTGTGAAGAATTCACTGTAATCACATTATCACACTGCACTTAGCTCAAGTGCATATAACTCAAAAGCATGGATGCAAGCTCTAGATGCAAATGGTAATTTTATAATGAAGATAAATACCTAAGTTATAGTCCCTCACATTTCAAGATTAGGGCAACCATTAATGCACCAAATCCCAATAACTAATCACCACTTACTTCATTAATTACTTGAGCCTTATTCAAAAAAGAGAGGGAAAACACAAATGATCCCCTATTACACAAAATAGTCCTCCTTGTAGGGTGTGAAATGACATGAGTGGGACATGAATTTATGAAATCATTTTGGGCCTCTGAGGATGTTTTCACCTTTTCACTTGTTACTTTCTAAAGTTGCAGAAGTACAATGAGCTCTAAACCCTCTTTGGGACCAAGAACAACATGTGTTAAAATTTTATCTCACAAGTTTGGACATTTAGGTTTTTGGTGGTTTTTTGGATTATCCCCACCAAGAAGTAAGTGGGGAATTCTTCAAAAAGTGGTCAAAAATGAAAAATTACCGAGGAGCTACTATGTGGCATCACTTTTTCTTACAAGTTTGGTTATTCAGGCCTTAGGGACTTTAAACACCTTACCCTAAACAAAGTAAGAGGGGAAACTTTTAGAACAATCTCAAAACACTCAAAGCCCTGATAATATATCATGTGTCTAATTTAGATGTGAGTTTGGACTTCTTGGCCACTTTTACCATTTTGCACTAGTTCTCTTTATTCGGGGAAAGGTGTAAGATTTCCCTAATCCCTGATAACACTTATGAAAAGTCTATTAAGATAATTAAATTCCTCTCATTCAATTCATTGGCCTATTTCACACATTAATCATCAAAATACATCAAGTCTAAATCAAAAATTTCATCTGATGTCTCAAAAATCTCTCTCTTGAGCATAAAACATCCAATCCAAGCATAAAGAAAAGCTTGGTCATACCCTTGTCTTCTCACCATGAATTCTCACACCATGGGTATTTTAATCAATATTTCATGATTCCTTTAAAGCTATTAAGAGTAAATTCCATCTTTAGAAAGTACTCCTTAAGAATTTTGCAAGGAGTGAGTAAACACTTACCATTTGGTGAAAGCAAATACATGTACATGACTAATCATAAATATGTATTCTAATCTTTTTATAGGTTGAGGTAGGAAATTAAAACATTATCATTCATCTAGTTTGGACATGGGAATTTTACTAACATGGGCCCAATTTATCCAGTGAAAATTTGGGCACTAACATAGGCTCTTGCTCAAGGACAGGTACTCCCAATGGGTACATAGAAAACATTAGACTATTCACCTATCCAATGGGCCATGGAGTCCAAGGATTTTAACACAAAGTTACAACAGGGTAACCCAAAATGAACAACAAAGAAAAAGGGAAGGAAAAAACTATACAAACATGGACAATAGCCAGACTAGAAAGATGAGAAAGGAAAACACATTATGTACATATTTACAAAGGTAATCATGGACTCAATATAGGAAATTCTTGAGGTGTCTACCATTAACTAGCAGTTCTAAAATTTATCCATAAATATCTCTAAGATAAAATGTATGGTTCCCTATCTAGTAATCAATAGTGTAAGGGCCCATCTATAGAGGATCAAACTTACCATGCTTTCCTTTGTCCTCATTCCTATTATCCCATAATATAACTAGATCACTGAATTGAAAGGTTCTTTGGGTGGCTTTCCTATCAAATATCTTTATAAGATGCTCCTTAAAATTTACATGCCTTTCATGAGCTTGTCATCGAGATTCATCAAACTTAATGATTTGATCAATTATGTCTTCAAAGTGGTTCATTTCCCCCTTATTCTCAACTGTGTTGTATGAATTGGTAGGTGGGTAATTATATATTTAAGGGTAAGACAGCTTGAGTTCCATAAATAATCTCAAAAATGATCTTCCCAATAGATCTCTTTGAAGCCAGCATGTCCACACAGACAACAAACTTTAACTACTCACCCAATTTTCTATTGTTAGCATCTAAGGTCCTTTTGATGTTTTTTAACAAATTCTTATTACTAGATTCAGCCTACCCATTTCCTTGTAGATTATGATTAGAGGCATATGCTAAATAAATCCCATATTATTCACATTATGAACATAATTATTTGGATCTAAATCACATATAATTATCACATATGACTTTGATTGGTACTTCAAATCAATAAATTACGTTATTTAACATGAAATCAATGATCACCTAGTGAGTCAATCTTTTAGTGGGGATTGATTCAACCCATTTTGTTAAGTATTCAGTAGCCACTAAAATCCATTTATGATCAGTACTTGAGGAATATGATATTTCACCTACAAAATCCATCCCCCATTGCTTGAAAGGTCTCTCAATAGAGACTGACTATAGGGGAAGTGATCTAGATGCCTTCATTCTTCCAAAAAATCATTGACATTCCTCACATCTTCTTACCATGGCATTAACATCCTGAAATAAGGCGGGCCACCAATACTTAGCCCTTAGAATCTTGTGTGTAGTGACTTTAGGAGTGAAGTGACAACTAAACACACCATTATGTAATAATGTAATCATTGAAAAAATCTCATTTTACACCTAACATCTTAAGAGGACACCATATGGGTTTCTCCATGCTAGATCATCTTGAAACAAAATATATTTTTGAGATACTAACTTTAGTTTCTTTCTTTGATTTTTGTCTAAATGGGAGGGGAAATTTAGATTCTTTAGATAATAGACTATATCTTTATACCATGGAAATTGGATATATTTATACTTGGGGTCTTTAACCACTCTTTCTACATTATTTACTTCCACAGCCTATAAATTTTATTTAGTCATCAGCTTAGTCAAGCCCATACCCTTAACCAACTTAGTAGTTTGTATCTCTAATTCATATTATTAAATCTTGTTGACCCATCAACATCTTTTGTCAGTAGTTTCATTTTGAGTTAATATGTCCTTCACCATAGTATGAGGAACATAGGCCACAATATTTGAACTCAAAATGTAAGGTCTAAACTACTTGGTAGCCTTTAAAAGGGTGAAGGATTGTTTTTCCATTATGGTATATCTTAGCTTAGATCCTTGTAGTGCCTTGATAAAAAATGTAATTGGTTTCTCATGGCCTTCATCATTATTTTACAACAGCATTGTGGCAATAGTATGTATGGAGGTGAATGAAAAGATTTGGAATTTTTTCTTATAATCTGGACTAGCAAGCATCAAGGTAGTTTTTAAGGCTGCCTTGATATCTTGAAAAGAATAGGTGGCCTTATCATCCCACTTTATAATTTGATTTTCTTAGCATAGAAGTGATAGGAAAATTAGTCCCTACAAAGTTGGAAACAAATCTTCTAACAAAATTAATCTGGTCAAAGAAAGATTGAATACCTTTCTTGATCTATGGGATGGGTACTTTGTCGATGGCCTCTACCCTATCAAGATATATCATAACACCTTGTTAGGACATAATATGTCCCAACAACTTTTCCTTTTATACCCTAAAGTGGCATTTTTTGGGATTGAGGTAAATCATAAACTCTGTGCCCCTGACTAGTATTTGTTCCAAATGTACCAAGTAGTCACATCTTCTTTTTGAGTACACTATAACATCATCCTGGTACACAATAATGAATTTGTTGATTAATCTAGTGAAGGCTACATCTATAGCTCTCTATAAAGTGGCACCTACATTCATCAAACCAAACAACATTTGAATATACATGAAGGTGCACCATGGGGTAGTGAAAGTAGTCTTGGACCTTTCAAACTCCTTTACTACCACCTAGTTGTAACTAAAAAAACCATCTAGAGTAGATAATAACCTAGATCTGGTGACATATTAGAACATGTTATCCATGTTAGGTAATGGATAATTATCCTTTAGAGAAGCCTTGTTTAAATTTTTGACATCAACACAAAGCCATATGTCTCCATTCTTTTTTCTAATAGGGACCATGTTTGCCACCCAAGATAAATATCTAATGGGTTGAATGATCCCACCATCTCTTAACTTCTTCAACTCCTCTTACATATTAGTGGTTAAGATGGGGTTGATGGGCCACTGCTTCTAGCAGAATGGTTTTGCATCGAGGTGAAGAGGAATAACATGTTAGAATAAATCCTCATGATAAGCTTTTAACTCTAAATATGACCATGCTAGGCAATTTTGGTACTTCTTTAATAACATAATAAATTGTGAATTTTCTTCTTCACTTAAATGAATTCCTAGAAAAATCTTCCTTGGCTTTTCTATTGTCCTAATATTAATCTCAGTTACGTCCTTTGATATGGAAATGTTCCTAGATTTGACTCTGTCAGCTCCATCAAAGGTTGCTTCTAGGCTAACCAATCCTCTTGGGATAGTATCAGTCTTCAAGTAGATTATTTATTTTCCATACAAACTTTCTTTTCCATCATAAACTCATACCATAGAGTCCCACTCTATGATATTTCCTTCAAATTCATTTATGTAGCATAAAAATCTCTTTATTTGTTTGTCATTGTCAAATACTTGCCAATGATTGATGTTGTCTGGGATAGAGGCCCTTACCAATATCTCAACCTCATATTCATAAGGAAAACCTCATGTTTATCTCTATATTTTTCATCTCTCTTTGCCAGCGTATCTACCAAGTGATTAAACTCTCAGGTATAACACTAAATACTAAAAGCTTTAAACCATTCCAAGTAGTCCCATACATTATTCTAGTACTACTTCAACCTCTTATGCTTTGTGCTATAAATAATCTAGACTTTCTTTACCACTAGTTTTGAATCACCATTGACCAACAACTTCTTGAATCCACATACTCTAGTGAACTAGAGACCAATCAAGAGTGCTTCATATTCTACAATATTGTTAATGCACTCAAAACCTAATTAAAAAGATTAATTATAAACTTGACCATCAGGGATATAAAAATCAACCCTGACCCTATTTTTGACACTTGAACATGATCCATCAAATTGCATGATCCATATGGATTCTTTATTAGTGATACTAGAGTCAAGAGGTATTTTTATGTATTCAAAATTTCCCACAAAACTACCAATGTTTGTATCCAGATATAACACTTCATTTAATTGATACTTGGGATCCTCTAAAACATGGAGCATTTGTGGCTCATAGTTTAAACAAACCACTTTCTCATCTAGTGGGATAGTTGCATAGGATAAATTGATCTGAACACTACTTCTAATACTAGCTACCCATTTTCTAGATAGCAACATACCCCATTTTGGTGGACAATCCACAACAATAACATCCATGCTCAAAAAATTTCTAGGGTATTATGTGAGTTGAACCACCAATCATTTGACTATGCCAATAATAGGTACTTATCTATAATCCATAATAAGGCATTGTCCATAAATTTTATTTATCCTTATATAAATCTCATTTAATACTACCAATGGCATGATATTACAAGATGCACCAGAGTCAATCATGTAATTGCAAAAAACTAGCCTATTAATTAGTAAGGTGGTATAGAAATGATCAACATCCATTTGACTTGCTACCAATTTTGTTCCCAAGTATACCTACAAGTGGTGCTTAGGAGGCCTTGAGGCACTCTCTCCTCCCTCAAAGAGAGTGAGAGGAAGATCAGCTTCAACAATTGCATTGGTATTGATTTTCTCAGTGAATCCCAAATATTTAAAAGTTCTCTTCCTATGCTCATGGATTCTAAGAAATTCCACAAATGATATGGTGACCTTCAACTAAATCAATACTTGATCCACATCACAAATACTATAATTGGGTAATGGATTTTCATTATGTTGCCTTGTAACTTTCTCATTCAAGATATATCCTTCAAGAGTCATGGGAATAAAAGCAATGGGACTGCACTCTCAGCTTTACCTTTCAAGGGAGGCTTCTTAGGTTCATCCTTCCTTAGGATACTAGACAATAAAGGAGTTCAGATTTTAGCTTGGGTATTTCTTGGTTTGGTACTATAAGGTACAGAGCTAGGCCTAGTGGATCCCTAGGTTTCTTAGCTCCCCATAGTCCCATTTTCTTTAGTCTCTACTCTAGGGGGAGCATAATCCTTTTATTTTGGAGGAGTGCCTTGGTCCTTACTCTTCAAATTGTATTCCTTCTTTTCTTGGTAAATTGTAGCATTTATCATCAATTTCTGATCCTCAATTGATGGAGGGGAGTCTCCATACTTTTCTTTCATCATTAACCTCAAGAACTCGAAATCATGAGCTGGTAATTCATGCTCATGCATCATGTTTATTTCACAAATAAAATCTAGAAGAGGTGCCCTTACCTTTTCAGATTTTATCTATAATACACAAGCCATGCTAGCACTCATTAACTCCATTGATGGAGAATTCATTATCAAAACTAGTTCATCAAACTAGAACATAAAACATTCATATGTCAGGGTATCCTCAAAACTAGAGACCTTTGAGACATTCATGCTATCTTCCTCAAAAGTGTAGCTCTCCATATCCTAGAAATCAACCATGTAAATGTCATCTTCATCAGATGTAGCTTCAAATTCATCTACATCTTGACCACCATCAATAATTTCATGAAAAGAGGGATGAGGAAGGAAGCACTTGTCACACTAGTTGATGTCATAATCAACTATGTTAATCTTTGTAGTGAAAGGATCTGGTAGTTCCCTTTCACCTCCCCTATTCTAATTTATTTCATGCCTATCATCCCTTGAAAGAAATTTTCCCCTATCATTATTTATGGCTAATAAGTATGGCCTACCTTGACCCTAATCTCAAGGATGATTCCTTTCATCTCTCTTAATGTCCCTTTTGTCATCATGGTTACTAAGTCTTTAACACAATCCCTATTTGGCTCTAGCCAATTTGTAGGAAATTTCTTTTACTATAGTGGCTAGATTATTTATTGTCTCCTCTAAGTCTACACTCTTATGAGATGACTGAGGCTTCTCAGGTTTCACCAATTTTACATCAACCCTTTTGTTCAAAGGCTTACCTATGGCTTTTATATTATTTTTTATCTAGACATCTAGATTGAAATACATCCTTATATTTGTGGGAGCCTTGTCTTGAAGATAATAGGCTACCTTTTTGTTGAATGCATCATAATACTCAAATAAGTAGCACCACTAGGTCTAATATCCTTAGGAAATCTCCTTAATACCTTACTGAATTTGGAATTGAAGTCCTTCACACACTCATTTGGATTCTTCTTTAGGTTATCAAACTTGATAAGTAGGAATCTAGGAATATGCTATCACCATATTGCATCTTAAAAGCATCAATCATAGCTTTCCATGTATCTATGGATCCATCAAGGAGGGACTTGAACTATTCTCGAGCCTCATCCTCAAGTGTGTTCATAAAGAGTTTAATACATACATCTTCAATATCTATCTCATAATCCTCAATGATATTTAAGAAGGCTTTCAAATGTTGTTCCCTGGATACTTCATTATTCCCTTAAAACTTAGGTAGTATATTTCTAACCTTTATAGGGACCTCATTGGGAGAACTAGACATACCATTAAAGTTAATAGATCAAAACCTTGGGATCAAAAAACGTCTATGTCTATTAGCCAAGCCTTGATCATCCTCTCCATCATTATCATTGTCAACATTGAATATTATTCTCCTCAAGTCACATTCCCCCATCTCTAAATATGAATATGAAGAGGAACTAGAGGATGTTTAGGGATAATTATTGTGTGAAGGACTTGAAGGTGGAGAAATAAAGTGAATCTTGAATGGCCTAGTAGGAGGAGAAAAATTCCTTTGTGGGGAAGGAGCTTGACTCACAGGTAATTCAAATTTTTCTCTAGTATCCCTCCACCAAAGGGATATTAGATAAAATGGGGGAAATATAATGGGGAATAAATTGATCAAGTCTTACTTTATTGCCTGGGAGTTGGACCACAACAAGCTTCCACACTTATCTTCTTTTGGATGGGATTTTTAATTTTAGGATAAGTTATTTTGATGGATTCCTTTGAAAGGAAGATCTAGTACCCTCCAACTTTGTATATCTAAAGATAATTATTCAAAGTAGAGAAGGGAACATACAACATGCACTAATCTTCAAACCTTGATGCAATGGAGTCACCACTAGAAGCAGTACTTCTAGACAAGAAAATAAAGCTACCCAACAATTTGATGAAATATTAACCTAAATATTTAAAACAACATCAAGAATATAAATTATTTTAGTTAAATAGGGGTGAATATCTTTAATATATTCATCTAATAAACTATAAGGATGTTAGTGAACTTAACTCAAATAACCCATTGTAGTGATAGCACAAAGCACTTGTAGCACTCTGTAAAAGTCCTCAACAACATAGGCGACAAGAGTGATCCCTAGAAATAGTGCCAAAAAAGTGTTGGTTACCAATAATACACCTATCTGATATGGTTTTGTGCATTTGAATCAAATGACAAACAAAAATGAAGAACCTGCTAAAATGTCATTACAATTGGGGAAGGGTTCAGCATCAAGAATGGACCAAACTGGAGAAAATAAATGGGAGGAACCTACAAAGGGTATGGTTATTTCCCTTCTAATTCTATCTCTATTCACTCATATGGAGAGATTATATAGTTCACCCTCCATGGGAATTATTAATGAAAAGACACACAAATTTGACTAGAACATAACCAAGCTTGCTCAATCTACTTGGTAAGGGTTGTCACATGAAATGAGAAAATGTCCTAAACCAAAAAACAAGCTACTAAAGATAGATAAATATGTGACTACAACCCTCACTTATACAATAACTTTGGACATCAAAAAATAAGTGAGAGATTACAACACTGAGGTTTAAATCACATAGAGCAAACACATTTCAAAAATGCAAAGCTTCATTCATCTACTAGGCAAACAATACTTATGATATAAAAACAATGTACTATCTATAGGATAGGACAAGGTAAAACTAAGTTAATTTTAATTATGGATAAGGCTATTCTAACAGTATTTCATCATAACCTAATTTTCCACTTTCATCTCTTCCATGGTGGCTTTATCTTTATCCATCCTTTGTGCCACCATGTTAGCTAGAACCTGCAAACTGTGCTTCAACTCCTTTCATGATGGCTCCCTAAGATTGTAACTATAAATGGAATAACTTTATATGGGAGCATATTTATTCAATGCATTAAGAGGGTGAACAAGTACCTCAGCATTTATTTCCCCCTTGTCTGTGTAAGTGGTCCTAGAGTAATTTTTAGCCTTCTTAGGGGGCTTAGCCTTATGCTTTTGAATGATCTCTATCACATCAATGTCCCCTATTTTTCTCATAATATCTTCTTTTGTTTTCACTTGGTTCATGACCTAGAGAAGGGGTTTAGTTTGGAAACCCACTAAGGTTATAGACATTGTGGAAAGCCTTGATTCAATGCAGGGTGGTGCCAATGATGAGCTCACTGCATAGAGTGCCATGGGCTTGAGTGGTGGGCTCAACATGAATTTATAAATGTCATCATCATTGTCATGCTCTTTTTCATTCCCTTTTATTCTACATTTTTCCTCCAATGCTAGCTCTACCTATTTCAAAACTTCAAAATCTATCCTTGGTAGGTGGGACCCCATGAGCAATTTCTTGATGGATCTATCTTGTGTTATGGTCTAGATAGAAGGATTGACAACCACATTGCCTTCTTTATTTGTTTGAACCCCTAGGCCAGAAAAGTATATGAAGACCTCCTTTCTAAATTTAGGCAACTCTTCATTGATCATGACCTTAGAGCCTTTATTATGGAATGGATCATGAAATTTGATGAGAGGAAGGAGACCTTGAAGTACTTTAATGGAAGTATCACTTCCCAATATATCCTTCTCAGCATCTTTATTTACTAGATCCAACTCTTTATTTGCCTCTAAAAGGGTGGGGGTACCCTTTTTCAAGTTTTCTCCCCCATCTTCCTTTACCTCTACACTATTAATGGGGACTTGGCTAGCACGTTTTGGATCTTTCTCAACTCCCCCATTAGGTCCTTGATTGTCCTCACCTTTATGAACTCTGTCCAGACATAGGTGATTGGGAGATGGCATTTTCAACAAATTCCTCTATATCCAGAGAGGCTACCTCTTTCTTAAGAGGGAATTGAGCCTGGGTACCTCCTCTACTCTAACCTGTACAACTTCATCAAATGACAAAGGGTCATTTGAGGTTAAGGCACCCTCCTCATCACCTTTGATTTATGTTGCTAAGACCTCTTCTTCTATGGGATGGTCCCATGTCCTTCACTAGGGTTTATGGCCTCTCCTTATGAGTGCTTTGCCTAATATTTACTTGGGTATGGGTAAAGGAACACTATTTCTTCATTAATTTAGCTATTAGTCTATCTTCATATAAATATTCCTCCTCACTCATGTCCTTCACTCTTTGGGTGTATGAAGTTTGGTCCTCTTTTTTCTTCATAAGAATTTCCTTAGAGAGTAGGACTTTGAATGCAACCTCCCTTTTCTTCATTGGTGATTTACTTGGGGGTTGTAGAGTCTTCTTGACTCTTTTCAACCTTAGTTACTCCTCTTGGTCTTCCCCTCATCTTTTTCTCATATATGTCAGTAGGGGAGGATGGAATGTTGTTTGTTGTGTGGGTGGAGTGTGTAGGACCATAACTAGTGTAATTATAGGAGTAGCCACTAGTATAATTGGAATTGATGTGTCTACCTTTCTTAAAATGGAGATGGGGGTAGTTCTAACCATCATGACCTACCCTATAACAATCTTGTCCCAATTATTTACCAATCTTGTTATTTTTGAAAAGGATAACCTAGCTTTAGATCATGCCACTATCATCTTCTCCATATCCACCAGTTTGGTGAACTTGGTATCCCCAAGCTTACATTTACACTTACTAGTTATGATTAAATATGGATCCATAGAGTCACCACTATATCCTAGGAGAAAAGTCTTCAACTCCTTAACTTTCCTTAATTCCTGAAGAGGAGTGTCATATATGTTGAGGTTGACCACATACTCCTTAAGCCATCTGAAGGTTCTCTTCATAATTTGCACTAATATCCTAAGGATGGAATCATCCTCTTGAGCACTAAAATAAGGTTATAAAAATGGGATATAATTCAATATTATTGGTGTTTTACAATGAATACAATGTTAATTTATCATGTACCATATATTTGGGGATGGGAGCAATGTTGCAGGCTATGACTTCCTACATAGTTAGCCTCATAAATTCTAACTTTTGGACATCTTCCTCCATGGTGAAGTCAAAAAAAATGTCTTCATAGTGAGACTTATGCAAAATTACATTAGTGGCCATGTTTATCAACCACCTGATGTCAAAATTGGGTTGGGGTGGTATTTTATCAAGTGCATACGATCTCATCTCCTTTTCCAACCCCTTTGCCCTAGTAATATGACATGAATAAAACCCTATTACCATAGGATACTTCAAAATATTTCTTATCTTTTTTGCTGCAATCATTTCATGTGGTGGCAACATCTGTCAACTTATCTCTATCACTACTAAATTATCATCCAAGTACTTAGGAAATTTGGGTAGGCATCTAACATAGCCACTTACCTTGATGTATGTGAACATGCTAAGCTGTATGTAAGAGGCTTCATATTTCTCAATCACCTACTTGGTTGTTGTGGACATTCTATTCAAGTTTCTTAATAGGAAGAAGACACTCATCATTTCATTAAAAAAGTAATTATAAACTTTACAAAAATTGTTCTTGAATCCTTCTAGGGTAACCACTGGATATACCTCATATATTTTCATTCCTAAAATATTCCTGGTGAGCCCTTGGAAATTCCTATTGTGCACAATATTGTACATCAAATAAGAAGACATATAAATAGTACCTATAAATGTTTCTTTAGAAATAATTGTAGCATGGAGCTACATCATCTGTATATGCTAGTTGTTGCTTAGTATGGAGGCCTAGCCCAACATTTTCTTTCTCTCTAATATGTAGATCATAATTAGGAACATCCATGGCTCAAACTTCTCTATGCTAGGCATCCTATAAATTCTAGTGGCCATGAAAATGATGCATTAGGGTAACTCATTAAACTTTTGGTAATTTCAATTTCTTGGACATTTTAGAGACCTTTTTTATCCTCTTGGCCAGCCAATAAGTATTGATAATATCCTAGATATCTTTGTCCTTTTTGACATAATTTTGGCATTCCTCCAAATAAAGTGAAATTCCTTCTAGCTAGGGAGGAATTCCTAACATGGCACTGAGGGGTGAAGGGGTGAAGGAGCATATAATAGAATGGCCACTATTAATAACAATCTTTGTGTCTATTTGGTATGCTCTATCACACATAATAATGAGTTTTGAGTATGTGGTAGCTAAAGGGAATGTTGTTATAGGTGTGATTTAATGAGTGCCAACATTAGTAATTACTTGAGGGGATTAGGTTGTTGTAGAACACTTAATAGGGACCCAAAATCTAACCTCATAACATTAGTATCCTTAATTGAATCCAAAATTGAAACAAAATTACCTTTTATAGTGGTATAATATTCTACCATTTTTCCAATTCTTAAAAGCAACATTTCTATACCAAATAAACTCTTCACTTGAATAAACCTCAACTACCTCTTAACTCTCTTAAAAAAAGACAACACAAGGATTAAATGGGAAACTTAATATTTAATCTAGATGGATACAGACACTAGAATTCAAAATTCTATGAAGAATTCACTATAATCACATTTTCACACTACACTTAGCTCAGGTGCATATAACTCAAAATCATGGACACAAGCTCTGGATGCAAACGGTAATTTTATAATGAAGACAAATACCTAAGTTATAGTCCTTCACATATCAATATTTGGGCAACCATTAATACACCAAATCCCAATGGCTAATCACCACCTACTTCATTAATTACTTGAACCTTATTCAAAAAAGAGAGGGAAAACACATATGCTCCCCTATTGTGCCAAATGGTCCTCCTTGTAGGATGCAAAATGACATGAGTAGGACATGAATTTATGACATATTTATGGGCCTTCAAGGATGTTTTCACCTTTTCACTTTATACTTTGTAGATGTACATAAGTACAATAAGCTCCAAACCCTCTTTGGGGCCAAGAACAACACTTCTCAAAATTTTATCTCACAAGTTTGGGTATTTGAGTATTTAGGGGTTTTTTGGATTATTATCACCAATAAGTAAGTGGGGCATTCTTCAAAAAGTGGCTAAAACTAAAAAAATTCTAAGGAGTTACCATGTGGCATCACTTTTTCTTACAAGTTTAGATATTTGGGCCTTGGGGACTTTAAACACCTTGCCCTAGACATATCAAGAGGGCCAACTTTCAGAACAATCCCAAAACATTTGAAGCCTTGAGAATCTACCATGTGTCCAATTTAGATGTGAGTTTGGACTTCTCAACCACTTTTACCATTTTTCAATAGTTATCCTTATTAGGTGAAAGGTGCAAGATTTCCATGACCCATGATAACACTTATGAAAAATCTCTTAAGATAAATACATGCCTCTCATTCAATTCATCAGACTATTTCACACCTAATCATTAAAATACATCAAGTGTAAATCAACAATTTCATTTTAAGTCTTAGAAACATCTCTCTTTATCATAAATCATCCAATCCAAGCACAAAGAAAAGATTGGTCATACCCTTGTCTTCTTGCCATAAATTTTCCCACCATGGGTCTTTTAATCAATATTTCATGATTCCTTTAGAGCTATTGAGAGTAACTTCCATCTTCAAAAATTACCCCTCAAGAATTTGGTAAGGAGTGAGAGAAAACTTATCATTTGGTGAAATCAAATACATGTACATGAATAATCATAAATATGTAATTTGATCTTTTGATGGGTTGAGGTAGGTGATTAAAACATTAGCACTCATCTAGTTTGGATATGGGAATTTTACTGATAGGGGCCTAACTACTCTAATGTAAATTTGGAAACTAACACAAAGTATTGAGAGGATCAGGTTTGGGTTTACCTTCAAGAGAGGAAAAATTATAAGATCCTAATCCATACTTGTGGTTTATGATGTAGGGTCCAATCTAATTGAAAGTGAACTTACCTTGTTTGCTTTTCTCCATATTGGTCACATGTTGATTTTACTTTAGGATGAGGTCTTTGATATTGAATTCTTGTTCTTTTAGGTGCTTATTATAGGCACGCTTGATTCACTCTTGGTATATGTGAAGATGGTTAAGTGTGGATAGATGGTTCTCATCAAGTAGTTTAAGTCATTTTAGACATTCTTGATGATAGTCACTCTCAAAAATGATATCTTGTAAGGATATTCAAAGAGAAGGAATTTAGACTTTAAGAGGCAAGACTACCTTTACCTTAAAGACTAGAGAGAAAGGGGTAGTACCTATAGGGGTTTAAATGCTAGTGTGATAGGCCCATAAAGCAAAAGGGATGCATAAGTGCCAATCCTAACCTAAAGCACTAACTACTTTGACTAACATTTTATTGAGGGTTTTGTTAAAGGCTTCTGCCTATCCATTTTATTATGGATGGTAAGGTGAAGAAAATATTAACTTGATGCCAAAATAATCATAAATACCTTGTAATTTCTTGTTTTTGAAAGATTTGCCATTATCGGTGATGATCTTATGGGGAACACCAAAATGATAGATGATATGATGATTGATGAAGATGACTATCTTGTCAACTTTGGCTGAGATGAGGGGAATATCCTCCACTCATTTAGTGAAATACTCAATGGTGGTGGTGATGGATTGGTGCCATTGTGAAGAATGAGGATTAATTTCCCTAATGAGATCAAGGTCCCATTGTGAGAAGGGATAAACGTCCTTGGATCTTTAAGGCCATAGGCTAGTGCATGTTGTAAATTGGCATGATATTGACATTTAACAACATAATCATAATAGTCTTAGTTAAGGGTAGGCTAATAGTAGCCAAGGTGAAGGATACGTTTAGTGATATCTAAACCACTAAAGTGTCCCCTATAGATATCATCATGTGTTTCCTTGATAACATGAAAATCCTCATGATTTTGTATACAATGGAAAAGGAGGCCATCAAAACCACATTTATAAAGGATTCCAATTAATATGGTATAACAAGAGGAAATCTAAACAAAGGATCTTTGGGAATTCCTAGAGAAGTTGGGAAGAATGATGTCGAGGTTGAGGTACTCAAAGGTTTGCTCATACCAAGTGTCTGATGGAGATGTTTCCACACTAAAAATGGTAAGGAGGTTATATTTGATATAAGAGGGTGTGATAAGATGATGAATGGTGAAAAAGAGATTAGAATTGGTATGTTGAGATGGGATTTGGGAAGCAAAGAAAGACATTGTATCCATGAACTTATTGTTGGATCATGGTAGATTGGATAATGTAATGGTCAAATGATGCTAAGAGTATATCTACTAGTTGTTTGTAATTTTATAATACATCAATATTATATTGGTGAGATCCATTAACCTAGTTAATCACAAGCTGGGAATTACCAAAGATACTAATCATCTTAACTCCCAAGGCAAGAATAGTTTGGAGACCTATTACTATGGATTCATACTGAGCCACATTATTGGTGCACTCAAAATCAAGTTTGAAGGAAAGAGGAAGAGGTTTTCCATTGATGGGAATGATAATAACTCTAGCACCCCCATCATACTAGCATTTTGAGCCATTGAAGAACATGGTCATTTGTTAGGTGATGTCCTCTTAACAAAGAGTTGTGATAGAATCATCAGGGAACACAAGAAGGAAAGGTTAGTTATCTGGAAAAAGAGCTTCATCCAATTGGCTGGTAATGACTTTCCCTATAATCAAATTTTATTGGAGGATCTCAAGGTCAAACTCAGCTAAGAACATGAGCCACTTATCCATATGCTAGTTTTGGTATGGTTTAGAGTTCATGTACTTGAGTGGTTAGTGTTAGTGTTGATGAAAGTTCTATGATTGAGGAGGAAATTATGAATTTTTGTGCCCACAAATACAAAGGTGAGGAAAGGTTTCTCAGAATGGGTGTACCGAGTCTCATACTCTATTAACTTATGTATTAGACAACTTACTATTTTTTTGTTCATCACAATGAATCAACATTTCCCCTAAAGAATGGTCAGTGGTGGAAATATAAAGGTATAAGGGTTGGTCCTCTTTAGGAGGGGTAAGAATGGGTGGAGAAAGTAGGTACTCTTTGAGTCAATCAAAGGCTTGTTGGCAGGCCTTAGTCCACTTAAAATATGTATCTTTCTTGAGAATATGGTGAAAGGGTTGACATCTATTCAATAACTGAGATGAAGAGATGGATGGATTAGACCTTCCCCTATAGGTTATGTAGTTGCTTAAGGTGGGTTTGAGGTGGCATCTCCAAAATAATTTTGACTTTGGTAGGGTCTACTTTGATTCTTTGAAGAGAGAAATTAAAGCCATGAAGCTTTCTAGATAAAACCCCAAAACCATATTTATTGAAGTTGAGTTAGAAATGTAAATGGATTAGGTGCTCAAAGATCATTTTGAAAATGTCTAGATGATCCTTAAGATATTTAGATTTCTTAAATATATCATCTACATAGTCCTCTACAATTTTGTGGATGAGATCATGGAAGATGTAGGTCATCTCATGTTGGTAAGTTACTTCAACATTTTCTTGACTAAATGCTATGACCCTATAACAAAATGTTCTCAAAGGGGTAATAAAATAAGTCTTATGATGATCATTTGGGGAAATAAATATTTTATTATATCTCAAGAAACCATCCATGAGAGACAACATCTCATGGCTAGCTATAATATCAACAAGATGGTTGATGTTAGGCAAAGGGAAGTCATCCTTTGGACAAGCAAGTTTGAGGTCATGAAAGTCAATACAGAGGTGAAATACCCATGTGGGTTTGGTGATGGGAATGATGTTGGAAACCCATTGGGGATATTCAATGGGTTGATTTAAATTGATAGACAAGAGACGTTGAAGCTCTTCTTTGACTAGAAGGGTGATGCGAGGGTGCATCCTATGAAGCTTTTGTCTAATAGGTTTAGCATTAAGACAAATGATAATGTTGTGGAGAGATATGAAAGGGTTGATTTTAGGCATATCCTAATAAGACTAAGCAAATTATATGTTACATTTATGGAGGAATGAAGGTTAATCTTATTGCTTTGAAGAATCTAAGGATTGACCAATCTTTACAATGTGGGGGTTATATTGAGTACCTAAGTTGACATCGATAGTGGATTTGTTTAACATGGTTTGGTTCTTAGGAGGAAGGTATTTTTGGATAGAATGATCCCCTACACCAAAATAAGTGAGAATGGAATCATCATTCTGATGTTGGATGATGTGAATCCTAGGAGAATCATTTTCTACCATTTCAGTATGAATCAAAGGAAAGCTTCTAGTTTAGCCATCCTTTTGATAGTTTAGGGGGACAAAACTAATCGTATTGACTAAAAATAAGTTAGGAGGTATGATTTAAAAATCCTTAGACTTTGAAGGATATGTGGTTGGTGAGGATGGAACATCTTGGTTAATGGTGGCAATGGGTTTAGTTGAATCGATGGGTTCTTCTGGTGGTACAAACCCAAGGTCAAATAGATCATGAGGTTTCTGGGTTTTGATGGAAAGTAACTCATGGGGTCCATGTTCATAAAAACTATGGTAAAATACCTTCTAGGCACACATATTAAGGTATAATTTGGAAAATTTTAGTTTGTTGAGATAGGAGAAGTTAGAGGTGCATGGTCAAGTGGAAGAGGTAGTGGTAGAAACAAGAAGTGGATGATCAAGTCCCCCATAGATTAAGTTAGTTTGATGGTTAGGAAGCCTAAAAAGAATGATGATTCTAATATTAAGGTCATAATTAGTATCATGGTTGAGTTTCCCATACTTTTGAGGAGTATGGAAAACATTCAAGATTAAAAAATGATACTCCCCCAGTGAGAGACATTGGAATGTGGGTTCCAAGGGGTCCTCTATGGGGATCTAAGAAGAAGGGATAGAGGAGATAGTTGAAACTTCATTGATGATGGGGGTGGAATTGTTATTTATTTGTGGTGAGGTGGATAAGGGAGGAAGAATAATTTAATTAGGGTGATATGTTATGTTACAAGATACGAAAGGACTAGGGTTAGATTTTATGGTAACGACTTGACCCTCATGTTTGAACTTGACACATCGATGTAGGATGGATAGGACACAACTCATGGCATGGATCCAAGGGAATCTAAGTAATATTTTATATTATAACTTGCCTTATACTATGTAAAAGATATTTGAAATTGTATGAGGTCCCAAGTGGATATAAACTATGACTACCCCTAAGGTAGTGTCCATAGTATCATTAAAGGAGTGAAGGACTACTATAGTTTCTAACATGATATGCTTTGGAAATTATAGTTGGTCATAATAATAAGAGGAGATATTGCTAATACTAGATCCTCCATTAATCATCACCCTTTTTATGTGGGTTTGATTGATGTATGTAGTGATGAAGAGGGGAGGATCAAGATCTTTAGAATGAACACAAGGTATTTCTAAATCCTAGAAGGTGACGAAGGTAGAAAGTTGAAGGGCTCTGATAAAGGATGAAAGAGGTTGAGGTTTGTGGGGTTAGAGTTATATATATTTGAAGGCATCTATTAGTGATCAGTGATGATGGGGAAAGGTGTTGATCATTTGATAAAGGTTCATCTTCATTGGTGTCTGGTGAAGTTGTTTCATAAACACTTGTTAAATAGATTCAAAAGGTTTGGAGGGAGAGGCACCCAAATTGGATATTTTCGGTTTTGGTGAAGGTGAAGTTAAAGGTGAGGGTGCTTGGATTAAATTAGAAGGTTGAGGATTATAAGGGTATGTCCATGGTATGGACATTTTGGCTTTTCCCTTATCCTTGTTTTGGGCTTGAGATTGGGTAACCATATGGATAGTGTGGATGAAGGGAAGTGTTGGGCTAGATGGTTGATTTAGTTCCTCTTCACTTTAAAATGATAATGGAGGTGTACATAAGTGTTGGATGGGTTCATTTTGTGCTTTGGTTGTTAATGTGCTCAAGGGAGGTTCATCTAATAATAGATCATCCTCATCCCATAAGTTATGGATAAGTGTTTGGAGAGATTTTTAGTTATCTATGTCATGTCTAAATGTCATATGGTATGAGAAGATTAGACTATCATTTAATTAATATGGTTTAGGACTTGAAGGGTCAAAGGGTTTGATAGATGGTAGTATTAAGGAATAAGTTTGCAACAACCTTTGTAAAATGGTTGAATAAGACTCAATCAAAGGTATTAAAGGTGATGGGATTTTAGTTTTAGGAGTATGAGCCTTCTTAGAAGTAGGATTCACTAAAAAAGTTATAAGTGGTGGAATGGTTTTGGTAGATAACTTTGGTTGGGATTTATTTGTTGTGGTTGGTTTTAAGGTGGATGATTTAAAGGTATATGATTGAGATGATCAAGGTTTAGAGATAGGTGGGAAGGTAGAGGTGGATAGGTTAGTTAAGAATGATAGGGAATTTGATGATTTGGTGGGGATAGGTAAAGGTAGAATGAAATGAGAAGGTTTACCAAATAAGGATTGGGTATTTGTGGGAGGTTTCACCTTCTTGGTAAGAGGATGAGATTTTGGGATGGTAGAAATATGGGGTCATAAGATAGAAGGTAAGTAGGAAGGGGGTGGTATGGCTCTGGTTCAAGATGGGAGTTTGAGTGGTTACACCTTCTTAGTTGGTTTGGTTAAGGTTTTCTTGGTGGACTATATGGGGTTAAGTCCAACTTTAAAGATGGGTGAACAAGGCTAGGAGTAGGAAGTATTCCTAGATTCTTGATGGGTTTGGTTAGTGAGATGTAAGTTATTTTGATAATTTTAGATGGAGGTGGGTTGGATGGTTCCCCATGGTTTTTGATGAAGGGATTGAGGTGATGATAGGTTTGATGGTGGATGAAATTGAAGTTGAAGGTTCATGTTTTTTTATAGAGGAGCCCAAGATGATGCCAAAAGGTGGCTCTATCTAGATTTGGTTGAGAAGATAATTCTAGAATTTAGACCAATCTAGAAAAAGGTTTATAAATTGTTTTGATTCTTTGATCATTGGTTTCAAATATTAAGCCCATCGGTTGAGGTGTAGAAATGGTTTCTTTACCCTTGTCCTTAGTGAAAGGTTTCAATATTTGAAAGGATGTTTCCTTCATAGGAGTAGATAAGGTGATCTATTCTTTTGGGATGGTTTCCAAAGAGAGAATGGGTGGTTACATGATGGGGGAAGGAAGGTTTGATGTCAATGGTTGCCTATTTTGGTATTTCTATTAAAGGAGAGGTGGGTAAGTTTGTTATCTCCTCAAATTAAGGAGAAGAGGTGGTTGTTTCCTTTATTCAGGTGTTCAAAGGAATGGTGGGTAATTATACCACACAAATGAATGGAGTGGAAGAAGAGGTAGTTGAAACAATGGTTTATTCAATGATAGGTTCACTGATAATAACATTAACCATATGGACCTCAAAATCATGAGATGATTCTAGTTTTCTATCATCATGGTTGGTAGAGGGGGCATGTTTGGGAAAGGGTTGTCGAAAGATGTCAAGGGATTGATTTTGAGGTGTATTTGGATTATCAAATACAATTTATCCCTTATCAATCAAGTTTTAAACAATGGTTTTGAAGGTGTTACACCTACTAACATCATGTCCAATGACATGATGGAAAGCACATAGGTCATTCTCATTATACTGACTAGGCATAGGGAAAGAAACATCGAATTGTTGGGTAGGTTTGATAGGGGAAGTTGTATGATATTGGATTTGAGGAACTTATCCACAAATGAAGCATATGACTCTCCTAATAGAGTGTATTATTTTTGGGTAGCTCAATTTTGATTTTAGGTTTATTTATTGGAGGATTTAGAGGAGTTGGCTTGGTTGACAATTAGAGGTGGAACAGTTTTAAGGATAACCATTTTTGAAACTACCTTTGGTTTGGTGTTATGATGATTAGATTGGTTGGTGGTTTCAAATGAGGAGGGATCATTGGATTTTAAATTATAATTTTTTCCCTTAGTTTCAACTTTCCCTCATCAATAGCTCTAATTTCTAGTTTGTGTGCCATGGTGAAAGCCTCATCAAAGGTACTAATATTTTGAACCTAAAGAGTAGGGGCAATGTGTTTGGATCAACATCAATAAAAAATTTCAATCAACTCAAGTTGGGGTAAAGATAAAGAGAGATGGTTAATAAGACCTCTCCATCTAGTTATGAAATCAGCAATTGTTTCATCATCAAATTACTTGATAGAGTAGAGGTCAGTTATATAGACCTTTTTAGATATATTGGATAAGAAGTGATCTAAAAAGGTTTGGATGAGTTTGGAAAAATAAAATATGGAGTGCTTGGTGAGATAAATATACCAATATAATTTTGGTCTAGATAAAGACATGTGAAAAGTGTGAAGGAGGAGAGCATCATCATAGGCCATTAAATAACAAGAATGCCAAAATGCTCTTAAGTGTTGTTGGGTGTCCTCCTTGCTTTGGAACTTGGAAAAATTAGGTAGTTTCCATTGAGGAGAATAAGTTTGGATAGGGAAAGATGGATGAATAACTTAATTATATATTTGATCATAATAAAAGAGGTTGTAAGCCCTAGATATAGATGATTCTAGGTTGGTCATTTTACCCATTAACATTTTGACCAAATCTGTTTGAGGTTGGGAAGCTCCATAATTGTGTGGTAGGTTTTTTTGGGGTTGGGTAGATGTAATATGTGGATAAGTGATAAAAGGTTGAGAAGATGCCACATGTTGGTAGGTGTTCATTAAAGGTTGATATGATGCCACATAAGGGTTAATGGGAACAAAATATTGGGTAGAAGTTGTTATGTATCCTTGTAGAATAGGAAACTATTGGTAGGATGTCATGGGTATTTGTTGAGGGATTGATAAATATTGATTTGGATGTATGAATGGGTTTTTGAATTGGGGTTAAGTGGTAGCTCTTATAATAATAGGTGGAAGGGTAGGAGGTATGGAAAAAACCAAATTTTGAAGTGGGGTGGAAATTTATGGGTTGGTAGTGAAAAGGGGAATGGTAGAAATAGGGGTAGAAGATATCCCCATGGTGAATGAAATATAAGTAACAATAGGTGAGGTTTAATCTATGTTGGAGGTGTTTTTTGGTGTAGGGAGTGTTTGGCTATTGGCTGGGATGTTTGATTGAGTTTGGGTGGAGGTATAAGATGGGTTATGGGTAGAAGAATATGCTTGGGTGATCATAGGTTGGGTGGATGTAGTGTCAATCATAAGATGGGGAGTAATACCATAAGGTGTATCTATAAGAGGAACTAAAGGAGTAGTGGGGTGGTGAGATAAGGTGTTGAGGTAATGTTGAAGGGCCATGAGGTTGTTATTAAGGAAGGTAGCAAAATTTTTATCAACTTTAAAAATTATCTGAGGCAGTGTAGGAGGGGAGAAATATGAGGAGAGCCCTCAACATCCAAAGTATACTCTATTGAGGATGTGTTTTCACTTGAAATTTCACCCAATGAGGAGATGGGACAAGTTTTTTCTCATTATAGTGAGATAATGGAACCACCTCAAGGTTGTGGGTATCCCTATTAGGAGATGGATATGTAGATTAGGGGCTAGCTCCCCTTGATGCACCACTAAATCTCATATCCTACTACTAAAACTTGGGGGATGAAAAGGGATAGGGATAACATGAAATTAAACTGTGTATACAAGAGGTGATACACCAAAAATTTTATCTACTCATACCCTTATCATGCACTTAGAACTAAGGACAAGTTGCACATACACTTCATCCAATGTCAATCTTCCCTCTCACATCAATACTTCAACATGGGGTCTTGGAGATAGCATAGGATAGGAGAAACTAGATAATAGGAATTATAAGAAACTCTATTTAGTAGCCTAATCACTACACCTACAATCTATTTTAACACTTATTATTGATATGTAAAGAGATTATAAACACACAAGGTACTAAGGAGAGTAACATGTGAATGTTAAAAAAATTACACTTGCACAAGACTAACATCCATTGTGTACACTTAGTGAAATATTTGAATGGGGTAAAATAATTGTTTTTATTGTTTCAAGGCAAAAAATTGATGGGTATTCACTATACCTAGGCAGAGAGATCCATATAATAGCCAAGAAGGCTCAATTTATAGAAGATGTAAGAAGAGAGAGAAAAGGGGAGTCAAAGAGTCACTTGGACATGTGTCAACTTGATAAAATCAGTTAAAAATTCATGGGAAATAGGGATGGGGTGATACATACAATTTTAGGAGTTAAAAATGGCATCTCCACTCATCCAAGACCTATAAAATGGTCAAGCAACTCCTTTACTTGCACAAAAAACTACCCCTCATGATTGGCCTTCCAAAATTACCCTATAACTAAAAATGATTAGGTATGATGATGGATTTTAGTAAGAGGAGTTACTAATAATCCCTCACATGAAATGGAAAGGTTCTTGATCATTCCTATCATTTTAGTCATGCATGATCATCCTTGGTAGTCCTAAAATAGCTTTTTTCCCTACACCTCTCACACTTGGCACCTAAAAACTCTTCAATTTTTAAATATGATCCATAAAATAAAGTAATTACATGTGTATAAGGTGTCTATAACATTATCTACAAGAGATAAGCCTTAAAAGGCTCTCTAAATGAAGATTCACCATTTTCTCCTAAGTGTTCACTAGTTGGCTCACTGGATTAGATGAAATGAGATAGATATTAGGCACACTTAGGAGTTTATATACCCAATATAATGACCATGAGGACTTATAAAAATTCCTAATCTCTCCCCCAAAATTGGTTTGGTCTCCTAAAAGTTATCCACGCCTTCACAACACAAAAAATGGTCAAAATAAGCCCTATTTTGCCCTATTCTATATAGGTTCATACACCTAAGTCACATGTGGATAATACATGGAGAGTCCTATGAATAATACAAGTGTTTTCACTACCTTTACCCTGCATCTATATGCTCAAATTTCCTCATTTTCCCAGTAGGGTCTTTATGGAGGGTTTTCAAGTGTTTTTGGTGGTTTAGACTCTTGACCTTTGTTCATAAATTTTACAAATTGAAATTATGATAAAATTAATCTTATTTATACTTAATTACCCCCTTAAACTTCCTTGAATATCCTGAACCACCATGCAAAGTTCTAGAGAAGTTCTAAGCATTTCTAGGTAGCCATTCGAGTCATTTTTAAGCATTATGCAAGGTCTGAGCACATCCTACACCAAAAATAGCTTCTTGGAGACTTTATATGAAAAAAAAGGTTTAAAAACCTGATTATATGTCCTAAAAACATGTTCCAATCCCTATAATAGCTTACCAAGAGCTAGAAATGGAAATAACCCCTATTTTGAGATAAGGTCTATACCTTGTCAATGAGCCTACCTGCTCCTTTGAGCCAAAAGATAATTATTTGAACTTACCATGATATTTAAAAGATTTAAAAAATAATTTATACCTATTTTAAGATGACACAAGTAATTAATATTTTTTCTTAAGGCCCAAACTAAAAGTGACCTCCTATTTGGAATTATGTCTATTCCTTGCCTACTAGGTATGTGTGTAGACCTTCTTGTGTAGGGTACCTTGCTTAGTTTCCAACATCCTATAAATTTTTCTCATGTTTCTATGTGTGTGATAAAACTATATAAACCTCAATTTGATCTTTCTTGACCTCTGGTCCATCATTTGATCTCCTTCAATAAGAAAATAGGGTTTATGTAAGGGGAAAAGTGCCCCCATTTGAGATAAAATAGGGGAAATTACCCTATATTTAATGACAATATAATAATTGGAGGAGATTAATTTAATTTTTAGGGTAATTTATACCAGTTTTTATCCCTCGGTTCCAAGCATAAGACCACTGTCTCCTCAAATTCCTTAGGTAGACTTTGAAAAAGGTAGCCTGTGAGGGCAAGCAGGGTATAAGCTTGTTTTTTGCCTTTTAAAAAGGTTATTTTTATTTGTTTTACTTAAAATATGTCCATTTTCATGGTGTTACATATATAAAATATATTTAAATCATATCCTAATGTTATCCTCACTAGAACACTCACATACTTCATTTTTGATAGACTAGCTTCTTGCTTATCATGGACTGAGACAACTTAAACTCCCTATTTGTTGGTTACTTTGGCCTTGTACACCATTGTGTGAGGTATTTTTAGGTCTTATATGAGATAACTGAGGTCACTATTCATTTTTTAAAGCCAAATTTACCAATACAATCTCATATGATGCAAAGGAGATCCTACCTCTCACTCACTACCCATATACCCTGTTTGACTGTGTTCCATGCATTGGCAGACCCCTACTTGTAGATTGATTTGGATACAAATGTAATTTTTCATGTGATGTTTATAAATATATTAAACCTACATATGTCCCTTATCCCTTCATTATTCTTTCATCCACCTTGAAAGAGTCATCACGTCCTCAATTCTCATGCCAAGGTCAATGTCTGTCTTGTTCACTATCTCAGTCATAGTTAACTGATTGTAAGCTATTTATATCCTTTAAAGATTTGATAAATGTGATTATAAAAAAATTATGTATCTCCTAAATATTAAATTATTTTATTTCACCTTAAGTTTCTCTTGAAAGTGTTGAAACACTCTCAAACACACCTTTATAACTCATTGTCCACCTATGTCTCACTTTTCAGGCTTGTGTATGGACTAGGGGAAGTACTTAGGGGTCAAAGCCATGTTAAAAATTTGTTGAAGGTGATATTTGGTAATTTAATGTATGTTTGGGTTATTTTTAGTCATTTTAGAATATGCATTAATCAAGGTATGCCTAATGTTTGAAGAAGGTCCCTTTTAGTAAGTTTCCTGTAGATGTCATTGAAATTTTTCAGTGATTTTTTTGGCCATTTTTGAGGTGCTCATGATCCAACCTCTAATAGTCCCCTTGACCCCATTATTTTCAATATGATTATCTATTCTATAGAAAATACATTTAGGTTATTAAGAGGTATCAAAACCTCATCTATCCCTATCATATACCATTCAAAAAATGTTTAAAGGCCTCTGTTTTGTCCTTTTTGGGACAAAAGGACTTGAGTATAGTCTAACCTTTTATTTATGGTTTTAACACTTTCTTGTCAAGTTATCACCATAAATAGGTATATTTGGACCCTTATATAACAAAAAACCCCAAATTTAATTGACTAATTATTGAAAAACCTCTAGAAGGCATATTTGCATCCTGTGACACCAACTGTAGATGATTATTCTTTATACACAAGCAGAACTGAGACCATATTCCAAGTATGCAATTTTATAGTGCATATATGCCTCCCCCAAACAATTAAATTCATTAAAGTAGTACCAATAGATTAAAGGACCATATCAAAACCTCCACATTTTATTAATGATGTCAACATGCTCCTGTAAGTGAAGTTTTGTGACTGTGGTATATAGGGAAAACATGAGAGAGTAAGAAAATGCAAGGAAAGGCCTTCAAAACACCACAAAAACAAATTTTAATTTTAAAATGCATAAAATACATTAATATTATCCCCAAAAAATAATCAAAACCCTTCCTTCAATTTGAATAAATCATTTTCAAGGCAACTGAGATGACTATAAGTGTTAACTAGGCATTTTACAAGCATGTATAAGCCTAGAAGAGGCTTTCCCAAGTACTTGAGATTTATAAAATAATAATAAGCATGGGGATATATTGAAAAAATGTATAAACACCTAAAACACATAAATCCATCAAACCAAAACATGAAAACCTAAAACAAGCTCAAAAGGAGATTGCTTCATGGTTGTAAGTCCATTAAAAGCTGCCTGGAGTGTTAGCCATTGTTAATAAATAAGGAGGTACCAAATTTAAATTTATTATTATGAAAATGAATTAAATTCATATTAATATCCACCTGTAGAATCACTCCTCCTAAATCCACTTTTACGGTCCATACCAAGTGCTTGAAAATGACCCTTTTTTGCTTCCCAAGAGAAAATGGAGGAAAAGGAGTTGTAGATGGACTTCTTTGCATTATCCTTGAAACCCAAGAATGGAAAAGAGTGTAGGGAGGTGAATATTCACTCCACCTGTGTTTTTAGCTAAAGATGAGTTCAAGGAATTTGTACAAGTGCCCAAAAGGGCCTAAAAACAAGGAGAAACTCCCATTTTATTCACATAATTGATTCTTGGCTGACATAGGACTTCTCCTAACCTCTTCCACGTTGAAACTCATCTTGGTGACAAATTGTCTTGCACAAAAGTCCATACAAGTCAATTAATGGGATAAAAGAGTGGCCAAATTACCCTTTTTTCATATGAAACCTATCACATAATAAATTCATAACTTGAAAACACTTAAAAACATGTGAAAGACCATATTAGGACCTATTAAGCATAATTTGGACCTTTGACCAAGTTTGACCAACTTTGAATTTGGTTGACTAGGCCATTTCAAGGGGAATGAGCTTAGACAAGGACTAGGACAAGGCCAAGTAAGATAATAGACCAACATGACAACCTATAACACATATGTAAACCTTATTTAAAAGTTTAAAATGGTAGGGGTTGAACCCATTTGACTAGGATTCAAATTTGGTCAACAATTTGGCAACTTATAGGGGTAGCATGCTTGCCTATGTTAAGGACTAGTAGCTACATCCTATCTATTAAGACAAGGGATTAAAAATACACCTATAAATAGTAGGACCAAACCTAGAAAAGATCAATAAGATGGTTGACTTACCTAAAAATGCACAAAGGGAAAGAACAACACAGAAAAGAACCAACAACACATAAAATAAGGACACACTTGTGTTACTAAACACTTAGAGAAAAAAAGACACAACTAAAAGTAAAAAAATATGTACATTTATCTTGATCATACCTCCCTTCCTAGATAAAAAGGGAATTACCTTAGATCTCCTTCCTCACTAAATGAGTGAGGATGCCAAGCATGCTTCTTCTTGGATGGGGTGCTAGATGACTCATGATTTATTTTTGCTCCTTGATTTGACATATCATTGAATGGAGTCATCTAAAATAGGTCTCCAAAGTAGATGAAGTCCTCTTAGACTTGAAAGCATGCTTCATACTACTGTCCTCTTGTCTCCTCATGATTGATTTGCATATCCATGGATGAGACAACTTGTTGCAAGTTTATATCTCCTTGAAGGATCTCATCATCCTTTTCCATTGTCACAACCTCTTCAAACTCTTCAAGGAGCATTGTATCATGATCATTAGGAAGTTTTTCTTGCTCACATTCTTCTTTGATGTTGTGGAGGAAACTTCATAGGTGGATGTAGAAACAAGCTCCAAGTCACCTTCAAAAGGCCTAAGATTACCATAGATTGCTCCATCATGATCTAGACCATCTTGATGATGATGTTATTCAACACATACCTACTCTCCCACATATTGATCTTGTTTTCTTAGGAGTTTAGTCTTCTCACGTTCCCCATACTCCTTGAACATTTGTACACAAGTTTGTCACATGTCTCCCTTTTGAGGGACAACCTCTTGTTTGTCATGGCTAGCAGTTA
This sequence comes from Torreya grandis, assembly GCA_037957365.1. Classification (NCBI taxonomy): domain Eukaryota; kingdom Viridiplantae; phylum Streptophyta; class Pinopsida; order Cupressales; family Taxaceae; genus Torreya; species Torreya grandis. The sequence goes on from JARHVA010003917.1 coordinate 274,030, forward strand.
GCTCCAAAGAACTTGAAGGCTCTTTGAGGGCTTTAGCTTCACTACATATGTTCTCAAATATCTAACATAGATTATCATCTTCTAACTGGGATACCTTATGAGAAGGAGGAACAAAAGAGAGCTTTTCCTCTTCCTCTTTTGGGTCTAAGAGAACCTCTTTCAAGACCTCTTATTCAACACACAGAGGATCTTATTTCTCATCTCCACAACCTGATATCTCCTTATTGGCAATAAGACCCTCTTCATATTCAATCCAATCTAATATTTCAATCTCATTCTCCCTTTTGGTGATGTCAACATTAGGCACCTCAAAAATAAGAAGTTTGGCCAAAGGGGATTCCCAAGTACCAAAACAATTATCATCATTAGAAAGGCAACCTTGATTAGTTAGAGGGGGAAGGTAGATCAGTTTAATGGCCTATTGAGGAGGGGTGGGAGGGAGTTGAATGATTTTAATTTCTTTTCCCCTAAAAACTTCTCCACCTAAGCATGATTTGTTCCTTTCTTCACCAACTATCAACACCTCTTTCCATCTTGAGAAGGTAGGTTCAAAGGTGTTTTTATGGGGCTAAGGTGATAATGAAGAGCTGAATGATATGTTTAATAAGATTAGAGTTTCATTGGGTTTAGAGTCTTGATGAAAACTTGGAGAAGTGGGCTTTGAGAGTTTACCTTAAGCTACCATGATAGATTGTCTTAAAATTTGGTTGGCCAATTCAAGATCCTTTTCAAGATGGGCTTTAAAATCTAAAACTTTCTCACCATGATCTTCAAATGTATCAACATGATCAAGCATGACATACTCCTTCCTTTTATTATTTTATTGGATGGATTTATAAGAAGGAAGGCTTTGGGAAATGGACAAAGACTTTGGAGCATTTTGAGGTTGCCAAGATGGAATTGGTTCATGAGATCTCAATCTCTCCTCTAGGTTGAAGATTAGACCACAAACATCAAGCATCTCATAGGTGATATTTGGCCAATTATCCCCCTCTAAAGTTATACACTCCATTTTTAATTGTTCCAAAGCATTTCTTACAATCCTAAACACTAGGAATGACTTGGCCACAACCATATCTAGTGTCAAGGTCTAACATGTAGTCTTGGTAGCCAAGAAGAGATTTTTTGAAACTAGAAATGGTATGATATGGAGGAGAACTAGGTGGAATAGGTGAATCACCAGATGAAGATGACTAATTATAGGTAACATAGGGCTCATGACAAGGTTAAACAAGGGCTTACTCATATTAAGGAGGAATAGGAAAAGCAACATAATTTTCACCCACTTGTGTTAGGACAAATTCAACATCAAAGTAATCCATGAGACTTATGAGGAATGTGTAGAGAAATAAAAAAATTAGATAAGAATACCTAGGCTAATTTACCAATATATTCATACATGGAGTCTCCATTGGTGTTTATAAAATTTGCCTCTAAAAGATGGTATCTTGAGAAGAACACCAAAAATTCTCAAGAAATGGACATCTTATCCCACTGGGCAACAAAAAAACTATTGTCACTTGAAATTTCACCCAATGAGGATATGGGACAATATTCTCCTTGTTCAACTGAGACAATGGAACCACCTCAGGGTAGTGGGTATCCCTATTATGAGTTGGATATTTAGATTAGGGGCTAGCTCCCCTTGATGCACCACTAAAGCTCATAGCCTACTACTAACACTTGGGGGATGAAAAGGGATAGGGATAACATGAAATTAAACCTTGTTTATAAGAGGTGATATACCAAAATATTTTCTCTACTCATACCCTTATCATGCAATTAGAACTAAGGACGAGTTTCACATACACTTCATCCAATGTCAATCTTCCCTCTCACATCAATGCTTCGACATGGGGTCTTAGATATAGCATAGGATAATAAGAACTATAAAATAGGCATTATAAGACAATCTATTGATTAGCCTACTCACTACACCTGCAATCTACTTTGACACTTCTTATTGACCTATAAATAAAGATTACAAACACATAAGATACTAAGAAGAGTAACAAGTGAAGGTAAACAAAACTTACACTTTCACATAACTAACATCCATTTTGTACACTTAGTGAAAATTTTGAATGAGTTTGAATACTTTTATTTATTTTTTCAAGTCAAAAATTTTGTGGGGCTTCACCATACCTAGGCAGAGATCCATACAATAGCTAAGAAGGCTCAATTTATAAAAGATGTGAGAAGAGAGAGAAGGGTAGTCCAACAGTCACTTAGACATGTGTCAACTTGATCAAATAAATTAAAAATGCGTGGGAGAGAGGTATGGGGTGATCCATGCAATGTCAAGAGTTACAAATGTCATCTCTACTCATCCAAGACCTACATAATGGTCAAGAAACTCCTTTCCTTGCATAAAAAACTACCTCTCATGATTGACATTCCAAAAATGACCTATAGCTACAAATAATCAAGTATGATGATGGATTTTAGTAATAGGAGTTACTAATAATCCCTTTCATGCATTGGAGAGGTTCCTAATCATCCCTCTCAGTCTAGTCATGCATGATCATCGTTGGTAGTCCCAAAATAGCTTTTTTCCCCTACACCTCTCACACTTGGCACCTAAAAACTCTTAAATTTTATAATTTAATCAATAAAATAAGAGTATTGACATGTATCCAAGGTTTTAATATCATTATATATAATAAACAAGACATAAAAGGCTCTCCAAATGAAGATTCACCATTTTCTCCTAAGTGTTCACTAGTTGGCTCACTAGATTGGCTGAAATGAGAGAGATAATAGGCACACTTAGGAGTTGAGATAAAAAATATAATGAACATGAAGACTTATAAAAATTCCTAATCTCTCCCCCAAAATTGGTTTGGTCTCTTTAAAGTTCTCCATGCCTACACAACACAAAAAATGGTGAAAATAAGCCTTGTTTTACCCTATTCCATATATGTCCATACACCTAAGTCACATTTGGAGAATAAATGGAGATTAATATACATAATAAATTTTTTTTAATGGCCTTTCCCCTACATTTTTGTGCTCAAATTTTCTCATCTTCTCAATCGGGTCTCTATGGAGGGCTTGCAAGGGTTTTTGGTGTTGTAGACTCTTAACCTTTGTTCATAAAGGTTACATGTTTAAATTATAATAAAATTAAACTTGTGTATTCTTAAGGACCCCATTAAAATTCCTTGAATATCCTAAACCACCATGCAAAGTTTTATATAAGTTCTAAGCATTTTTAGGTAGCCATTCCAGTCATTTTAAGCATTATGCAGGGTTTGAGCACATCCTAAGCCAAAAATGGCTTCTTGGAGAATTTTTATGCAAAAAATTGTTGGAAAACCTATTTATATGTCCTAAAAACAAGATAAAATCCCTATAATATCTTACCAAAAACTTTTTAAAAAATGACCCTTGTTTTGAGACAAGGTCTATACCTTGTCAATGAGCCTACTTGCTCTTTTGAGCCAAAAGACCACTATTTTCACCTACCATGATATTTAAAATCTTTAAAAAATAATTTATACCTCTATGAGGATGACCCAAGTCATTTAGATGTTTTCATAAGGCCCAAACTGAAAGTGACCTCCTATTTGGAATTAGGCCCATTCCTTGCCCACTAGGTGTGTATGTAGACCTTATTATGTAGGGTACCTTGATTAGTTTCCAACCTCATATAAATTATTATCATGTTTATCTGGGTGTTATCAAACTATTAAAACCTCCATTTTATCTTGATTTACCTCTGGTCCATCATTTGACCTCCTTCAACAAGAAAACAAGATTTATGCAAGGGGAAAAGTGCTCCCTGTTTGAGACAAAATAAGGGGCACTTACCCTATATGTATTAAAAATATAATATTTTTAAGAGATTAATTAAATTTTTAGGGTAATATATACAAAATTTTATCCATTATTTCCAATAATAATACCTATATCTCCTCAAATTCCTTAGGCAAACTTTGAAGAAAGCAACCTGTCAGAGCAAGCAGGGTATAAGCTTGTTTTTTTGCCTTTTGAAAAGGTTATTTTTTATTTTGTTTCCTTAAAATATGTCAATTTTAATTATTTTACATATATGAAATATATTTAAATCATATCCTAGTGTGACCCTCACTAGAACACTCACATACTCCATTTTTCCTAAACTAGCTTCTTGCTTGTCATGGACTGAGACAACTTAAACTCCCTGACTATAGGTTAATTTGGACTTATCCACCATTTTATGAGGTGTTTTTATGTCTTATATGAGATAAATAAGGTATATATTCATTTTTTTAATCCAATTTTACAAATATGATCTATTTTGATGCAAAAGAAACCCCATATCTCACTCACTACCCATATACCATGTTTGACTATGTTCAATGCATTGGTAGACCCCTTATTGTAGATTGATTTGGATATAAATGGAATTGGTATTGTGATGTTTATAACTATATTAAACCTATATAGGTCACTTATCCCTTAATTTTTCCTTCATCCACCTTGAAAGAGTCATCATCTCCTCTATTCTCATGCCAAGGTCGTTGTCTATCTTGTTCACTGTCTCTATCATAGTCAACTAATTATAAGCTATTTGTCTCCTTCAAAGATTTTATCAAGGTGATTATTAAAATATTATGAGTATCTAAAATCTTAAATTATTTTATTTCACCTTAAGTTTCTCTTGAAAGTGTTTACACACTCTCAAACACACCTTTATAACTCACTGTCCACCTGTGTCTCATTTCTCAAGCCTGTGTACAGACCAGAGGGAGTGCTTAGGGGTCAAAACCATGTTCTAACCTTGTTTAAGGTGATATTTAGTTATTTAATGTATGTTTGGGTTATTTGGAGTCATTTTATCATAGGTCTTAGTCAAGGTATGCCTAATTTTTGAAGAAGGTACCTTTTAACAAGTTTTCTGTAGATGTCATTGAAACTTTTAAGTGGTTTTTTGGCCACTTTCAAGGTGCTCAAGCTCCAACCTATAATAATCCCCTTAACCCAATTATTTTCAAGGTGATTCCATATGATATATAAAATCCATTTAGGTGATTATGAGGTATCAAAACCTCATTTATCCCTATCATATACCTTTCACAAAATGTTTGGGGGCCTCTATTTTGTCCATTTTGGGACAAAAGGACCTGAATATATCTAACATTTTATTCATGGTTTTGACACTTTCTTGTCAATTTATCACCATCAATAGGTATGTTTGGACAATTATATGATAAGGAACCTCAAATGGAATTCATCAATTGTTGAAACACCTCTAGAAGGCATATTTGCATCTTGTGACATCAACTGTAGATAATTATTCTTTATACACAAGCAAAACTGAGACCATATTCCAAGTATGCAAGTTTGTAGCACATATATTCCTCCCCCAAATGATTCAATGCATTAAATAATTCCTAAGAGATTAAAACACCATATCAAATCCTCCATATTTTATTAGTGAATTCAACATGCTCCTATAAGTGAAGTTTTATGACTGTGGTATATAGGGAAAACATGAGAGAGCAAGAAAATGCAAGGAAAGGCCTTCCAAACACCATAAAAAAAAATTGTCAATTATTAAATTCCTAACATACACTAGGATCATCCACAAAAAATCATCAAAACCCTTCCTTCAATGTGAATAAATCATTTACAAAGCAACTGAGATGACTCTAAGTGCAAACTAGGCATTTTACAAGCATGTATAAACCTAGAAGAGGCTTTCCCAAGTACTTGAGATTTAAAAAAGAAGAATAAGCATGGGGATATATTTAAAAACATTTATAAACACCTAAAACATGTAAATCCATCAAAACAAAACATGAAAACCTTATACATGCTCAAAACAAGACCCCCTCATGGTTATAAGTCCATAAAAAGTTGTCTGGAGTATTAGCCATTTTTAATAAAGGGTGAGGTAAAAAATTTCAAGTTATTATTATGAAAATTAAGTACATTCAGATTAATATCCACCTATAAAATCACTCCTCCCAACTCCACCTATACGGTCCACATCAAGTGCTCGAAAATGACCCTTTTTAGCTAACCAAGAGAAAATCAAGGAAAAGGAGTTGTAGATGGATTTTTTTGAATTACCTTTGAAATAAAAGAATGGAAAATAGTTTAGGGAGGTGAAGAGTCACTCCACCTATGTTTTTATCTGAAGATGAGTTCAAGGAATCTTTACAAGTGCCCAAACCTAAAACAAGGAAAAACTCCCATTTTTTGTACATAAATGACTCTTGGCTGAAATCTAACTACTCCTAACATGATCTTGACCTCTTCCACATTGAAAATCACCTTTGTGACAAATTTTCTTGCAGAAATGTCCGTACAAGTCAATTAATGGGCTAGAAAAGTGGCCCAATGACACTTTTTGCATATGAAACCTAACACATGATAAATTCATGACTTGAAAACACTTAAAAACATGTCAAATACCATATTATGACCTATTAAGTACAATTTTTTCCTTTTACCAAGTTTTACCTAGTTTGACCAACTTTGACTTTGGTTGACTAGGCCATTTCAAGGGGAATGAGCTTAGACAAGGAATTGGATAAGGCCAAGTAAGATAATAGACCAACATGACATCCTGTAGGAAACATTAAAACCTTATTCAAAATTTTAAAATGGTAGGGGTTTAACCCATTTGAATATAAGTCAAATTTGGTCAACAAGAGGAAGAAGAGGAGGGTGGCTCTTGGTTAGTTTGGTTCCTCAACTATTGTCTAGTAAAGGCCATGTGAGGAATGGAAAAGAAATGGTGAAAAGATCAAAAATAAAACACAAATAAATCAAAATAAAAATATATCAGGGAAATAAAAATGTACTTTAATGTGTATTTAAAACTTAGGATTCTTTTAAGATTGATTTTGGCTTATGCCTTAGAAAATGTGAAGAAGAACTTTGGTTTATAAATTAGGTATTAGAAAGGAAGTCTAAGGTTGGTTTTAGGTATTAAAGGCTATAAAAAATTCTATATTAAAATTTATTACATGGCTTGATATTTGGGCCTATCCCCTCACTTCACACACTACAATGATAAGGGTGTCAGGTGCTTAGCCAATATATATTGAATTTTAGAGTTTAGACTCAAACAAAGAGCTGAGTTTTGGTTTCTATTCTTGGTAATGACCTCTAAGTAAGATATCCAAAGGGTAAGTTGTAATTCTAGGTGATTAAATCATAATTGGGCCTTATGTCAATTTTTTTTATGGATTGATTGATTATGTGGTTTGGTAAAATGTGTGATAACAAGAGTGAAACTACGATTGATTACTTTGCTTTTAAGTTGATTAGATGAACTAAAAACATGCAAGAAATCAATGTATGCAAGTTTTATTTTATACCCAAAAGGAATTTTCAATTTCCTTGTATGAGCATAGAATAGAGGAAGAAAAGGGCACCTAGATGATGCTAGGTCCCACCATGTATACCATAGTGTTTTTCTCAATTTTTTCTCATTTATGAATTAAGGAAGAAGTTAAAAAAATAGTAATGAGGGTGTGGTATAAGAACCTAGTTGTTGTGAATGCATGATCTAGAAGAGTGTGGAGATATCCTTTTTATTTTGAAAGGATGACCTGTAGATAAGGAAACACTAACAAAAGGGGTTGTTAGAAATCTATTAAGGTAGACTATCTAGAGTGAGCTAGATCTAAGAAGTGTGAGCTTTCTAGGAGGCTATCAATCCACTTTTTGATTAAAATTAAGTTGTAAGAGATAAATATGAAATACTTGCATCAACTAATAAAAATAACTCAAATGAAATACAAGAAGAAATAGATGCTTGATAAAGGAAATAAACTAAATATAGTAATAGTGGGTCAATACTAGTGATAAAATAGATTAGGTCAAGTTCAAAAAATTAGGTAGGGATTTATGACTAGGCAAGGACACAAAAATTTGGATTTGGTTGGGGGTATGGGGTTGGAAATAACTTACTATTATTCCTTACTATAGTGACCATTGATGGTCAGGGTGACTATTGATGGTTAAGTTGATCATTGATGGTTGGGTAATCATCGATGGTTGGAGGTGACCATTGACAGTTATGTTGGCCATCAATAATTACCTATGGATTTTGAATTTTCTCAAAAGGGAGTTTCATAATGGGTTAATGATTAGGTAAGGGTTTCTCAAGGGTCTGGTTAGGGATAAGGAAGTTAGAAGATAGGTGTAGGAGGTTTGATTTAGGTTTGGAAGTCAAAAACCAAACAAATAGAGCTAAAATATAAATTTTACCTATTGCTTGATGGTTGTTGGCTAGAGTAATTTTGGTAGAGTAATAGTAATTTATATCAAGAGTAATTTTGGTAGAGGTTCATATTTATATTCTAGTTGTTGAATTGCTAGAAGGAAGATTGGTTGGCTGAGAGCTTGATTGCTTGTGTGCTACAATGCTTATCTGATATTTGAAAGTGATGGATCCATTTCACATCTTACTCTCCTCATTTTATATGTAAAGAGAGATGGGGGATAAAAGGTTCCTTAGGATATTATTCTACTAATTTTGATACTTCATAGTTTATTAGAAGACATATTGAATTATGTCATGTTATCTTGCACATAGCTGGTGTTTATTTTAGAACAAGGAAGACCTAACCATCGATAGTTAGGCTAACCATCGATAGTTAAGCTAACCATCAGTGATTGAGGGTCTAGAGGTAAGGTGAGTTAGAAGGGTTGGATTAAGGGTTGGTTAGTGAGTTATTGAGTTTAGTTAGCTAAGTAGCTAACTTGACTCAGGGTCTGATGGGTTGGTTAGTGGTCCAATCTAGGGGTGTTTCAACATTCAAAGCTATAGTGTGTAGAATTTTGGTGTCTACAACACTACCAATGATTGGGTGTTGTATGATATTATTTTTGATTTATTGATCAAAACTACTATATTTAGTAAGTTAAACTCAAAAACATAATTGTTGAAAATATTATCATTGATGTCAAAGGTCTAGCATTACTGGTGACAAAGACCCCATTGCATTTAATGGTGTTTTTAATATTCATATCTTGGATAATATGTGTTAATATTTATTTAATATTAATGAATATATTTTTGGTTGCATATAATTCAAAAGAGGGCCCATGGAGAAGTCAAAGAGTCATGGGGTAAAAGGCAAAAAGGGAATGGGACATATTTTTTCATGAAGAGTCATCTTGAGGAATTCCAAGAGTCACCATATGAAGGCAAAAGAGGTATGGCACATTTTTCCATGAAGAGACACTTTGAGGAATAAAAAAAGTCAACAAGATAAAGACAAAAGAGGAAAGGATGCTTTTGCTCATGAAAGGTCACCATATGAATTTTCAAATGCAAGGATATGAAAGGTCATACAAATTTGGCACCATTTTCTATGAGGATTGAAGAGTCACAAAGGGTGAATGGCAAAGGTATTTTGGAAAGCTATAAATAAAGGCTTGAGAAGATATTTATAATATGCAAGAGAGTTCATGTTTTGTATTTTTTTTTGAAGAGAGAAAAGTAGGAGATATTTTAGAGTTCTATCATTTTTTGAGTAAGAAACATTGAGAGATATTTGTTTTTTAAACACAAGAGGGGTTGGCTCTCCTATGGGTTGGTGGTCAAAAATAGTTGTTATTTTAGTGCTCAAAAAGGGGTTGGTGCTCCTACAAGTTGGTGATTGCTAAATTTATATTTTGAGTTGGTGCTCATTCATATACTTGAGATTGTTCTCCATGGTTTTTTCCACTTTGGGTTTCCATGTAAAAATATGGTCTCTCTCTCTCTCTATATATATATATATATATATATATATATATATATATATCCTGTATGGTGAAAATTATTATTTTAGTTTTATTGCATAACTTGAATGTGTGATTAAGTAGTTAAAGAAAAGAAATCAGATTAAGTAAAAAGATATATAATATACTAATTCACCCCCCCTCTTAGTATATTTCATGCTTAATAATTGGTATCAGAGCAGGTTCCTTTTAAAAAAGTTTTACAACTTGAAGGTAGATTGGGAAAGGATGATGGTTTGATTACATGAAGGATTTTCTACAAATAAGGCACCTTTGTTTGATGGGTAAACTATGTTTTTTGGAGCATAAGGATGAAGACTTATTTGATGGCCCTTAGATTTGACATATGACTAGTGGTGGAGGAATATGAAGAGCCACAAACACTTGTAACTACTCCGATAAAAAAGAAGGCAAGTGAAAATAATGGTAAAGCTTTAAATGCTATTTTATGTGGTTTATGTGAATCAAAATTTGTTAAAGTTATGAAATTTAAATCTTCTCATGAAACTTAGGTAAAATTTGAGAATATTTACAAGGTGATGGAAAGGTTCAACAAGCTAAGCTTCAGAATTTCAAAAGATAGTTTGAGAGTTTGAAGATGGAAGAAGAAGAAAATATAGTAAGTTATCTTTTGTAGGTTGATCAAATAGTTAATCAGGTTCAAGGTCTTAGAGAAAATTTAGAATAATCAACTGTAGTTCAAAAAGTTTTGAGATCTCTACCATTGAGATATGATGTAAAAGTTTTGACAATTAAAGAGATTAAGAATTTAGCCAAGCTAAAGATGGATTAGCTTCATGGTATTCTTATGGCATATGAGATGCAGACTAAACAAGATAAACCCTCAAAAAGACTAGATACTTTCAAGACATCAAAGAAAAAGAAGGCTAAGATTTAAGAATCAAGTTCTAGTTCTAGTGATGATGAAGATGACAATGAAGCTCTTTTCATTTGTAAGACAAAAAAGGGCACGGGTAAATATCAAGGAAAATTACCTTTTAAATGTTTTAATTGAGGAAAGATTGAACATTTTATATCTAAATGCCAAAATAAGGGTAATGATGACAATGAAGAAGGAAATTCAACAAACAAGAAGAATTTCAAAAGTAAATTCAAGAAGGGATTCAAGAAGAGTTTTTATTCTAAAGATCCTAACTCAGTCAAAGATAGTGGAGTCAGTGATTCAAAAGAAGAAGAGATTTTATTCATAGCCATACATAAAGATTCCTCTACAAGCAAAAGTATAGATGATAAAAAAGAAGAATAAGATGAAGCCAAAGTGAATTTTTAAGGATAACTCATTTATGCCTTAGAAGAGTTAAAAGCTCTTGAAAATAAGAATCGAAGATTAAAGCTCCAGATCGAGAAAAAATGAAAAAGAGTCAAAGGAAATAATTGAAGATATATAAGCACACTTTAAAGAAGATAATAAGAATGAATAAGATCTAATGACACAATTTAAAATACTAAGTAAAGAATGTGAAAGGTATGTTATTGAAATTGTTTCTTTAAAAGGAGATCTTGAGAAAACAAATAGAGCAATCAATGATAGAACAACCAATGAGTCAAAATTTGAGAACAACACTAATATGTTGAATAAGATATTAGAAAATTAAAGATTAATGCCATATAAGATAGGTATTGGATTTGAAAAAGAAAAAGAGGAGGTTACTACTTTCACAGACAAGGAAAAAAGAAAGAACTATGTTAAAGCTCTTACAAAAGAAGAAAAAAAATGGAAGAAGTTAATAATATAGAGGACATCTCAAACAAAGAAGGCTAGAGAGAATAGAGATACAAAAGATAATCAGGTTAGAGATACAAAAATAGGTCTTATTTTTATGGTTACCATTTATATTATAATGGATATGGTCATAATAAAATAGAATGGCAAAAAAGGGCTAACAATTTCAGAAATAAAGAGAAGGAAATTCATATAGAGTCAAGTAGAAGCCATAACTCTTTTGCTCCTCTATTAGGCTTTAATGATGAAGCCATAATATGTTATAAGTGAAATAAATTTAGACACATATATTGGTACTTTATAAGTGTGTTTGAGTCAATCAAGAAGACCAAAGTTTCAAACCTCCATTCATCAAGAAGAAAGTTTAGACAGGTTCATGACAAAAGAAACAACCTAAAAAATCCATGTTGGTGCAGAAACTTTACATGTAAGAATTGAAGAAAAGCCATGGTTCATTAACAATAGATGTTTGAATCACATGATAGGAGACAAGAGTAAGTTCATAACCTTAAATAAGATTAATGGTGGCATAGTAAAATTCAGAGACAATAATACTATCAAAATTGCTAGAAAAAGTACACTAAGTTTGGATAATGGTAGAACTATAACTAAAAATGTTTTATATGTAGAAGGTCTTAAGCATAATATTTTGAGTGTAAGTCAAATTTATGATTATGGGAACACACTAAAGTTTTATGTATAAGTTTATGAAATTAAAAGAAAACTTCAGACCATTCTGCAGTCCTAAAACCTGTCCAGACCCGACCAGACCCCGTCCAAGAACTACTACCCCGATCGACACCGGTCATTACCCCTACCGACGTCGGCATCTTAACCGACATCGGTGACATTAATTTACCGATGCCAGCACATAGACCGACGTCGGTGACTATGCAAAGCAGTTTGCTACATATCAGGTACGCATTTTGCTTTTTGTCTTTTATTTCTTTCATTCTGTCTTTCATTATTTCTATTTCTGTCAAATATTCTATTTTTAATCAGTGGGTTGATATCCCTCAAGGAAGTCTTCATACTTCCGGGATCAAGCTTTTGCTTGGCATCCCACCATCTCCTCATCTAACATTTTTCGTGTTTTAGTCTCTTTTTCTTTCAGGTGTTATCCTCCACAACCAAAGAGGAGTTCCTGCTATTGTCTGATTTTGGTGTGCACGAATTCATCCAGGTACATACAAGCCTTAGACCATTCTTCTTAGTTTCTTATTCTCTCTTTTAATGTAGAAATCAAATCTAGCATAGAAAGAACTATATCCCTAAAGTTGATTCTCTTTGGGACTCTTGTATATATACTGCCTTTATCAACCTTGTTATTAAGCCTTTGTAGGGTTTTTCATCATATTGTAAATAATAATTATCTAACATCATTTTAATCATTTCCTTAGGTTGTCTTTTATATAAATTAAACATGTATATATGTCAACATATTTATCATGATCCTCTTATCTTTTTAAGTAGTAAATTTTATCCATATCTTGCATTATCCTTTTATATATGTGTGTATGTGTGTTATTATTGTTGATCAAGTTTGTTAATAATAATTAAGTCTTGTAAATATTTTTCATAGTCATTAGTATTATTTTCTTGTCTTGTTATCTTATCTTTTAAAATTTTGATCTTTTTTGAAAAAGGGAACAAGGATGGACTTAAGTGACTACCCAAAATAGAAATTGGGAAAGTCACTAAAATAGATTTTCTATGCACTATGTATCCAATGTGCCCTTGACCATCCTCATGTAATTGGTACACTTATACTCACACATATAATAGTAAATGGGATTGCCTACATATCTAATACATTAAAATCCCCCCATCCCATCCCCCCAATCATTCCACTATCTCATCTAACAATCTTAGCCTACTGCCCAACACCCACCCATCTCCTTGGTGTAGGAGGATTTTACCCAAAATTAGTTTGTGAGACACATGATTAAAACAATGGACGATTCATTCACACATTGTTAAAAAACACTACATGTCATTTTACCTTCACATTATAAACATAGAACATAATCATCATTCATAATAAATAAAACCATGTTCATCATTACATCTCATTTAAAAAAATAAATCCAAACATCTCATATGATTATAGAAAGAAAAATGACATAATATAAATCCATAATAAATAATGAACGCCATCATACATCTGAACCATAACAATAATCTATAGATCATCTAAACATATGCATCATCATCATTATCTCATCTATAAATATTCATCATCATATAAAAATAAATTATTATGTCCAATCATATAATATCAATAAACCACATCCATGACCCATACCTAACAACCACATAATCTAGTCCATCCATCATCAATAACATAATAACAATAATAATCATCACACAAACATAACATCATATATAAAAAACCATAATCACATATATCAATAGTCCATAATGTCCATTGAATTCCATGTCAAAATATATAACTACAGAAATGAGACATATGGGCATATATGTTCTACAATACATGCATGTCGATAATGTAACACATGTCTCACAAATGCATAACTTGAATCATTATTGTCTAGGTGGTCTCCTATCAGGCTGGTGTACAGATGTGGAGAAACTTGCTCAGAAAGTCACAACACACTGACTTATTGGCACTATTACCTCATATAAATATCTATAATAGTGTGCCTCTCATGTCAACCAACTAATTTTCCTCATCACCATCGATATACCCCTCTCCTCTAGTGTTGTATCACCCTCTTCGTTGGCCTTCTTAGCCACCTATAACTCTACCTCTCTCTCAACCTTGATTGAAGCTATCTAATCTACCCTATAATGCACCTATCTATGAGTTTTGACTCTGAATTTGCCTATGAAGTGAATTTATTTTCCCTACAAGGCTTCTACCTATCTCATAAAACCTAACACCTATCCCAACACTCTAACCATCTATTTATCCTTCTCTATGATCTATCACTATAAATCCACAACCATCTTATCCCACTTATCTATGATACTTATAACCTCTGTAGCTTGAGCTTATATCTCTCTCCTCAACCTATCCAAGAGTGCCTGTGCATCCTTACTCAAAGGTGGCCTAGATGGTCCTGCATCCTCTACACTTGTTCCCCTCCCTACCTAGTCTCTAACTCTCATCTAGTCTCCACCTCGACCCCCCTTGTCTCCACCATCAATATACATTACATCTAGTCCTCCCTATGCATCTTGTTGGCCCTATGTATAGGGCTATTATCTATATGATCATCTCTTCCATAAGTGAACTTGGGCCTAGACTAATCTATGGAAAATCCACCCTCTACATTCTAGCTAGCCATCTAAGTAGTTTATGAGGTTGTCTTTAAGCCCACCAAGTTGTGTATGCTATAGCCACTCCTGGATATAGAATAATACTCTAATAGTCGCATATAATAGGGTCAATACTCTCATAATCCACTATGGCTAATGACCTATCTACTAATTCCCTCCATTTAGGCCTCTCTTTTTCAATATGATAAAATAAATACTTGTCTCTAGGCATATCCTATTACCTCTAAAACTATCACTACACATGATCAAGCCTATATCTCTAAATAATATGATCATGATGACCAATTAGATAGTACTTGGTGAGCATGAATTGTTTAACATCTGCATCCTCAACCCATCACCACTAGACCTATCTATATGGCATCTAGGTGATCTTCTTAAATTGTAGACTATCAGATACTTGTCTATAAAACCATATCTCACTAGCATGGGATATCTTTAATCCAAGAATGATGTACCATATGAACACTACAAGCTGGTCAGGCTCCTTATTTACATAAGCAACCAATGGTCTCTCTATCATGATATGATACCAATTCCATATCTATAATAATAGAGAGAGGCCTAAGCTCATTTCTAATTTTTATGACCCAATATGAAGTTATCTGTATAAGTGATATATTACTATGGGACCCTAGGCAAAAAATTTATAATCCTAAACCATATCTAATACCACGTCACCTAATCCCAAGTGGAACCATTAAATAATTTTATTTAGTAAGAGTATACCAGTAACAAAAAACATAACCATGAGAATAAATCTATAATAATACCCTCCCTCAAAGCCCTTTCAATGTACACATGTGAATCATGAACTCTAATTTACATTTTACTAGCTAATCTCTGCACCGTCACACTCAAGGCATGTGATTGATAACAAATCCTATGGCCTCTCATCAGTAGTTGTAAAATACATAGTACATCCTCAAGATTAAATATCATCTCACTAGTAAAAAAATGGAATGTGTTGGTCTTTAAATTTCATCTCTTGATGAAAGTTGTAATTAATTCCCTATTGATCCTCACCATAAGCATCAATATGATATGGTAGAGGCCTACCATCTCAAGTGCTCCATACTCGATAGGTGTCAAATGATACATCTAATGAAGTACCACTAGATGTCATAATCAAGAAGCAAATAAACCTAAATCCTCCTACACCAATACAAATCCTATCAAACTATGATAATCTAATCTTAAATATTTATCCTATTCCATCCCATCTACTTAGTACTTAAACCTTTGAATGGCTCATTTAGCCTAGCTCCCTAATCTAACCATCACCTAATTTATAACCACTCCATTTTATCTACCCAATTATCCTTTTTAACCCACTTTCCAAATTAGACTAACTACTCTAACCAAGAATCTAACTATCTATCCATCTAATCATTCCTTTAACTCGCCTAGTCACCCCAGCTCCTAACACTTCCCTCTAGCTTACCTACTTAGCTAATGTTTCCTCTTAGTTAATTTTTCTACTTACCTACTCACTAACCTAACCATATAGGTCCCTAGTTACCCTAACATCCATCCCCATTCCCTCCCCAATCCATTCATTAACAATCATTCCTATTTACCATAATATTGCTTATCATGGTTTAGCCCTAAGTCATAGTTTTTGTAATATCACCTTTCACAACCTACGGTTTTGTAAAACCATAGGTCTAACCATGTAGTTTTGTAAAACTAAAATTCACCCTCTATGATATTATAATAATGTAAATCACTTTCTATGGTATTGAAAAATTGCAAGTCACCCCTCATAGTTTTGTAAAACTATAGCTTGTGATTGCATTATCATGACTTAAGGTGATAATACCACAACTAAAGGAAAAACCCCCAATGGTAGTATTACCATAACTACACATACATGTCATAAATACTTGTAATAAATGTGACAATGATAAAATTAAAGGGTTAAGCATAAAGTAC
Source organism: Torreya grandis (assembly GCA_037957365.1). Lineage (NCBI taxonomy): Eukaryota > Viridiplantae > Streptophyta > Pinopsida > Cupressales > Taxaceae > Torreya > Torreya grandis. The sequence goes on from JARHVA010003917.1 coordinate 290,744, forward strand.
TCACCAGTGGTCCTACATTGGCCACCCTTTAGTGTTCTTAGACCATCTCTCTGCTATGTGATGAGTGAGGAATGCAATCCATGGCTTGGTCTCTAGAGCACAAAAGTCACAATAGCTAAAAGACAAAATGAACCTTTTACCCTTACTTTTTCCTATTTTACCCCCTAAGTCACCCATTTTTGGCCCCTTTCAACCCACTTCACCCTTAATAACCATATTATCCAACCCCTTCTAATAATATTAATCTTTTAATCCTTTTTTCATGTCTTATGATCACATTTAATCACTATATCATCATCCCTAAGTCCTCCTAAATCACTATTTTGGGGCATAATATTATATCCTCCATTATAAATCCAAAATCTTGGTCTAAACTACATTGGCTTTAGGTCTCTTAAGACTATGTAGGCAACACTTGGCCACTGTTAACCTTTGATCTTATCCCATTCCCTAAGGGTCACTTGATGTTATTAAATCATATTGAGCTATGAATCTAATATAAAGTGGATTATTATAAATAATCATTTATCACATGTATTTTATAGGATTATATATATCCCTTTCATGTGTCTTTACTGAAGGATTTATCACCAACTCATGGCCTATCTTGTCCTTTTTATTCCCCAGACAATGTCAACATCCCTAGAATTTCAATCTTATCATCTTAATCAACCTACCTCCCTTATAGAGATTGGTATTTATCTAAAAATCAACCTCTAAGGCTAACCCACTTTATCCCATTTCACTTATGTTTTGGGAATCTCAATCATAGCTCCCTCAATACTTGAGGCATCTCAGCCCCTTATTATCATTTTGATCCTATCCCAGCCTAGGGATTTCTTTTTGAGTGACCATCTGGCTCATTCCTCCCTACATGTTCCCTTGAGGGGGCATCATGTATGCTAAAAAATTCTCTTCCATGAAATGATTTTTTATTTAAAAATTCATTACTCCTTCACTTTTCTTCACTCACAGTGCCCTTTCAAAGAGGGGCAAAATGTATGCACCTAAATTAGCTCTTCTTAATAACTCTAATAAACCTACTAATTTATCCAATAAGCATAGCCTTAACTAATTAATTAAAATACTAATTTATCATCTAATATTACCTATGCCACATAAACCTTTTTATACACATATGACCAATTAATTACCCCATTAACCTATTAACTAGCTTACTTAACCACTAATCCTACTGCATTAACTACTCACTAACCCACTCACAGATTTAAAATTCCTTTTTATTTAACTACCCCTTAGATAACCTACCAAACTTTCCTCTCCTACATACCTATGATCCCTAAACATCATTAAAATACCATCTAATCCTCCATTATACACTAAACTAATCAAGAAACCTCTAGAACTATAGAATATCCTATAAGATTATAGAAGTTTCTAAACTAGAGATTTCTAAATAATTTAAAATTCCCCTAAAATCCCTTCCACCATCCTATAAAATCCATGCTTGATCCATGGCCAAACTAAATTGTAAAACCATAAGCATTCATTATAGTTTCATACTCAACCATCCTAAAGCATCCTCATACTCTTTCCAATCCATTCAACTATCTAAGGAAGTTATTATAGTCATTTTAAAGGTACAAGCAAGCAATCCACATTCAATAAATTTGGTATTGGAATCAATTTGAATATCTTAGAGAGAATCCATAAGGGTAAAGGTGATGGTAAGATTTTGTTCTTAATTATTGATTGCTCCTTTTTTTCCATAATTTTTATGTTATTATTGTTAAGCATAAAATATACTGAGGGGGGGGTGAATCAGTATATTATATATATTTTTACTTAATCTAATTTATTTTCTTTAACCACTTAATCACACATTCAAGATATGCAATAAAACTAAAATAATAATTTGCACCACATGAGAGAGAGAGAGAGAGAGAGAGAGAGAGAGAGAGAGAGAGACCATATTTTTACATGAAAACCCAAAGTTGGAAAAACCACGAAGAATAATCTCAAGTATATGAATGAGCACCAACTCAAAATACAAAGTTTACAAGCACCAACTTGCAGGAGCACTAACCCCTTTGCTGAGCACCAACACAAAAACTATTTGTAAGCACAAACCCATAGGAGTACCAACCCCTTGCAAAGATTTGTGAGCACCAACCCATAGTAGCACCAACCCCTCTTGTTTATAAAACACAACTATCTCTCAATGTTGCTTACTCAAAAAATGATAGAACTCTACAATATCTCCTACTTTTTTCTCTTAAAAAATAAATACAAACCATGCACTCTCATACATATCACAAATGGCTTCTCAATCCTTTATTTATATCTTTCCAAAAGACCTTTAGCATTCGCCCTTTGTGACTCTTTAATCCTCATAGGAAATGGCACCAAATTTACATGACCTTTCATATCCTTGCATTTGAAAAGTCATATGGTGACCCTTCATAAGCAAAACCATCTTTTCCTATTTTGTATTTATCTTGGTAATTTTTTTAATTCTTAAAAGTGTCCCTTCATGGAAAAATGTGCCATACCTCTTTTGTCTTGACATGGTGTCTCTTGGAATTCCTCAAGATGACTCTTCATGAGAAAATGCATCCCATTCCTCTTTCGTCTTTTACCCTATGACTCTTTCACTTCTCCATGGGCCCTCTTTTGAGTTATATGCAACCAAAAATATATTCATTAATATTAAATAAATATTAACACATATTAGCCAAGATATGAATATTAAAAAAAACATTAAATGCAATGGGGCTTTTATCACGAATAATGCTAGACCTTTGACATCAATGATAATATTTCCAATAATCTCCCCTTTTTTCATTGATGTCAACCTTAAACTAAAACTACCACATCCTAAAACCTATACATACTACCATATAAAAAACATACAGCAACTCCCCCTTACTATAGCAACCTAAGGGTCTATCTAAAACTAACACTTAGCTCCCCATCAAATGATTTTGAACCTCAATGGTAGGAAGTAAAATAAATTACTCTCAACTTCTCTCACAAATACTCAAATGTGTTTTTTGGTAGTGATTTTGTGAAAATATCTACAATCTACTCTGTAGTATTGATATACTTCATCTTAACCTGTTGATCTGCAACCTACTCTCTCAAGAAGTGATATCTAATGGGAATATGTTTTGTTCTTGAATACATCACTATATTATTTGAAATATTAATAGCACTTATGTTATCATAAAAAATAGAAATAGGTTCATCATATTTTACTTTGATATCTTCCAAAGTTTGCTTCATCTAAAGCACTTGAGTACAATACAAAACCACTGCAATATATTTTGATTTAGCTATAGAAAGTGATAATAAATTTTTATTTTTGCTTAGCCATGATACTAAGATATCACCAAGAAAGAAAGCTCCTTCACTTGTGCTCTTACTATCATCCAAACACCCTACCCAATCTAAATCTGTATAAGTAACCAAAGTGAAATATCTACCTATGGGATACCATAATCCATAATCCAATGTCACCTTGATATATTTGAATATTCTCTTCACCAAATAAACAAGACTATATTTTGGAGATGACTAATATCTTTCAACCATACCTACTACATACATGATGTCTAGCCTCGATACTATCAAATATAAAAGGCTACCAATCATAGATCTATACAAAGATTAATCTATAACAGGTGAATCTTCATCCTTGCTCACCCTATTTCCTATACACATTGATGTACCAACTAGTGTAAAATCCTCAAAACCAAATTTCTTCAACATTTCCTTAGCATATTTACTTTGAGATATGAAAATTCTTGTATCTGACTAAATATTTACAATCTTAAGAAAAATGACAATTCTCCAAGCATAGATATATTAAATTCTTTTTGCATATTATCATAAAATTATTTTGTCATATTTTTCAATATTTCCTCCAAAAATGATGTCATCAACATATACCACAATAATAAATTGATGCTCACCTTCTGTTTTGATGTAGAGATTACTATCAACAAATCCTCTCTTGAAACCTTGATTCTGTAGGTACTTATCAAGTCTTGCATACCAAGCTCTGGGAGCTTGTTTCAATACATATAATGCTTTCTTCAATCTACATACATGGCTACTAATATTTGAGATAATAAATCCCTCGAGCTGCTCAATGTAGACCTCTTCTTTTAGATTCCCATTTAAGAAGGTAGATTTGACATCCATCTGAAACACTTTAAATTTTTTAAACATTGTATATGCAAGAAACATTATAATAGCCTCTAACCTTGCCACTGATGTAAAAATTTCTTCAAAATCTATTCCCTCAATCTGAGTATATCTTTTACATACTAATCTTACTTTATTTTGGGTCACTTCTCCATTTTTATTCAACTTATTTCTATAAACCCATTTTGTTCCTATCACATTGTGATTTTTTTATCTAGGCACTAATTCCCAAGTATCATTATTTTATATCTAATTTAATTCTTCATCCATAGCCTTAACCCAATGCTTATCATGTCTAGCTTCTGAAAAAGTTCTAGGCTAAATTTTGGATAACAAAGCAAAATTAACTTACTCAAATTCACTTACCATCATTCTTTTGGTGTGAATTCCTTCATTTATGTCCCCGATGATGTCACTTTCATTATGATTTATCTAAAAATATTTTGATGGAGTTTTGGTGTCTTTTTCTCCTTCTTATCATCTTCATTTGATTCTTTAAAATCTTCCTCTTCAATAATTTTAGGAATGTCTATTGGATCATTGATTCTTTATGTTACATCTTCTTCTATCTTGACACTTGTACTTTCAACAATTTTCTTGTGTTGGGGATCAACCAACAATTTGATTACACTTATGAAAGCAATAAACCACGAAATTAGATCAGATAGATAAGTAAATAGAATGATAAATAGAAAGAACAAGAGATACAAGAAACCACCCTGAAAACTTGTATTAAACACTTTACAAAAGGAATACAATTGAAGAAACTTCTTTCTTCCACACCTCTCTCAGATGTATAGATCTCTCTCTAGATCTCTTTCCCTCAAGAGCTCTCTCTCTCTCAAGTACAATCAAATCCAACAACCTAGATTGATTCACCTATACAATTCTATACTATTCTTCAACATTCAATACAATGTATTACAATAAGCTAACAAGATCTTTCCTATTATAATAATTAGAAAACTTGAGCATGCATTTACAACCAACAGTTATGCCTCTTGAACAAGGGCTCTAAAAATAGTCTTACTAATAATAGAGATGCGGACTTAAGACTATGACTTAATCTCATCATGAAAACACTTGGTTCTATCCTCAAAAATAGCTTTTTGGACACACAGGTAACCAACATCAGTTCCTGCCTGCTTGCCTGTGACTGACGTCGGCCAATCTCTATCGACGTTGATGTCTCTTGAACTGCACCTGACCGACGTTGGTCACTCCTAACTGATGCCAGTGACTGTGTAAACCTGCAACTATTAAAATGCGCTCCTTGGTGAAGCTTTTAGGCTCCACACCTTAACAATCTCCCACTTGGAGATAAATAGCTGCACCAGTACCTATACAGCAACATCTTCTAGCTCCTCCATCTTCAACTCAATCATGAAGACCAACAGAAGTTGAATAAAGATTCAACTTCTCCTTTGTAACCAGCTTGGTTAACATATCGGCAGGATTCTTATCTATATGAATCTTCTCCAGCTTCAACTCACCATCTTCTAATACATGTCTTATGAAGTGGTACCTTAGCTGTATTTGCTTTGTTCTTGAATGAAAGGCTGAATTCTTAGCCAAATGAATTGCACTCTAACTATCACTGTATAATCTGCAACTCTCTTGCTCATTTCCAAGCTCTTCCATGAACCGTGTCATCCATATCATCTCTTTACTAGCCTCTGTGACTGTAATATACTCTGCTTCTGTAGTTGACAAGGCAATAACCTTCTGCAACTTTGATATCTAGCTAACCACCGTTCCACCAACAGTGAAAACATATCCTGTGGTGCTCCTCCTGCCATCCAAATCACCTACCATATCTGAATCTACATAACCATGTAGAGAAGTATCTGAACCTCCATAGCACAAATGCCTACTACTAGTTCCTCTCAGATATCTGAGGATCCACTAAACTGCTTTCCAGTGTTCCTTTCCTGGATTGGCCATATACTTACTTACAACTCCCACTACTTGGGCAATATCCGGTCTAGTACAAACCATTGCATACATTAAACTCCCTACTGCGGAAGAATATGGAACTTTACTCATGTACTCTACCTCATCATGTGAATTAAGACATTGTTCTTTACTCAACTTAAAATGTCCAGCCAAAGGTGTGCTTACTGGTTTTGCATCCTACATATTGAACCATTTCAACACCTTGTTCACATAATCCTCTTGAGACAAAACCAACCTGTGATTTTTCCTGTCTCTCTTAATGCTCATGCCAAGGATTTTATTTGCTGCTCCCAAATCATTCATGGCAAATGTTTGAGCTAATTTCACCTTAAGCTCAGAGATATCCTGCATGTGTGATCCTGCAACCAGCATATCATCTACATACAACAACAAAATAATATATCTACCATTATTCAATCTATTAAAATACACACAATGGTCAGATTGACACCTACTATAGCCATGCTCAATCATAAACCTATCAAATCTCAAATACCACTGTCTAGGAGCTTGCTTGAGGCCATACAAGCTTTTCTTCAATCTACACACTAACTTCTCCTTACCTTTGACCTCAAATCCTTTCGACTATTCCATATATATTTCCTCATCCAAATCTCTATGAAGAAATGCTATCTTAACATCAAGCTACTCAAGATGCAAATCCTCAATAGCAACTAAAGACAATACAGTCTATATAGAAGTCATTTTAACAACAGGAGAAAAAATCTCACCAAAATCAATACCTAGCTTTTGTGTAAATCCTTTCACTACCAACCTGGCCTTATATCTCATCTATCTGTTCTCACCTTCTTTCAATCTGTAGGTCCATCTATTCTTCAGTGTCCTCTTACCAGCTGGCAACTCAACTAAATCCCATGTTTGGTTCTCTCTCAAGGACTCCATCTCCTCAACCATGCCACGCTCCCACTGACTCTTGGACTCCACCTGTATTGCTTCTTCAAAAATCTCTAGTTCTCCACCATCAGTTAGCAATAAATATAATAATGAAGGGGAATATCGAATTGGAGGCTTACTTACCCTTTTTGACCTCTTGATGGGCATCTGAGACTCATCCACAACACGCTGTCTGCCCAAATTCTCTGATAGTGACTGACCTCGGTCACTTCCAGGCTTGTAACTGGTCGATGCCAGTTCTACCTGACTGACGTTGGTTCTTGTCCTGTCGACGTTGGTCTTTGTATGACCAACATCGGTTTCTATCTTACTAACGTCGGTTCCTTCCTTGCCGACGTCGGTCTCTGTGTTTTCTTACAAGTGATTAATTTTTCTTCCCACGAGCTCATTTTGGACCGTCACCTCATCCAATTCTCCATTGCTCTACCCAGATTGATTTAGCTTCTTCAGTTGATCACTATACATCACTTTTTTATTGAAAACAACATCACGGCTCCTAATTATCTTGTTAGTTCCTAGATTCCAAAATCTGAAACCAAAATCATCTGAGCCATAGCCAATAAATGTGCACCTCATAGACTTAGCATCCAGCTTCTTTCTATTTTCCTTATCTACGTGCACAAAGGCTTCACAACCAAAAACTTTGAGAAAAGAGAGATCTACCTTTTTACCTGTCCAAGCCTGTTCTGGAATTCCACCATCCAAAGCTGTAGAGGGTCCTCTGTTAATCAGGTACACTGTAGTGTCAACAGCTTCTGCCCAAAACTCTAAGGGCAAACCAACATGTAATCTCATACATCTTGCATGCTCCATAATTATTCTATTCATCCTTTCAGTAATTCCATTCTGCTAAGGTGTCCTTGGAACTGTCCTTTGCCTATGGATCCCATGCATGTAACAATACCAATTGAACTTATAGCTGCAAAACTCTCCATCATTGTCAGATCTTAGGCACTTTAATCTTTTGCCTGTTTCATTCTCAACCATAGCTTTCCAAATCTTAAAAGTCTCAAATACATCAGATTTCTTCTTAATACAATAGATCCATACCTTTCTTGTAGCATCATCTATGAACGAAACATAGTACTATGATCCTCTAATAGAAGCTACCTGAGCCAGTCCCCACACGTCTGTGTGAACAAGCTGCAACTTATGCTTCTTCTTTGTAGACCCAGTCTTGAGAAAACTAACCCTTTTCTATTTTCCAAATACACAGTGCTCATAAAATTCTAGATCCATGCTTTTCAAATCTGAAAGCTTACCTTTAGACTTAAGAATTGACATCCCCTTCTCACTCATGTGGCCAAGCCTTGAGTGCCACAATTTTGCATCCACATCTGAAGTAGATAATACAGAAGGAGAATTGTTAGTAACACAATTACACAAATAGAGAGTACCTACTCTCTTACCTCTGGCCATAACAAGTGCACCATTGGTCACCTTCCAAGATTCTGCTGTGAGAGTTACTGTACAACCCTCATCCCCTAACTTTCCTGCAGAAATCAAATTTCTCTTCAAGCTAGGAACATGCATAACTTCTCTCAACACCCATGTGTTGCCATTCTGCATTTTCAGCTACACTTTACCTTTGCCAATAATCTTACAAGGCTCATCATCCCCTAGATACACTATTCCAAAATCTCCATGGATATAGTCACAGAAATATTCCCTATTAGGGGTAGCATGAAAAGATGCACCAGAGTCTAACACCCAAGATTCTATATTATTATGCAAAGAGAATATTAAATCATCTTGTGCAATACCTGCAACCTTTGCTTCTTCTTTTCCTTCGTGCTGATTGTCCTCCTTAGGCTTTCACTAGCAATCTCTGCTTATGTGCCCCATCTTTCCACAATTTCAGCATTGTGGCTTCCTGCCATTTCTGAATTTGGATCTGCCTCTCCCCGTAGACTTAGATCTTGATCTCCCTTTCTTGCTCTTCTCTTTTTGCCTTCCCCTGCTCTCAAAACTTAAAGCATTCCCAGATGTCTCTTCTATGCTTTTCCTACAAATTTCCTCATTCAAGATAACACTAACAACATCCTCTACTTTTAAAATATTTGATGCAGATGCAGTATTGCTAACTACCATTACTAAGCTATGCCATCTTTCAGGCAAAGAACATAATACTAAAAGAGCTTTTATTTCATCATCAAATACAATTTTGACTGAACTTAATTGATTTACAATACCATGGAAATCATTCAGGTGATTAGATATAGATCCACCTTCGTGCATATGCAAATTAAATAGATGCTTCATAAGATATACCTTATTAGAAGCTGAGGGTTTTTCATACAAATTTGCTAAAGTAGTCATCAACTCTACCATTGTTTTTGCCTATGATAAATTAGATATCACAGTAGATGCTAGACTCAGTCTTATAGACCCCAGAGCCTTTCTGTCAAGAACTTCCCATTCTTCATCCTCCATGTCTGTGGGCTTCTTTGCAATCCCACCTAATGGTAAGTATAGATCTTTATGATACAGATAGTCCTCCATCTGCATTCTCCAATGTTGATAATTTTTGCCATTGAACTTCTCCATTCTAAGTTTACTTTCATCTGCCATTGCTTCTCCCACTCAAACAAAAATCCCTGCAGAAACTCCTGTGAGCAACCTGTAATCAATACACACTACACAGATCTGAACTACCTGTTAGTGAACCTGAGCTTTGATACCAATTATTGGATATCAAACTCTAAACCTACAACCTGGGCTCTGATACCACTTGTTGGGGATCAACCAACAATATGATTACACTTATGAAAATAATAAACCGCAGAATTAAATCAGATAGATAAGTAACTAGAATTAGATAATAGCAAAGAACAAGAGATACAAGAAACCACCCTGAAAACTTGTATTAAACTCTTTACAAAAGGAATACAATTGAATAAACTTCTTTCTTCCACACCTCTCTTAGATGCACAAGATCTCTCTCTAGATCTCTATCCCTCAAGAGCTCTCTCTCTTAAGTACAATCAACTCCAACAACCTGGATTGATACAACTCTGTACTGTTCTTCAACATTCACATACAATGAACTACTACAATAATCACACTAAGCTAAGAAGATCTAATTCTACATATAGAATTAGGAGACTTGAGCATGCACTTACAACCAACAGTTAAGCCTCTTGAATAAGGGCTCTAAAAACAATCTTACTAATAATAGAAACGTGAACTTAAGACTAAGACTTAAACTCATCATGTAAACACTTGATTCTGTCCTTAGAAATAGCATTCTGGATGCACAGGTAATCGACGTCGGTTCCTACCTGCTTGCCTGTGACCGACATAGGCCGATCCTCTGCCGACGTCGGCGTCTCTTCAACTGCATCGGAACGACGTCGGTCACTCCTGACCGATGCTGGTGACTGTGTAAACCTGCAACTTTGGTAATGCGCTCATATGTGAAGCTTTGAGGCTCCACACCTTAACATCTAGAACTATAAACGAGGACTCTTAACATCCTAGATTTGAGAGGATAATGATTCTAAAATAAACAAGTGTATTTTATAAAAGTCTACACCCAATATGGACATAAATCTTCACTTCAAATAATAGCTTCAAAAGATATTAGATTATTCAAGTTGATTATGGATTGGCTAGCTATTCATAACTTCTCCCACATCTATTTACCTTTTGTTTGGTCTTGAACCCTCAATAGATAAGACTAATAATTAATGATGTATTCTTAATAAACTTGGAAAAGAATAAAGAAAGCATGTAGAATTTAAATTCTGAGTCTACCTTGAAAGGGCTATATAGGCAATCTCCACCATAGGTTTTTGTCCTAATTGGTAGTGGAGTAAGGCCATGAACATGACCAAAGACATCTCTATTATGGCTATGGACACCTATATGGAAGTAGAGTAATTCCCTATTCATCTTCCCTAAGCCATCAATCCAACCACCCCTTGAAGGAAGTATGATAACTAGTTCAACCTTGATCACTCAAAGGTAATCTAAGAATGAACAAGAAATAAAATCACTTTTCACACACACTGGTGGCCATCTACAGAGGGAAGCTTAGTATGTCGATTACTAATATGAGACTTTGGTGCCTCATATTTTTTTTGGACAATAAATACCCCACATACAATATTTGTGATTAGCAAGGAAATAATATTAAACTAATTGCGTTCTAAGTGTTTCTCACCACTGTTGACATAAAAGTAACCATTTTTGTGGCCAACATGCCCCTTTTTCTCCAAAATTAGGTACCCCACTAAAAATTTCATTAACTAGAGCTTTAGAGTTCTCCCTTTTATTCTCATCAACAATTCTTGCTCAAAACTTTAGAATACACACTACGTTAATTTCTTCAAGTAGTAACATACCTCTTTTTCTAACTTTTCTAAAAATAACTAAGTAGTGTTTGTTCTTTTTTAGCATATCATGACACTAATGTTATAGGTTTATTTTCACAAGGATATGTTCCTATATTTTGTTTCCCTTCCTGAAGCAACAAACTCATTATCCTCCATGGAAAATTGAGTCCTCCATGTCTAATAGGTAAGCTTTAATGAATCATTTTCTTTTTGTCTTTCTTACTTTGTCATTTTGTGAATCTCATACAGCCCAACCCAATGGGGAATTTCCACATCATTTTGAGTTAGAGTAGGTAGTCCCTTAGGCTTATTAGAGGTGTTAGATCCTAGGAGATCTTGGCCTAATGGGGAATCACCATGTCATTTAGAGTCAAAATGGCTAGTCCCATAGACCTATTAGAGATGTCAGAGCCAAAGAGAACCTGGCCTAATGGAGAGTTACCACATCATTTGGAGTTAGAGTGGAAAATCACTCAAACTTGTTGGAGATGTTATATCCTAAGAGAGCTCAAATAATAAAGAGTTTCCACATAATTTATAGTCAGACTAGCTAGTCCCATTGATTTGTCAGAGATATCAGATCCTAAGAGAGCCTGATCTAATGGAGAGTTGCCATGTCATTTGAAGCTAGAGTAACCAGTCCCTTTAACTATAAGAGATGTTAGATATAGAGATATCTTATCCCAATGGGGAGTTATTTTTTCATTTAGAGTTAGAGTATTTATTCCCCCACACATGTCAAAGATGTTAGGTCCTAGGAGAGCCTGAAATAATGGGGAGTTACCACATCATTCGGAGTAAAAAAGGCTAGTCCCTTAGACCTATTAGAGATGTGAGAGACTTAGAGATCCTGACCAAATGGGAATCTACCATGTTATTTTGAGTTAAATAAGCCAACCCCTCAAACTTGTCAAAGATGTTAGAGCCTGGGAGAGCTAGACAAATGGGAATTACCATATCATCTAGTGAAAAGATAAACTAGTTTCCAATTGTGATGTATGAAGCTCAAAATGAAGTAAAAATAGTTATCCAAGTCCAATTAAGGTGTGCCATGTGTCCTTGGGTGACACATCACCTAGCATAAGGGAATGACATGTAGTACAAAACCATGCCTAGGTACTGACCATTAATACGAGGACTAAAATATGGATGACACATGTTAAAAATTAATAGCTGGGTGAGGGGACTCTAAGAGATATGATTGCATGCCTACCATGTGCTAAGCATTAATAGAATGGGAAGTTAGACCTGATTGGGTAGTTTTGGAAACATCCCATCATCATCATTGCTATATTTGGATGGCAACAGAGGATCATGGGTTCTAAATTCAATTCTAGATTTAGAAATAAAGGGAGAAAATCTAGCCACCAACTCAATTTCAAATTCATAGTAAGTGAGCTTCCAAATGCCATTAATGCAAAGATATGTGTGCATATACTTATAAATCCCAAGGGAGGCCCATTAATTATTACTATTGCTACCTTAGAATAAATATTTGATTCCTTAATTTCAAATTTACATAAAACCCTTGTATCTCATGCCTTCAATTACCAAAGATTCCTAATTTACCATCTATCCTATTCTATTGGTCACTGCATCCTCAAAATTTAATTATAATCCTAATTACCAGGACACCACTTTCCCTAATGGTTTAAACATGTACAAACATTATAATGACCTATTTAAAGTAATTAAGTAGGTTTACAAGGATTATGTTGATGCTAAAGACTAACTAGTTGAGTATGAGGATGCCCTTTAGTCTATAAAATTTATGAACTTCATAAAGCCATAGCTAAACTAGAGGCATTTCCTTGTATCAACCTACTGGGTGACATCCTCCATAAGGATATCCATATATAAGACACTGTCAATGATTGGGTGTGTTTACCACCTCTCAGCATCATATTATTGATATATCTGAGAATATCTTCAAGGCATACTAATCCTTCCTAGACTTCTTGTTCTCATATGATGTAGTGGTAGTGTCAGTTTAGATGAATGATTACCATATATATGACATCCTCCATGACTAGTCTAGGAACCCTGACTGTAAGTGGGTCAACAAAGAAAATATCAATACCTACACAGTCCACACCTTGCAAGAGGAGATATAAGTAGGCATGATCCTACTAAACCAATCATTCAGATAATTAGACTACCAACTTGTCAATGAGTAGTGTGTTCCCCTTATACACATGATCTTGACTCACTTTGACATCCTGGACATTGGAGTCTTGATCAACTTAAAATTGGTAAATGCCATTATATATGTCTAAAATGGGGGGAAATTATACATGATGAGATACCTAATTGACATCATTTTTGGATGATATCATTTAAGTTATCAACCTTTCTTGCATGGGTTATTAGTGGCCCAACTATCCACATGGTATTTTAAAAGCTGTATGGCCACTAGTTCCACTAGCATGTCCATAACACATGTGATGATTTTTACCAAATGGTATATTAGGAGGTTAATGAAGCTTTAATTCCCCATCTCTTAAAGATAATCTAGGACTCTATCATAACCATTAAGGATTACTAGTTGTATAAATATAACACAATGATCTGAGTTCTTGGTTTCTTCTAATAACCCCTACACCTACCATATTATGTGACTAACTACTTAGTAAAATAGGAGATCACCTAACAAATGGTGAATGACATTTTCAATTTTTGTGTATAATGTCATTAAAATACATGCCATTCACTCCAAATCACCATATGGGGCCACATCTATAAGAACTTCTTGTTTATACAAAACATGGCTATCAGGAAAGACTCCTTCACCTTCACAAAATGAAAGATTTGGAAATAGAACCCTAAAGGGGTGATTCAAGGCTATTTGGTGTAATACTCAACTTATCTCACCATTAACTAAGACCATTAAGTTAAATATGATAATGATCTCTATTTGAATGCCACTAATGACTAGAAGGTGTTATACTAAATAATAGCTAAGAGGAAGAAGAAAGGGAATAAGTCTCAAGAAATCCCATCATGAACTCCTCTAGCTCCTACTCAATCTATGGAGGACTCAAATCCAATATCTCTAGCCATCTTCCAGAGAATCTTGTAGGGCATCTACCACCTTCTCCTCTTTAATCTCTAGCCCCAGACCCCACTCTAGTTTTGATAATGGCCCCAACTCTTCAAGTTCCAAGTCCACCTCTACCTCCTCCACTTGCTCCTTATGTTTTTCCTCCACCTCCTTGAGTTTATCCTTGAGCTCTACCTCCCCTCCTTTGGTAGCACTAGTAAATAGGCCTCAATAGTGTTGAGCTTAGATTACATGATACTAAGCATAATAAATTTATCTCATTCAACTATTAGTGATATAACCTATAAGATTCAATAAAATTGGTAGTTTGAGAGGAGCCCCAAATGAGGCATGTAGTAGGTACCCATCTAGGTTCCCCTATTCACTCCTTCATTTCTTCCTATTTCCCTTCCACCTTTTCTCCTGTCACATTCCAAATACATGTTTTGGTGCCCATTAGTTCACCTCCATCCCCCCTCTATTTCCCATTATTTCCCCTCCATATTTCACCCAAGTACCCTTGGCCTCACTCCTTTCAAACATCCTCACTTCCCTATTCCCTTCCTCTCTACCCATCTCATAGCTTGGAGTCCTCCTAGTTCTTCCCTTAGGCATGACCTCAATAAAAAGTGTGACTATAACCTTTAGGATCCTACTAAATCTATTAGGGACTCCCTTGGTCCCCACTCTATTCATCTCAATACTCCCCTCCATGGATCCAAGTCCTCCACCCTTATCCCCTATAGCCTCCACCATCATGGTTGTATCATTCGATATAAAACTTGGATTTAGCTTAGGAGAGAGGCTGAAGAAGAAACATAAGGTGACCCATCCTTTAACTCCATCCCAAAGGCCTTTAATTCCAACTCTACCTCATCCATAGGTCTCGGTGACTCCTCCATACCTACTATCAATAGCTCAATTATTGGCTCCCCAACCCCCTTTATCCCTTACCTAAGGCATCACTAGATTTGAATTCAACCAAATTATCTCATCCCTATTGTTCCATGATCCTTCTTGAGGGTAATCCTACCTTAGGTGAACCTCACCCAAGAATAATAGTGATCTCAAATGTTCCTATGGGCCTCCCATTTCATTCTCCTTCATTTCACTTGCATTCCCCCTCTGCCTCCACTCTTTTCCTCTTTCACTCTTTCCACTTCCTCCATATCACCTCCATCTCATCTTGTGACCTTCACTACCATCTCACCCACACCTCCTACACACCCAAAAACTTGAGATATGGTCCTGGGGTCACATACACCACAAATGGAAGTCTAGGGTGACACAAATAAATAGTGGAGTTTCGATAGAGCCTATGGTAGTATGAAGAAGATGCTTACTTTGAGATTTATCCAAGAAAGGAATATGATGATATGGAAAACCCATTAGGATCTATTTTACCTCATAAGGTGAAGATTATTACTAAAAAAGAGAAGACGGTTAAGGAACTAATATACATCCTTTAGGATGCTCATGATATGTCTGAGAAGCTCCTTAAGGGCATACAAATCTAATTCTAGACTCTTGAGGCCCAAGTAAAGAGTATATTCCTAATCAGATTAATTGAGTAAGTCAAGGATTGCCTCTTGTTGATTTTCTAAATTATTAAGAAAGTAGTGGGAACTTAGGTGAGACAAAAACAATTATATAGTGGATGCAAGCTTACATGGGGAGGATTTTAGAAGTTGATGAGAAATACTAGAAGTTGTAGCTAGTGGTCAACAAGATGATGTTCCAAGATCTAAAAATGATGCCAAACTCATATTTAGGGTTAGACCAAACTTATGCTAGGAACATGAGAGTGATGATGATAGGATCCTCCTACAACAAATTAATGATAATGAATGAAATAGTAGATTTATATAATTAACAAAATCATCAAAATAATTATATTTATCATAGGCCACTTCAAGGGGGTAACCTCCTTAGAGAAATCTCAATACAATAAATTTATGGATGCCTTAATTGGCCTCAACACTCATATACTAAGTCTAATCTAATCAACTACTACTTACCATGAATGTGAGATAAAATAAAATTCTCATAGGATAACTTACAAAGCATATGCATCCATAAAAATTATTAAACTAACAAAGTAAAGATAAAGGGTAGCATAGGTTCCTAAAAGGTTATGGAAGAGTGGTTATATTTGGCCTATACTACAATAGAACCCTTGGAAGATGGATAGAAGAATATATTAACATAATTCAAGAAGGTGAATATCTCTATGTTATTCTACTCAGATGGCACTCTACTCAACCAAGGGGAATTTAGAGTCCACTTGGGTCAATTAAAATAGGTTATGAGGGAAAAAATGGCCAAGGTGAACCATGAAGGATCCCAATTAGTGTTGGACATGTCAACTCATTCCACTATGATCATCAACAAAGTCTCTAGAGTCTAAGCCTCAATAGAAGTAGCTTTCCATATCTCCTAGAGATTAGTAGCTCAGGTGGAGGTGATATTTAGGGATTCTCCAATTAACTCATTAAATTTGGATATGGAATTTAACCTCATGGTAGATGTGATGGAAGTCTAGAGTGCCCAATCAAAGTATTTGGGAGTTGACCCCTTTCAGCTACCATCACATGTTTACTAGTGGTCCCCCCTAAATTTTTTTGTAGGTTTGCTAGGATTTATTTTGGTTTAAATTTTGAAATACAATAGTAACTACAATGAGTGGCCATCATGGCCTAGGATGGGATCCTCATGATTTTTGGAGGTAATCTCCAATCCTAATATATTTATAGAAGAGTTGTATTGTATTTTAGGGTTGACCCAAAATTGTTCAAAAGTGTTGTTGGATTATTTATAGGATTTCACCCATCTTTCCTTCTTCACTCTAGATTATAATAGTGTCCCATATCGATTATTCTATTAGTTTTTCACTCTTTTAATAAATATAATCTCTATTTATATAAAGGGTCTTTTTTGTGTTCAATTTTCTTTCATCTTCATGTTTAAATGATAAATAGTGTTAAGTTAATTAGATTAACAATTTGTCACTTTATGTATGTCATTATTATGATGTGCTTATATATTATATTATCTATGTGAGTTTCTTCATTTCTCTTTTGATAATTACTTATAATTTATGTGCCTAGTTGTAAATTTTCATATGTTGTTTATGTGTTTCTGATAATAAACCTCTAGTACTAATCTTTAGTAGGGATTCACATTGAGGGCATACTCCTAGTTCCCTCAAAATCTCCCCACTATATGTTCTTAGAGGTAGAACTTTAGTGAAACTTAGTGTATAATGGTATAGTTGTGGTAGAGTCACTTGGTTCAATGACCCTTGCATTGATCTCATTTTATACCTAGAGGCTTCCCTTCTCTGGCTTACCCTTCCCTCTCTTTTATGTTTATTTAGTGGTTTTAAAGTTCCTCTTTCCCCTTGTATTTATAAATAACAATACCAACACTCAACATATTCTTAAATGTATTTAACCTATGTGAAGTATAGTGTATTCTAGTGTTAATAGTGCATCTCTTAGAGACAATTCACGTAGACTCCATTTGTGAATTTTAATACCTATAGACATGCCCTAAGATAATCGCATATCAATCATAAAATTGTGGATAAATTTTTTTTTATTCCCACCTTCCCTTTTTCAAGGAATGCCCAATCTCATGGGCCTCTCCTAGTAAGGAAAAAATTGGAGAAAACAAGAAATCCTTCAAGCATTGAGATTTAGAATAACAAAAACCTATAAAATATTCACAGATGTCTAGAATAATGGTATATTTATAAATTATGGTGGTATACAAACATTGTTAGTTGAGAAAAGGACTTACCATGGCACAACTAAAAGACATGGGCATTGGATTAAACCTACACAAAATAAGGTTTATGGACCTAGATGCACATGATTCCATCAAGATCATAAAACAATGCATGTTTATCAAATATAGAGTTCAAGGTGCATAAACTTTACCATTAGCACAAGTGCATAAAATCCACAACATAGATGTCAATTTCCTAATTTGATTACCCACATTTGGTCAATTGGATGACATAATGGAACTACTACTATGTAGATTTAATAAAGTATATATTTATCTATCCTATGACATTACCATATATGTAAATGAAGCTGCCATGGCATGAGAAATAGGAATGGTGGAAATAGGAATAAATTTGGTCCCATAAAAGTTTAAATCCCCACCTATTATACCAAAAATTTGATAATTAGAAGCCATTTAAGGATCCCACTATATGATATTTAAGACTAAGTAGTTTTCATTCTCATAGAATTCATTACCACAAGGTTTTAGCATATGACTAAGACCACCAAGTAATCAACAAAATGTGTCATTGATATCACCCATTGCATGATAAATAAAAATGAATAATTTAATTGGATGAGTTCTAGGTGTTAGAACTCATCAATAACATTGAAAAAGTAATGAAATCTATGAAGTAGACCTTTCAATATCAATTATTGGTTATATTTTTAGTATTTACATAGTGTAAGTCTTTGGAAGGCATAGTGCATCCTAATGTCAACAATTATCCTAATTTAGATATTAATAATTTCATATAGAAGTAGGAAAAGAGCACATACATTGCACATTATCAACTATTTAATGCATGGTGGGATGAATTGGTGGAACTTATTAATAGTAACTCTCACATCCCTCCTAATATGATGTAATGCTTAGGCCAACATGTGATGGTGACCAAACTACCTCAAGGTAAGACCATCAAGATTCATGAAATCCCCAAGGCACCTAGTGCACCTTTATATTTATTTATTGATATGGCAATAGTGTAGAAAGAGGTTAAAAATTTAAAAAATTGGTCACATGAAGTGTGACTCCATTTTAGATAATACCACTGAGTATTCTAGTTCCAACTTCTATAATGATAATAGATTTAGTACCATAAGACCAAAGGAAGTGCAAGTTCCCCATAGATCCCAAATATCTTTATCCTCTTAGGCATAATAATAGGAACCATAGGACCTAGTTGGATTATCTTCATGTCCCTAAGATCATAAATCAATGCCATTGGCTCAAAATAAGATGGATGAGAAATAGGTGTACTAATTGATGATGGTTGACATGGCTGATGATTTATATGAGAAGAATATAAGGAATACTTATTTTGGAAAGTGGTATGCACTATACAGATATATGATAAGGTACCACAACATCTATGGGTGGAATTACCTACTTTTCCCTCTTTGATTATTATAGACATAGTTAGTGAAGAGGATAAAATTCAAAAAAAATGAGTGGAAATTTCTCCAAAATGAATATTTGGAAATTCTTTACAACTGCATCCCTTTGATCTTGTATTGTAAAATCCTCTAGAAGAACTTACATGCAAGAAAAAGACATGACAATGCTAAAAGAAATTTACACTAAATATGGATTTTTGAATGACAAAGAGAAGTATAGTGTATAAGATGACCCCAAAAGGTTTTATATAGAAAAGGGGTCAAAATTTAAGGTGGTAATAATCATCATTACTCACAAAACTAAGAAAAACCTTGTAGAGATCAAGAAATTTAAACCTACAACCAAGGGGAAAGTCAAGGGTGGTGTTAATCTAATAACTAAATTAATTAGGAGCAAGGGAAAAAGTATCACCAAGAGTCAAGGGGTTGATTAGATTTTTATTATATAGATTCTTGATGAAGAGGTAATCAGACCGACACAAGAACTTGAAGTTAAAGAACTACAGAAGGAAGAGAGAATTTTTTTCAAAAAAGAGTACCATGGGCTAGATACTGAGCCCCCTATTGAGATTCTAATTTAAATACTCATCTATCCATTCCCTCCTCCTTGTATCCTTGAAGGGAAGGAGTTTAAATTTAAACTTGACAATCTATAGGAAGATGTTATTCTTCACAAGAAAATTATTAGTATCATGATCCAAGATTTGGAGTTATTGAAGAAATAGAAAGGTGGTAATAGTAAAAATAAAATCATAACACTTAATATTAATATCCCTCCTATGATGAGATCACTGATCTGAAAAGAAAGGTTAATGGCATGAGGGAGAATTTTAACATCTCTAAAGTCATTTTAGAAAGTTTACAAATATAGTTATGCCATATCAAAATCAACAATAGAAAGGTTAATAATATGAGTAAGATGGTAGTTAAGAAATTTTTGAATGATTTATACCATTTTTAATATTATTTGATTAATAAGAAAGCTAAGTTATTGGGATCGAGGTAGGAAGGAACAAATAAACATATTAGGAGTAACAATATGATCATAGAATGAAAGAGCCAATATTTAAATGCTCTAATTTTCCACCTCAAGCTTATGAAATATGGGTGGAATATTTACTTATACATGGAAAAAATGACTATCCATATGATTTTATTTTTTCAGTATGTGGAGGTTTTTCTATAGTTTTAATCCTTGTTTGTCTTGTTTTATTTCTTTGATCAGTTTTGGTATGGATGTCTTTTATCTAGCCTTATTATTCATTACTCTTTTTTCTCTCTCTATTTAATATTATTGGGGCCCTATTAAAAAACCCCTTATTATCCTTTATCAAAAAAGGATAAATAAAATAAAGGATACTTCAAACCTAATTGGTTGGGTGTATTCATAATCACTAAAAAGATTGGTAAAAGAGCTTATCAATTGGCCACACTTGAAGGTAAATATGTCAAAAATACTAAGAAAATCATGAATTTACATCACTATTATACCGATATATATATATATATATATATATATATATATATATATATATATATATATATATATATATATATATATATATATATATATATATATATATATATATATATATATATATATATATATATATATATATCATTCAATTCCAATATTTAAAATTTTAAAAAATTCAAAATATTTAAAAAACTCTAAAAAATTCAAAATATTTTCATATAAATTCAAAATCAAGACTTAACAAGAATTTTAGTGTGTTACTAATTTATTTATTTCCATATGATATGCATTAAAATTTAATTAAATAACATATTTAAATTTTCAAAGTATGTGATTGGGATACATGGAATACTTTTACATGGCTCTCTGATGTCAAGCTTCCCATTTTACCTAACAACCTTGCTAAGTTGGGGGCATTTCTTCATTCTTTGTGAATAATTAAACAAGTTATTTCTATCCACAACCTCTCTACCATGTTTATCTATATATCATACAAATGTTTTTATGATCACTCATACTTTCTATTATTATACATGGACAATTTATTTACTAATAATTACATTGATACATATGGCTGATGTAGACTAGTTTCATTTGCTCTATGCTACTTTTTACATTCTTACTTTATTACATGATAAGATAAGATTTTATTAATTATTATGTGTGGCCCTTGGCTGATAGGATCCTCATATAACAAATTGAAAAAAATGCATGCAATAATTTTTTTATAAAATTAGCAAAAGCACTGAAATGATTATATTGATTACAGGCCACTTCAAGGGGGCAACCTCCTTTGAGAAAGCTCAATAAAATAAATTCGTGGATGCCTTCATGGGCCTCAACACTTACCTATATGTGAATTATAATCTAAGAAATTGATACTTCTCATGAATGCGTAATAAAACAAAATGCTTATGGGATGACTTAAAAAGCATATGTATCCATAGAAACTACTAAACTAACAAAGTAAAGAGAAGAGATTCACCAGTTCATAGCATCCCCTCCCTCTTAGAAAAATATTTATCCTCAAATATTCAGATGTGGGAATTGGTGTTGAATCTTAAATAGTGTTTCCCATGTTGTATCTTTTTGTTTCATTATATGCCACTGAATTAAAAACTTAGTGATAGATTGAGAGTGAAGTTGGTGTGTGCGCTTGATTAGGATTGCCTCTAGCTCAAGAAGAATAGATCCTTCATTATCAATTTCTAGTAAAATAGTCTACACTCTAATGTTTTTTATAGTAAATTTCTTCATATAAAGACATGACATACTAGGTGAACTTGGGAAGAAGGTGGGAGATCCAACTTATAAGCAATTGACCCAATCTTTTGAAGAACCTTATAGGGCCCATAGAACTTAGGAGCTAGTTTATGACACCTTTTGAGTTTTAGGGAAGGTTTCTTGTAGGGATATAGGCAAATAAAAACCATATCAACTACTTTAGAAGTGTGCTCAAAATAGTGTTGATCTGCCTATTATTTCATTCAATTTTGTACCATATGAATATTTTATTGTAGGCTACTAAGGATCTGATCCCAAGTTTGGAGAATCATGTCAACCACTTAAAATGATGAACTATTAGGGGTATATAGAAGGAGAATCAGTGGTGCTTAACCATAGAATACTTCATATGGATCTATTTTAATTCAAGTATGGTAGGAGGTATTATACTACAATTCAGTAAGAGGGAGCCACTTTGCCCAATGATGTTGTTCTAAGATGAAGCAATGAAAGAAAGTTTCCAAGCATTTGTTGATGATTTAGTCTAGCCATCCATTTGTGGATGATACTCAAAACTCATCTTCAATTATGTTTTGGTACATTCAAATAGTTCTATCCAAAAAAAATTGGTGAAGGTTGCATCACGATCTGAGATAATGGATGAAGGAATGCCATAAAGATTGAAAATCTAGTCCAAGAAAATTTGTGCAATTGTGGAAGTAGTATAAGGATGGATGAAGGAAAAAAATGACTATATTTGGAGAGGTGATCAACCCAAACCAAGATCAATATTTTCATCTAGATTTAGAGAGCCCCTCAATGAAATCCATATAGATATCTATCCAAATCTTGGTAGGGATGGGCAAGGGTTTAAGAAACCCAGGGATGAGTGTTTTTTCATTCTTATTGTGTTGGCAGGTATCACATTTATCTACCATCTATTGAATTTCATTTTTCATTCCCTTCCAAAATAAGTTTCATCATGCCCACTTATAAGTCTTGAAAAAACCTGAGTGCCCTATAGATGGAGAAGCATGGATTTCATAGAATATAACCTACTAAACATTTATGCTCTGGAGAAGCACTAGACAACCCTTGTATTGGAGAGAACCATCATGCTAGGAATAATGTGGTACAACCAAGAGGTTAGTGGCCAATTTTTGAATGATTATAGATAATGAGATTCATTGACATACCCATACTTTAGTGTCCAACCAATTTGGAATAAGCATAGAAATAGTTGAAAGGGAATCTTGATCCACAAATGTGCGAGATAGAGCATCAGCCACAATATTATCTTTACCTTTCATGTAAGTTATCTCATAGTCATAACCCATGAGTTTTATGACTCATTTTTGTTGTGATGGGGTAGAGACCCATCATTCTAGGAAATGTTTTAGACTCTAGTGATCAGTTTTGATGTAAAAATGATTTCCCAATAGGTATGGCTGCCACTTCTATATTGCATGTAAAATGGACATCATTTCCTTCTCATAAGTAGAGAGCAATAATTTTTTTCCAAAAAGGGATTTATGGTGAATGAAATTGGGAATCCTTCTTAGAGGATAAAAACACCAAGTCCATTTCCACAAGCATCAATCTTGATAGTGAAGGTCTTGGTAAAATCTGGCATAGCGAGAATAGGTGTAGTACACATAACTTGTTTCAATTCTTAAAATGCACTCTCAATAGCTTGTGTGAAAGTAAAAGAATCCATTTTCAACATAGCTATAAGTGGAGATGAAATCTTCCCATAATCCTTGACAAACTTGTGATAGTATCTAGTCAGCCCCAAAAAATCATGGAGGCTCTTGAGTGTCTGAGGATGCAACCAATTTGTCATGGGAACTATTTTTTCAAGATCTACCTAAACCCCCTGGGCTGAAACAATGTGTTTGAGATACTCTAATTCATCCTAGCCAAAATTATATTTGGAATATTTTTCATAAATATGATGGTCATAGAAAAGTTGCAGTGTGAGCTCCAAATGTTAGAAATGCTCAGACCATGTTTTATTATAGTTGAAGATATCATCGAAGAAGACTAGAAAGAATTTTCATAGGTAGGGCTAGAATATTTTATTCATAAATGCTTGTAATGTTTAAGGATAATTAGTGAGGCCAAAGGGTATGACCAAAAAATCATAGTGGCCATCATGAGTGAATAAAGCTATCTTAGGGATATCATCCTCATGAAGCTGTATTTGGTGATATCTAGAGTGGAGATCCAATTTGGATCAAAATGAGTGCCATGAAGCTCATAAATAACAAGGATTAGGAACTTATCCTTGATTTTGAGGCAAGTAAGTGCATGAAAATAATTGCAGAGGCACCATGACCTATCTTTTTTTTGGATAAGGAGAACTAGAGGAGAATATGGGCTGGTACTGGGGTGAATAATGCCTTGCTTCAGTAAGTATTGAATGAGCATCTTGATCTCAGTATTTTAGTGAAATGGGTAGTGATAAGGCCTAATGTTGGGGGTAATGATTCCAATAAATAGCTTAATATAGTGGTCCTCTGGTCATGAAGGTGGTAATCCTATTGGTTCAGCAAAGACATGTGCATACCTCTACATAATGATTTGTAGATCAAGAGTAGTGGAGACTATTGATGGTTGCATTTCAATGGAATAGAGTTAGGCAATGACACTATGTGAATTCTTCTTAAGAAGTTTTTCCATGCAATTTGAACCTATGATGCTAAGAGATCCTAGTTGTAAGCCTTTCAATGTGTGTTTTTATCCATTATCTAAAAACTACATCTAAAGTTTAGCAAAATCCCATATGATGGGTCCAAGTGTACATAACCACTGGGCTCCCAAAATAGCATCACATCTACCTAAGGGTAAGGAAAACATGTTGGATCACAATTTATTATCTCTAATAAAGATACACACATTGTGACACTTCCCTTTTCAAGGTAATGTACCTCTATTGGAAATCATGACTTCAAAGTTGGAGTAAGGATGGAGAAAAAAATCAACATATTTGGCTATCTAAGGGTCAATGAAGTTATGAGTGCTACTTGAATCAATGATTATTATGAGAGGGTGCTCATTAAAGTAACCTATGACCCACCTTATTTATGAGGTAATGACTCCTACTAAGGCATAGAAAGAGATATCTGGTTGGTCTTCCTAAGAAACAAGTTCCACAATCGATTTAGCTTTTTTTGATCATTTATTGTATCTTTTACATCTTCTTAATATTTAGTTTCAGGTGGAGATTCCACATCTAATAGGTAGAGATTTTTCTTGATACATTGATGTCCCCAAGTGAATTTATCATCACAGTTATAACATAGTCCTTTTTCTCTATGGGTTTGTATCTCTGCTTTAGTCAAACACTTGATAGGATTGGTTCTGGAGGCTAGCATTATTTGAGATCATTATCGAGCTATATTTTTAAATGGAGAAAACTTAGGTTTGAAATGTTGTTGAGTTGTGATCTTGTCCTTTACGAACTTAGCCAATCCTAAGGCTTCCATCATCTTGTTGGGTTAGAACATTTTAACTTCAGATTGAATCACATCCTTCAGTCCACTAATAACTAACTCCTAAAGAATTCATTAGACAATCCCTTTGTGTGATTGGCCCATTTTTAAAATTATGTTTGATATTTTCTCACTATTCTTATTTGATGAATTTTAGTGAGTGCTCCAATGAAGTCATTAAAAGTATTAGGGCCAAACCATTGAAAAATGAGAGTGAAAAAATTGGTCCATATGGGTTAATCATGAGCCTTGGTATACCAACGATACCATTGAATGGAAAAAAGTTTCAAATGAAAGGATACAAGTGGAACCTTATTGGCATCAAAACTATTATGCAGACTAAAATATTTTTATTCCTTATAGATCCATCTAATTGGATTTGTACCATTAAATCAAGAAAAATTAATCTTTGACCCATGATAATTATTGGAAGAAGAAAACATAGTGTCTGAAGAAGGCTTTAAATGTCATCTGTTGTTCATGGTGGTATGTTGAAAAATGAGGCTAAGAAGTTTTTCATCAAGATATTTGATGTGGGTCTTACGGTGGTAATTTCATCCTCTATGTTTTTTGCTCCTGTTTGAGTTACTACCATGCCACGAATAATAGATTTTTTTTCTATTTTTTTGTTTTTTATTTTCTATTTGATGATAAATCCTTTGAGTGTCTACTAATACTCTGTAGATGGTTTGTAGATTTTGATTTTTGTCAAATATCTATCTTTAAGTCCTCTGACAGTCTGTAGATACTTTGTTGATTGATTTTTTTGAGTTTGTTAAAAATATTTTGAAACTGATATAAATGGGCCCCAAGTTTTAATGGTTGACTAAGAGCTTTGAAAATATTACTCTATCCACTAATGCCATCTAAGTGAGCACTGATCTCTAGAAATGTTTTGGCCACAAATTTATCTCTTAGTGACAACTCTTTGTTTTCCTCACAGATGGGAACTACTCAATCGATAAGGGGTCATTGCCCATTTCACAAATAGGTCCTCTTAATGGGCCATCTACTTTTGGGTTCCTATGGTAATCCTCACAATGAGTTATAAGGCTATCACCCAAGCACTTCCCATAGTTATGTGGTCAGATTTTACCATAATCTGAAATAGATTATTATGATACAAAAAATTATTTAAATGAATTATGCCACAAAATAGAGTTAAGATTTTATGAAAAATTATTGGAAGGAATTATGAAACACAATAAAGGTAAGACTTTTTGAATTAAAAAAAGGCCCTAAAAAGTGCTCTGATACTAAATGAGAGCATCATCCTACAACACATTGATAAAAATACATGAAATATTATATTTATAAAATTTGCAGAAGCACTGAAATGATTATATTGATTGCAAACCACTTTGAGGGGGCAACCTCCTTTGAGAAAGTTCAATAAAATAAATTTGTGGATGCCTTCATTAGCCTCAACACTTACTTATATATGAATTCTAATCTAAGCAACTAATACTTCCCATAAATATGGGATTAAAAAAAATCACGAGATGACTTACAAAGCATATGCATCTCTAGAAACTACTAAACTAACAAAGTAAAGAGAAGAGATATCATGGGTTCATAACATTGGCATTGTGTGTGCAGCATATTTGTTTTTTATTTTATGGTATCATAGTTCCATTTGAGTGTGGTCCTTAGCCTTGTGTGTTTATGTCACATTCACGTGTTCCTTATATATGGCCTTTGGGGCTTATGTGTGATATATTATCAAATTTACATAACATTACTTGTAAGTTCATTTATTTTTACTATGGTTCCATGATTCATATCATGCATTAATTATATTTTTCTACTTTACTCTTGTGACATGATGCATATCATGCACGTCATGCTAATATGCTTTAATGTTATATCTATTTGGCACATGTTTCATATGAAAATCAATGTTTTATTCATAATATGATGCATTATAATTAAAATATACAAATATGATACCACATGATTACATATTTCATAGTTATTTTTTTTATATTAATGACTTACAATCTATGTCTCTCATCTCAAAATGGAGGCATCATAATAGGATTATCTTGAGAATTGAATTCATCATGAGAAGATTTTAGATTTATGGAACTTATTTTTTTTATAATTATAACATGATTTAAAAATTTAAATTTATGGGGTCATATTATATTCATGTACACTAATTCCTATAGTATAGGTTTGTATACACTCAATGCATATGCATGGGCATGTGCAAAATAGTTACAAGTTTCAAATAGTTATAAAGTTTAAATGGAATTCAATATCACTTCAATACAGATACAAGGGAATGATATTCATTCATATTCATGTTTCCAAATGGAAAAATTAAAATTTCTCAAGTTCAAAAGTTTCAAAGGCATAAAATTTCAAATAGAACCTAGTTTCATTTATAGTGGTGTGATTCATCTCATTCTAAAAGTAGGCCACATTAGAGTTTAGTGGCACTCAATGTCTATGGTTGCACATTTTATATTATAACAAACCACATTTGTTTGTTACACCATTTTAATTATTTTATAGATTACTATAAATATTGAAATGAGAGATATAACAAAATATTTATAACTCAAGGTATATCAAAGTTTTTTCAAATTGAGATGACCAATCTTAATTCACCATAGTTTCAACATTTCTCCAAATTCTTGAACAAGGGGGCACAAACTTCTCCATTTTTAAAAGTTAGAAAGCAACTATATTGCAACTCTTTTAGGTGTATACTTTCCTTACTTTATTTTAAAATTTTAAAAATTCAATTTTTATATTTTTAATTTTTAAAAATGGATAATAAATGCCTTTAGTGGTATTATTGCAGGTTTTTCATTAAGATAACTTGCATAAACAAACTTTATATCAAAAGGAAAAGTGTATATACACACTTAGGTTCACATCTCCTTTTATTTAGTAATTTCAATTTTTTGAATCACTAGAATAAAGTGGGGGTAAATTTAGACACTCAAATATAATCATTAAAGTGATTGAAAATGTTTAATATTGACATCCTTACTTTATTTAGCTTATTCGCCATTCTGTTAACTTATAATCTACACAAGAGCACTCACTATTTTACAAAATAACTTGAAACTAATCAAAACATAATTCATGAATCCATATTATAAGTAAAGACTCTTATCATCCTAAGTTCAATAGTCTTTGTCCTTATAGGATAGGTCCATGCTAGGTTAGATAGGGATAAACTATTTCCTTATCCACTAGTACAACTTTGTTCCCCATACCCCAATGGTAACTTATTAACTTTGAGACAATAAATTTTACCATTTATATAATTTTATAAATTTTAGTTAAAATAAACATTTAAAATATCATCTTATAGAGTCACACTCTCAATCACTTGGAAATTCTACTTCATATTGAGCAAAAGAGCACAAATATTTCCAATTTCAACTTTGAAGCATTCTAATAGTAATAAGCCGAGTCTGAAACTATTTTAATGTAGGTCAAGATAATTCATTATAAATTATTAAAAAAATATATCTAGTTGCATTCATAAATAAAATTCAATATTCACACACTCACTCTAGGAGGAAGAACTTCATTGGCCTAAAGCCCTTTTGGCCTATGTAAGTAGCACTCAGATTACTTTGAGGATATATTAGTTATTCCCCTTACCATATTTATCATTTTATATTTTATTTCAATTGTGTTTATTATGTAAGATATATGGTTTATATTTCTTAGGTATTCTATGAAACAAATTGACACACATAGTCAAAAAATAAAACCCTCACATGTAGCTATAGGTACCCTAATCAAAAAATTAGTCATAGGGTCAATCAAGATATGATTGAAGTAAATAGACAAAGTCGTAGTGTATCCCTATCCTCCTCATGTGTCCTAGTCCTAGAATAGTTTTAAATCCTAATTTTGGTTAAAACATGGTTCACAAGTCTTTTTAAGTAGATTCCATTCATAGTTAGCCTACATATTCAACAACAAATTAGATTAAAGCTAGGTTTGCATATAATTTTTAAAATTTACTATTTTAATCTCATTTAAAATTATATATATCACATTTAGATATGCATATTTTTTTATTTATAAATCATTTTTCAATAGTTTCTTATTCTCAACATTACATTGTTAAATAGATAAAAACATTAAATGACACATTCTTACTAGGTAGATAGGTCCACTACTAGGGACATGTCCACCTAGTGCAACCTCATCCCTACATTGTTTAATGGCTAAATTTTAATTTCAAATTGTTAATATTGGTCTTCCCACATATTTTTAAAGGTTTTCTAAATATATATTTTTATAATGTTACACTATAATACAACTCAAAGGCCATTCATTAGTTATTGGTTAACACTATCTATTGAGAACTTATACACTACTACACATTGAGAAAATATTTGATATTCTTCCCAAATTCAATATAATTCACTAAGAGTAGTCACAATCCAAGCCTAATTTTTTAAAAATCAATTCAAGAGCTAACATTTTCAAGTATCAAATCCAAATTTATAGATGCATACATATAGTCAAATAACATAATTGAACGCTCACAATAGGTGGGATAACTACATGTGGCTCGATTTCACCCTTTGAGAATTTAAACACGTAAGAAATAATCAATCATCAATGAGTTTGATTGTGGTCAGATCAACCTATTATACTTCCCCCTCTCATTTTATAACACATTTATGCATTATGTTATACATTCTTTCATATTTATTTATTTACAAGGAAGTGTAAGTTTATTTGTTACAAAATCTCAAACATGGATAAATATTTGAAGAGAGAAAGGTTTGAAGAGATTGAAGATTATAACTAAGAAATTAATGAGGAAAAATATGAATTAAAAAATTCTTACAACACTTGGAAGATGAGAATCAAGAGCTATAATAAATATTGTTGAGCCATGGATAATTTATCATGGGTATCATTGAAGAGTGCCACCATGTGAGAACATTATACCATGCAAATGAGACCATCCTCTACCAAATATGCACAAACCATGATTGATGTGTGTAATGTAACTAATCCAGCATATTTTTATATCCAATAAGATCTATATTCTTCCTTTGTTAAATTTGAGAAGAATTCTAAGGGATTTGCCTCTAAATTACTATCCAAGATAGGTTATGATAGAAAGGGACTTTCCATCAATGGGCAAGGAATGAATATCCCATAAATCTTGAGGAAAAGAATAAATATGTTGACTTTGTGTATGTTAGTGGAAAATAAGTATTTCGAGAAATATCCAAGATAACTAAATTAAGGAAATATTCCAAAGCTAAATAGACAAAGACACCAACTCTAAAAAAAACCATACAAAGTAATGGAATAATGGGTAGATATATCATGAATATGAAGGTTGAATTATTAGACCTCAAAGGGTGAAATAAGAGTCTACAATTAGAGAAAAACACATCCATGAAGAATGAGATAACACATTGTTAGTTTGTGACCATGTGAGTGAATGCAAGCTAGCTCTAGGAAGGGGATAACATTTTAATGATGATAAGAGAATAAAATGATATTTGAAATCATATCCAAATATATCTAGACATTACAAATAAGGAGGTAACACATTATCTGTTTATATTGATTCCATAGAGGGCATCCTTGTAAGCTATGGAAAGGATAAATCTTTCACTATTTGCTTCAAATGTAAGAATATTGGCCATGTCGCATAATTGTTTTGATATGCATATCCATGATATTTTAAAGGAATGAATAACTATTATGTGGACATGTGTTGGAAACAAAATCCATCTAAGACAATCATATATCCTTTAAGATGAAGGATGAAAGTTGTACATACCACTCTCCAAGTCAAAATGTGGAGAAGGGAAAGAAGGGAAAATTTTCCAATAAAATGGGAAAGAATCATTACACTCATTACAACATGAGTAGGCCATGGCATGATAAATATTGGGAGATTTATCCAAAACTTCACCCAAATAACTAAAAGGAGAAATACAATAAGGAATAGGAATATAAAAGTAAGACATAAGTTATTTAAGAACCTACAAAGAAAAATGTATCAAATGAAGAAGTATCTCACACACCTCTAGAGAAAGAGGTAGAAAAATAACAATCCCACATATCTAAGGAAGAATCATTGAATTAGGAGTAACACATAGAAGATAGATCATCACCATTTATAATAGGTGAACATGGTAAGATAAAAATTATTATAAGGATAGTTTTAAAACATAATTATGATTTACATAGCTAAGATTTTGTTTACCATGTATATATAAGCACCTCCAAATTTCTTGTTATGTTTCATTTTTGAAAGAATTAAGATAAAATATTTTATGTGAGAAAATATGGATGATTTTCATTCATTAGATATGGATATGGAGAAACCATATAATCATTTTTAGAGGTACATGTATGAGTATCCTATTACACCAAAGAGTTTTAACATTTTCATCACTCTCCTATTTATTAGTAATTTAGCATGTTCTCCTTACCAATAGTTGTAGCGTATGATAAGATGGGTACAAAAGGAACTTTATGAAGATATAAATATCTAAGCACAATTTTAAGGCCAAGTTATCATGAAGTTATTAGTATATTGGTTTTCATTTCCCCTCCATGTAAATTTAAAGTTACATCATGTGTAACATGTCTAATTATTTATCAATGTTGTAGCATGCATTTGAGAAATTACATGATTGTATCATGGATGTATATGTTGGATTACATAAATCATAACCTATTATGGATTGAATAAGTTTTTTTTGTATGCACATGATAACATTAAACACATTTATACAAAGTTTTTATCATGTGTTTGAATTACTATATGCACATGGAATAATGTTGTAACAGGTTCTCCAAAATAATTTTTGGTTTGATAGTGGTTGGTATGGTACATTATTTGGAATCTTGTTGCATGATATTGAGCCCAAAGGGTCTTACATATATGGAGAATAAGTGGAATTACATTTGATGATTAATATATGGTGAGAAGTGTATATAAGGGAAAGTGAAGTTGATCTACAAATTAATCCTAGCTCAAAGAATATAAAACACACTAGTCCTTCCTCTTGTTGGTAAATTTATACAATTAGGGTTGTGACCAATATGGATCTACTAGACCTAACTAAATGGTCTCTGACCACACAATATCACTAGAGAGGGTTCTAAAGCCTCTAGTCAATAAATACTATACGATAATCTTATATAGCTCCTATGTTTTCTTATAACAAGTAAATGACAAAGTAATATAAATCTAACCTAGTGATCACCAAATCATGTGGAACATAATGGGGGTAATAAATATAAAATTAAACATGTATAGAATAACTCTAATTAATTTAATATAAATATAATCCTAATACATAGAGAGAAATACATTAAAAAGCCATTAATTATGCTATTTCTATCTACTTAAATAGAGGAGTAAGAGTTAGAGATACTTAATTTGAAGATAAACCCATCAAGATTCAATATCTCCCTTATAAAATGGTGCCTTGAAAGAGGTTTTTTTGGTTGGTAAAGATCACTAAGATAGGTTAGCTCTAAGTTATATGGCTTCTCCTAAACATTTGATACTTTTCTGCAAGACGAGATTCTTCTCTCCAAGTGAAATCCTAAGCAATGACTCCTCAAGTAAAATGGTGGAATATTATATTATAAAGAAGTGAAAATGAATTATTAACTCTATCTCTCTTTGAAAGTGTGAAAATGATATGTTTATATAGCATGTACGATGATGTAAAGCATCACCAATAAACAAAGGTTGTAAATATGTTTAAGAAGTGTTTTATGACCATATTGTTATTTTAAGGTTTTTTATAAGTCTTAGAGGGTCAAATAGGAAGCATTAGAGTCATTATAATCTTTTAAATTGAAGTTTTTTTAAGCCTTTTAGATTTTTCTACCAAAATGTCTATTTAAAAAAATTAAATTTCTAAGTCTAATGTGAAGGAAGTTTTGGAGTATCAGGTATATTCTAATGTTTTTAAATGGTCCTATATGGTAAAATTGGGTGAAAATATTTGTATAAACATTCTTTACATGATATAATAATGAAAATTTAAGAAACATCAGTTGTAATTGCCCTTCAACATGGGCTATCAAGAAAATGAAGTTTTTTTGCATGTTTTAGATTGTATAAAGGCTTGAAATGTTCATTGAAGGAGGAGAGAGTGAATATTAAGTATATAGGTTATAATGATATTTAATAAAGGGTGTTAAAAATCAAAATAAATATCAAAAATTACAAGAACCTCTTCCTGACCTATCAAGGGTATGTACAGGATAATCAATGTATGGAAAAAGTTGAATAAAAATATGTGTTTGAAGGATATTTGTTGATGTTAAGTGGTTCATGTGAATGTATGTTTTTTTTTATATTGTTATAATTTTTTTTTATATTGTTATAAATGTTTTTTTTATAGTTATTTAGACCATTATTTTGTGGAGCAAAGTGAAAATATACATCATAGTCAAATTTAGAATGCCATGTTCTTAGCACAATCAAGAAAGTAACTATTTATGTGTCATTGTAAGTTATATTTAAGGATTTGAATTATTTAAATAATTATATAAGGTTAATTTTGTTTGTATTAATTAAATTGGATACACATAATTCATTTTTAATATTAAAATTATTTTACCTCATTGTTCTATCACACAGTCCTAATAAAAGTTTCTTGAATAATATTATTTGGCTTATTGGAGGCGTTTTGGGAAAATTCATGCATAAATAATAATTTAAGGAGTTAAATTAAGGTTTGGAATACCTTGTTTAAGCTTCAAATGCCTTTTTGAGTCTTAAAAATTCATTAAAGTGCTAAAAACCACGCAGACTATCACACAATCTTATAAAAGTGACCAAAACTTCTGTGTTTTGGCTTATAGAATAAGGTTGGATAAGTAAAAATAATGGTTGGAAAGGTGTATTAAGCCTATAAAATCCTTATCCAAGTCTTTTAAATAAAATAAATTGATGATAATTTATTTTAGGTATTTTTGTTACCTTTTAGCCTAACATCATCCTAGAAAGAGACTAAAAACCTTGTATTTAGGCTTGTTAGAGATAAATAAAGGTTGGACCAGTGAAATTAATGGTTGGAGAATTTAAATAAAGTAAAAAAATAAAATTTTTAAGTGTAATGAGATTCTAAAAGTTCATAAAACTCAATTTATTTAATTTATAGTGCTTGTTGCCATGTACATAACAAGACTAGGGTTAGAAAATTAAAACTTGAATATATTTTGACTCACTTAGCCAAAAATCACAAAATTTTGTAATCCATTATTTTTAAAATAATAATATAGGATTAAATTGTTTATAGATAATAGTAGACTGTATAGTATGGAATTTTGATTTATGTGCTTGCATAAGGGTTAAAGAGGCCTAATTAGGTGAAGGGGGTATTGAGTTAAGTGGTTTCCCTTGAGAGTTAAGCTATGAAAATTTAGGGGGAGTTAAAAAGGGACAATTGGTAATAAAAAGAGGTTTCAAATTATTGAGATAAATTTTAGTTTATTTACAATAATGAGTTTTGTGCTTTAGGAGGGCTACAAGGAAAAGAGTCTCTAAAGAAGAACATGTGAGTTGGAAGGAAAGCTATTGTTTACAGATTATGTCATTGACTTGTTATATGAGAGTGTTAAAATAATAGGTAAGGTATATTAAGAGTCCTCATAAAGGGATAATAACATTGGATGTTTATTTTATGCTTTCAAGCCTATGAATCTACTTCAAGAAAGAGATAGTTTGAACCAAGGTTGAAGGGATGAAATATGTAAAGGAGATAATGATGGTGAAAAGAAGAGAATTTAAAATAAGAGGAAGGTTGATATATCTTTATTATATTTTAAAATATTATACATACAAAGAGTCTTAAGAACCTAGTGAAGCTAATGAGTGAAAAGAAGAGAGATCAAAATATAAGCAAGGTCACAATAAATAAAGGGATTAAAGGTAGATGAGTAGAGCTAGTTAAGTGAATGAAATCAGTTCAATGTTTTAAATATATCAAATTTTCAAAGGTTTCCTCTTCATGAAGTGGTAACAGAGCAAGTAAGCTCTTGGTATAGATTGAATTTTTTTTATTATTGAAGGTTACTAGTTCAATTTGTTAAATATTTCAATGGAGAATGTATGAATATAATATTGAATGTATATAATAAGAGAGTGATAAGTTTGATCAGCCCTTGAAGAGAGATAGTAAAATCTCAAGAAAGGGGAGAAAATCCCAAGTGGGGAAAAGGAAAGATAAAGTCTCAAGTGAATACTATTAGTGTACCAAGTGAGGTGAAAATAAGATAAAGGCAAGATATAAAAGGATTGAAAAAATGAGATGAAGAATGATAATGTAAATATGAAGAGCATATATGATGGGGTTACCATAGAGAGAATATGAAATAGAATAAGAAAGAGTTATATTTAGAAGAGGAAGTGAAAGATTTGAGGCAAGGTTTAGAAAGTGTAGAGAAGGTGATGTTCATGATAGAGAAAATGCAAAAAGAAGAGGATCATTATGGTTGTGTCATGAATAAAAAGAGATTTTATTGGCCTATAATTCTCCTTATGGAAAAGGAGAAGAAAAATAATCATGAGAGAAGAAGAAATTGATTTGCAAACAACTCAAGAGGTAGATTGAGAAGAATTGGATGAGTGAATAAATTAGTATACAGGAGGAACAAGGCGATAAAAAACATGGTAAATATAAGGTGATCATGAAGGATGAAATGAATTTTGAGGAATAAGATATTAGTATCAATTATCCAGATGATGGAGAAGAGGTTGGAGTATAAGATGAAGAATAAGAAGAAGGATGAATGCTAGTACTTGAGGCATCAAAAGGAGAACATGAGCCTCCAAGTTTTAAAAATAATTATTTGTGTATGATTTTAGGTAAAAATAATGAGGATACTTCTAATTTTTATAATTATAAAGATGAATTTGAGATCTGGAAGCAAGCCAAGAAGAAAGAGATAAATGAATTGTATGAACAAATGGT